>JAQQPM010000001.1:600000-1132567 GCA_029339225.1 Phyllachora maydis | reverse complement strand
TATATATCACGGCTTTTAGTGGGTCTTATAGGTCTATAAGGCTTATAGTTGTAGGTAATGTAGTAACTTGATTTCTAGTCCAAGTAGGTAAGCCTTTGCAATTTCCTTTTCCTACATATACCTCCGGGACTGTTCGCTTTCTACACGTTAGTGGAGCGCCTTTAGTAGGTGCATAGCCACTTCCCGAAAAACCAAATAAGCTGGCGATTTTAAATAATCGACTCACGGCCACCTAAGCTGCAGGGTAAGCCGCACGACTTTTCCTATAAGTCCTGTTTTCGCTCCTGCAGTACAGGGTAGGTACAGGTGGTAGGTAACCTAGTAGAAGAGCTCAAGGCTATTTCGAGCGCTTATACAGCCTGGGGTGAGGCTGTCTCCACTGCAAGGCATAAATCTTAAAAATAGAAAAGCCTTTAAAGCTATTTCTAGGCTATATAGTGGAATATATAGCTTAGTCAGCGGTATCCACAAAAAGTTGGTCCACCCTCAGAATATAGCTATATATCTAGTAGTTCGAGAACTGAAATTGTTTTGCCTAAGCTATAACTGCTAGAGCGCTATAGCTTATTTTGTACGTTTAACAGCTTTTTAAGCTGCTTGTTAGGCAGTATAGCCGACCTATGGAGTCTAAAAAAGGAGGACGTCTATAACGAATTCCACGCCCTTACCTTAAGTACCTATAGAAAAGGCTTATTAGCTTTTAACGCTGAATTTTAGATGGCTATCTTGTTAAGTTTACTATGGCTAAAATAGATATAGATCCCTCTTTAATACTAAATCGGGGTATTTTAAGGCTCTAGAATCTAAGTTTCCTAGCTGGGTATCAATACGCTAGAAGAGCTCTATAAGACAGGTTAGAATGCTAGGCCTTATAGCCTCTAGCCTTGATATAGAAATATCTAATGGCTGATATTTTAGAAGAATCTAGAACCCGGCCATAGAGGCGTATAGAGCAGCTCACGTAGCTAAATAGTTTCAATTCAACCCCCTAGTTCGCACCTCTAACCCTAGTAAAAAGGGTGCACATAGAAAAGGGTAAGAAGAAGGCTGAAGCCAGAATACAAAAGGCAGAATTATAGTGCTAAAAGTGCTAAACAAGGCCTCCTTTATACTAGGTCCTATAACCTAGCTATAGCAGAAGAGCAGTCCGGACCTAGGTCTAGTTCTAGTTCTTCTAGCGATTCTAATACCTAATTAGCATAGCTATTAGCGTTAAAAGGGTATAAGAAGCGTAAGGACTTTAAAGGAAAAGTCCTAAAAACCTTCTTCTAATAACAAGGCAAAATATAAAGATAATCAGTCTAGAAGATGCCCTAGAAGAACCGCTCATTATAATAGTTATTACGCTATTCTACTAGATCTACGGACCATATCAGTAATAGTAAAGAGTTATTTACTACCTTTACGCCTAACACAGGCCAGTTACGCCTTATTAACACTAGAAATAGCCCCATAAGCCCGGCTAGTATAGGCTCTATTACACTAAAAGTATTATCTAGAAAGGCCTCCTACCTAAACTAAATTAGTATTAGATAACGTTTTATACCTACCTAATATCAAATAAATATTGTTAGCAGGGTTAGGCACTAAGGGATTTAGGAGGTTGCCTTATAAAGGAAACCCTTTACAGGTGATAGACGTACTTATATAGCTGTACTAGACGTTTAAAAATCAGGATTTTTCTTTGACGTTGAAGGCAGCTCTAAGCTCATATTACATACAAAATTTGCTTTTCCTTTAGGCCTTACTAGTTATAATACCACTAAAAGTATAGAGCCGCAGCGTAACAAGATAGTAGTGGAAATTCATTCTGATTCTATTAGAAAGAAAGACTATAGACCTATTATAGAGGATACTATAGTATCCGAAGTTATAGAGCCTAAAAAAAAAAGCGCTATAAGCTAAGGAATTCTCCGGCTAAGGGTACTACGCGAAGGCATAGACCTTCTTTAAGGGGGAAAAGGCCCTGTAGGCCTATAGAGCCCTTAGCCACTGCCCAGGCCCCCTATCAAAGTCCCTATAAGACTAGAGAGCCTAAGCCCTTAACTAGCACTAGAGACCTGCCCTGTATGCTAAGAGAGCCAGTTGAGTAGAGTGAATAAAGTAGAAAAGGCTATATCTAGTCTCTACTTTAAAGGAGCCTAATATAGGTCAGCGAGATTACTATAATCTACTTAATTTAGCTAAATTGTAGCACGTTGAAGAAGGCTATATAGGCCTACGTCTTTTGAAAAGACCTCTTAGTATTACTAAAGGGCTGCCTAATTTTTTGATAAAATCATGTAGTTGATTTTCACTTGCTCTAGCTATAATTGAGGTAAAAGCAGTAAGAAGGGTTAGTAAGGTTTTAATACCTAACCTACCTAGGGTCTTAGACGGAATAGAGGGGGATACTGTTAAAATTAGGCCTAGGCCTTGGGGTCAGAAACCCTATAGTCTTACTTCTAGTTGACTGTAAAAGTAGGTATAGGTGGGTTTTTAACCTACCTAATAAATCAGGGCCCTTACAGTAGCTAACGCCATTAAGGGCTTTGGAGGGCCTGAGGAATGGTTTTGGTAGATATCCTACTAAATTCCACTTGACAGAGGCACTGAAATAACTGATTTATTAACTACTCTTAGTTAGCTAAAAGAGGTATTAAATTTAGCACTTCTGCCCCCTATATCTACAAGTAGAACGGCTTAGTAGAACGATCAGTTAGAGTTATACCAGACCGTATAAGGTGTACTATTCTTAGTAGCGCTTTATCCCAGCATTTATGGTGTGCTTTATGCTAGAGGGCTGTGGTGGAATTAGTTAATAGCATTGCTATAACTAATAAGGAACCACTCCTTTCCAGGGCGCTTATTGACGAGCTAGGAGCCTGGTATTCCACATATACCTAACCTAGAGCGCTATAGGGCTATAGTCACTAAAGGAGAGGCTATTATACTCCCAGAAAAACAGTCTAAATCGTTGCCAAAATTTACCTCTAGAACGGAAGAGTGTAAATTAATAGCGGTATTAGGTTCTAAGACCTACCTAGTATATATACTGTCTAGAAGAGCAGTACTTAAACCTCTACTGTTAAGTTTATAAAGGATAATACAGTACTAAGTCAGCCTACTAATAATACGGTTTTTAGAGGGGAATAAGTAGACTTAGACCTAGATTTAGAGGGGGCTGTCAGCTCCAGACCTTCTAATCTTAATACTAAAAAGCCTATTAGTATAGAAATAGGACCTAGTAAGCTAGAACCCTACTTAGTCTTCTTCTAATAGTGAATTAGATGAACCCTTATCGGATAAGCCTATAAATCCGGTTATAGTAGAGTCTACTAGGCCTACTATATCTATTAGAAAGCCTGAATTACCAGAGGCGTTTCCCCAACCATAGAGCTCATTTTTCCACCTAAGCCTATAGGCTATAGCGCCTAAATAGCTTATAACGAACGAACCTCTTAATAATAGTGATCTTATTTTAGAGGGGATAAAATGCAGCTCGATTACTATAAGCTTTAGCTAAGACTAGTAGCTATATACTGTCTTTTGTCTATAAGGGTCGAAAAGGGTAATATCTAAGGATAGTACGCCTACTACTTATAAGCAAGCTTCTAAAACTACCCAGGAGATAAGCGTAGTAAGTGTTAGAGGCTATTACTAAGGAATTCTATCCAGTTATTAGAGCTAGGGGTTTTTAAATTCTCACCTAGGAGTCTATTACCTTCTATCCATAAGCTTATTACCCATCGAAACGTTCTTAAGAAGTTAAAAAAGGACGCTAAAAACAGGCCTATTAAGTATAAATCGGTTAGTAGGCCAGGGGCTTTATACAGGTAGAAGGCCTAGATTATACTATAACCCACGCCTCTACTAGTATACCACCTACTTGGCGTATACTTCTAGGCTATAGGTGCTGTTCTAGGACTAGGAACTAGAAAATGTTGACTTTATAGGGGTATTTCTTAATAGTGCTCTTAAAGAAGAAATATATATAGAAACTTCCCAAAGGACTATTAGACCTAGCGGCTTCTAACAAAAGCTATTTATAAGCTTTACTGAAATACGCATATAATCCTTCTACTCCTAATATTATTAAACTATCTAAAGGGTTATACAGCCCGAAATAAAGCTCCTGAGAGTCGCAAGATAAGCTTAAAATCTTACTTTATTTCTGAGATCTAGGGCTTTTATAATGCTGAAACCTTTCCACTTTATCGTTACCTATGTAGATGACTGTCTATTTATAGGGCCTAATATAGGCTACCACAAATCGATTTAAAGAAACGGCTTAATAAGGTCTACGCTATAGAAGACTTAGGGCCTGCCGCCTATTTTCTAGGCGTGCAAATTATAAGGGATAGATTCCAGTAATAGGCGCCTGTGGCTTAACCAGTTACAGGATACATAAGAGGCGGTTAGCCGCTTTAATTAATTGATTCTATTTCCATATCTATTCCCTTATAGCCAGGGTTTAGTAAGTCAACTTCAACTAGAGGAAGATATTGCTAGCCACTTCTGTACCTCTACGGAAATTAAGCTCTATTGAAGCCTAGTGGAACAGCTATGTATATAATGCCCTTACCAGGGTAGATATGAGCTTTACTGCACAGTGGCCCTCTAGATCTTTAAATAGACCTACAAAATTACACTTAAACGCTGCTCAAAATCTTTTTGGGCCATCTTAATAGTACTAAAGAAGAGCCGCAGCGGGGGATTTGCCTAAAAAACGAAAAACGAGTTTTTGGTCAAAAACTACACCAAATCGCGTGCAACCACATCCATTCGAACCGTCCGATTGAGGACACAACGCCCGCCAATTTTCGCTGCAGCACTGTCGGTTGCGCGATAGCCCCAGCCGTGGCGAAAATGCAGAAAATGGCGAGCCTAGCTGCCCTCTTGTAACTGCAATTTCATTGTATATAGGCTACTAATGCGGCTCTACGCCCTGGCAACCCTGCCCTACCTATAGCTAACGACAATAATAACAACCTCCCAAGCTAGCCCCTACACGGACTACCTGAACAACGATATAGAAATGGAAGACTGTTAAACTACTACCTCTACTACTACTAAGGAGACTGCTATAGGCGCTATAACTATAGTACCTATAGTACCTAGCTCTAGCGCCCCCCTACTATCAACGCCCCTATGATTAGCGCCCCCCCCTTAACCAACGTCTTTGCCCAAGAACTTTCCTTAGCCTAAACGGCAGCCAGTACGCCCCGGCCCCGGCCCCTTCTAGCTAGAAAACCTTGAAAAAAGCTAGGGAAAAATCGGAGAAAATACAGGGAAAGAAGGAAAGAATAACAGTGCTGCCAAGGCCGACCACATCGCCCTAGCAACCAAGAAAACCGCCTAGGCTATATTCTTAGCCCCCCTAAGCTCGCCCTTATACTCTCTAGCCTCCTAGACCGATAATCAGCCTAGCTAAGGACAGTACTAACTTCCATAGTATAGTAGAAGCAACTATTAAAGCCAGGCAAATTGCCCTTATAGCCCTGCTCTAGGACCTGCCTAAAGAAGCCCTAGCTATAGCAGCAGCTCTAGCACCCTAAAAAGCCCTACTGCCCTAGTACCGCCTAAGCTATAGCACTAGCAACACCCTTAGCAGCCTAGCTACTACTAGTAACAACAGTAGCAGCAACAGTAGCAACAGCCTAGCCACTCCTAGCCTATAGCCCCTACCTAGGCTAATATAGCTAGTAAGCTAATAGCTAGTAAGGTAACTAGGCCTAGCCTAGAGCGCTAGGTGCTTATCCGACTAGGCTTAGCCTAGTAATAGGTGCTTGCTAAATCTGCCCTAGAGGTAGTACAGGCTATCCAACAGGCTTCTAGCCTAGTAGTTTAGGGGGTATATATATACTCTTTAGCAGCAACCTCCTTCCTAGATATAGAGAACGTAGAGATAAAGAAGAGCCTGGAAAGTAACACTACCTGGATTATAAGGGCCTTTAGCGAGAAGGCCTCCCTATATACCATAACCTAGGCGGTAGCGGTTAAGGGCCTTATAGTCTATAACCAGGTTATAGAGGAAGGCCTACTAGAAGAAGCTAAGAAGCAACACCCTATAGCAGTTAGGGCAAAGGTCTGGCACCCTTAAGGGCTAGAACGGACTAGGGTTAAGGTACTAATAACCTTTACCTCCCTAGAAGTAGCCTAGAAAGCCTATAAGGAGGGGGTCTTCTAGAGCTGCCAAGCCCTAGAAGCAGAGCCTTAGATCGACAAGGCTAAGCCTATCTAATACCTATGGTACTGGGAAATAGGGCTATAGGGCTAAGGTATGCCGGAGTAAAGAAGAGATCTGCTATAACTACAGCGCTAATAGCTATACTATGCTAGAAGCCCCTACCTGCTCTAGGGCACCCTAGTCTGCCACAACTGCTACTAAGCTTACCATACCCGCTTAGAGGCCTGCCCCTGCCTAAAAGAGGTATAGGCATAGGCTAAGGGATATCTATATTCTAGGCCTAAGGCCTTTAACGTTGACCAACCGCCTCTATACCAGTACTAATAGCAGCAACTATAACAGCAACAATAGCAGCAACAGCAATAATAGCAGCAATACCCCCTTAATAGGCCCTATTATAAGAGGAGGGGCAGGAAGGCTATACTATAGTCTTAGGGAAAAGACAGAGGGGCTGGCCAATAGTATTAAGAGGGTTAACCCCTAACCAGAGCACAATTACTACCTGCTTTAGCCACCTAAGCTAAACCCCCCTTCCTCTACGCCAGCTATAAGCCCTAAAGGGGCTGCTAGACCTACTAGAACCCTGGAGCTTATAGGAGCCCCTAGACCCCTAGATGCTAGACCTAAACTGGACCTAGATACTAGACCTAGACTGGACCTGGATACTAGACTAGCTAATACTACTACTTATACAACAACTACTACCTACTATACAGCTAGAAGAGATGGAGATATAAAGGTACGCCTCTAGAACGTATAGGGCTTAAAGGAGGTATAGGAAGTACTACTTTCTATAGCAAGAGAAGAAATACTTGCTATATAAGAGCCCTGGATTAATAGGCAGGTATAGCACTCTACCTACTACCCTAGATCAGCCTCCTACTACCTTGTTTTTACCCCTAACCGACGAGCCTTACTTTATATCTACAAATCACTCCTGCTAGCAATATGGACTTACAGCTCTATCTTAGACTGGGCTAGGGCTACTATATAGACTAAGAACAGCCCTTTTATAGTCTGGTCCCTATATAACAACCCCTAACCCTAGACTAGCTTAACCCCTCTTATAGAAGAAATAAAGGGGAAGATCAACGCCTGCCTAGGCCTCTACCTTCTAGCTAGGACTTTAACCTTTACCACCCCCTATAGGACCAATACAACTGCTTTAGCCCTAGGTTAGAAGACCTACTACTATTAACGGCTTAGAGTAAGGGCTTACCCTCTATACTTCCTATAGCGCTATAACTAGGGCGCTACAGGGTTGCTTAAGCAGGCAGGGCCTCTACTATCACGACTACTTCTAGCTTAGCAGCAGCCTTACCTGCTCCCCTATACTAGCTTAGATATACGCTTACGCTTGAACTACTACCCCTAGGTACTAGATATCGACCTAGAGACTATAAAAAACCTACTGCTGCCCCCCTGATTCCAGTAGAAGAAGATGGATAAAAACGGGGTAGCAAAAGAGGCTAGCTCCCTAATATATAATATGGGGGGCTATAGATATCTATTATACCTCTCTAACCTAGCTAAGCTTTAGGAGGTCTATAGGCGACTATTAGAGGAACTCTAGCGTATTGCTAGGGCTATAACCCCCTAAAAGGAGCCCTAGTAACTACTAGAAGGAAGGGTACCCCCTAGTAGAATAACGAAATCTACTAGGTAGTCTAGGAGAGAAAAAAGGACAGAAAGACAGCTCTAACGCTCTCCTCGCCTTAGGCCCTTCTTACTGTCTATAAGTCAGCCTAGAGGAAGCAAACAAAGGCTATAAGGGAGAGTAAGAATAAGACCTAGAGGGCCTTTCTATAAGAGGCTAAGAGAAAAGCCAAAGAAGCTCTAGCAACTAGAAAGATAGGCTAGACTATAATTTTTTTAGCCCTCCCCCCCTACCCCTTGCCCCCCCCCTCCCTAGCTACTAACCCTTAGACAAACTAGTACCTTTTAGGAGAAGGTTGAGGCCCTTTTAGTATACTTCTTCCCCCCTCCCCCTAAAAGGATAGCCTAGAGGAACCCCCTAATAAGCCCTAGGCTACTAGTTGAAAGCTAGATAGTTAGGCTTAGACAGCATAAAAAAGGCTATTAAAACAACAAAACCCTAAAAAGCACTAGGACCTTACGAACTTCATACAGGCTTTCTAAAAGCCTGTGGCAACCCCCTATATAAGGCCCTTGCTATACTAAGCCTCCAGAAATCCTTCCTCTATAGCTTCTATCTACAGGAATATAAGGAAGCGGTTACTATTATTCTCCCTAAACCAGGAAAACAGCCAGACACCTATAACACCCCTAGAGGCTACCGCCCTATGGCCCTACTTAACTGTATCAGCAAGGTCCTAGAGAAAGTTATAGGGACTAAGATAAGGGATATAGCTAAGGCTTTTAAGCTAATTCCAGTAAATAATAGGGCTACTACTGCTATAAGTCGACCGGATCAGCTATATACATTACATAGAGGAGAGGTCTAGGAGGTATAGAAGTATAAAAACCAGGGCCTCCCCTCCTATGGCCTAGACCTATTGGGGTATTTCCAATAGTATCTCCTATAACAGACTCCTAGCTATACTAGACTAGCTAGGGCTGCCTACCTAACTACTATCCTGGCTAAAGAAATTCCTCTCCTCTAGGACTACCGGCCCTTCTATTTAACAGCTTAAAAAGCCAGTGACGATCTGAGTGCTAACAGAAGGAGTGCCCTAAAAGCTTACTACTTTTACTGATCCTCTACATAATCCTATACCTCTACCCCCAATACGAAAGACTAGAGAGAAAATGCCCTACTGTCTCTGCTATAGGCTATATAGACGATACTAACCTACTAGCCTTTGGCAGGGGAGGCTGTAATAACGGTTTAGCAGCTAGAAGAGGCCTGGAAGGAGTGCCTAGACTAGGTAATGGCCGCTAGAGTTACCTTCTTAGTAGTAAAGAGCAAGCTTATACACTTCCCCCCTAGAAAGAGGCCCTAGACCGACCCTATTAACCTAGGGCTAACAGGGGACTCCCCCCCCTTTAACCAGCTATAGAGGCCCGTTTTCTAGGGGTTTAGCTAGACCCTAAGCTTACCTGGAAGGCCCACACCAGTAACCTACGGCAGAAGCTAAAAACGCAGTCCCTTACTATGACTAGGCTAGCTGGAAAGACCTGGGGACCTGGAATCGAAAAGACTAGGCTCCTACTATATAGCAGTAATAAGGCCGGTCCTAGCCTATGCAGCCTCGACCTAGTACACCCCTATCCCTATAACACCAAATAGGCTATAAGGTATAACTAAAGGCCTACTAATAGCTGAAAACAAGGCCCTAAGGAGGGTTATAGGGGCCTATAAAAGGACACTAGTCCGAAGCCTCTACTATAAGGCTCCCATCCCCCTCTTAACCTCTACCTTAATGCCCTCTCCTTCTCTAGCTAGGCTAGAATGACCAGAGCTATAGGGAAAGAGGTGGCTAAGAGCAGAAGGAAGCCCTATACCTTACCCTTGGAAATAGGGCCCCTAGGACCAGCCTCCCCCTAGAAGGGCGTATAAAGCAGGAAAGAAAAAGGGAGGTAATAGCCCAGTAGTACTACCAACAACTAAGAAAGGCTATTAACAAGGAACCCCTCTATACCGCCTAGAAGGATCGCTATCTATAGGAGGCTAAGGCCTCTAGTTACGACCCCTATATAGAGAGCCTCTTAGAGAAATCAGCCAAGGCTACCTTTTGAGAAGAGAACCTAGCTAAGGCCTTTAAGGAGGCCTTCCAGAGACGCCACTATAGCCTCTCTAAGGCTGAAAGCTTGCTGCTAATACAGGCCTATATAGGGAAGATAGGCCTAAGGGGATTCCTATATACCTATAAGGTATCTAGGGTTAATAACCCCCTCTGCCGCTGCTACCTAGCTATAGAGGATATCCGACATATATTCGACGGTTGCCTGGCCTACCCTTCGGCCTCCTTTAAGGAGAGGGAAAGAGGGGGATACACATAGCTTTCTCTATGGACTCGAAAAAGGGGGCAGCAGCGCTATACGCCCCCTAGTTCGCCACATTACTACTAGACTGCCAGAATACTCTATTGCTTAGAGGCTAGGGGCAGTCCAGCCTATCCCCTTTAGGCAGTATGTTTTCATACTCCTAAATGGGCAGTATCTACTCTGGTGAAGAAATTAGCCTACCCCCTATCACACCCCCCTTTTTTCCTATATACGGTTATAGGTTTTTCACCCGTTATACGGTTTTCCTATAGCACTAGTTCAGCCTACCTAGATATCCCCTACGGGGATCAGATAGCGTAATAGAATCTATCTAATAGTACTAAAGACTATAACATCTGTTTTAGCTATAACGGAAATACAGTAGCTAATCTAGGGCCTAAGCTTCGTAATAGTAGTAATACAACTACTAAGCTTAGTAGAGACTTTCACTCTAAGGAAGGGCCTAGGCCCCTAACTGCTACCTCTACTACTATAGTAGATTCTAGAAATGGTAAAGGTAGTAGCCGGACTTCTATAATTAATAGTAGTCTAGTCCCTATAGGCTTTAGTGATTCTGATTTTGCAGGGGATAAGGCTACTAGTAAATCCACTTATAGTTATCTATATAAGTTAGCCAGTAGGCCTATTAGCTGGAAAACGAAAAGAGCTACTACTATTGCTCTCTCTACCCTGGAAGTTGAAACTAATAGACTTATAGAGGCTATACGCAAAGTACAGTGGATTATAGGGCTATTTTCTGAACTTCATAGACCTATAGACTACCCTATTACTCTCTATAGAGATAATCAGGGCTCTATAACAGTAGCTAATGACCTAGCGCTACACGCTAGAACTAAGCATACCCTACTGAAATTCCGGTATGTTAGAGAGCAGGTTAAGGCTAAAATAGTTACTATTATATATCTTAATACTAAGTGTATGCCGGCTGACGGACTTACTAAAGCCCTACTAGTTAGTGGCTTTTAGTCTTTTATTAGGCTTTTAGGCCTATAACCTAAGGGAGCTTTTACTAAGCTACCCTTTACCCCTATATATATACTCTATACTATATATAGATAGATAGATATCTATTACTCCTATAGAGTCCTCTAAGGGGCTATAAGGGGGCTGCTAGCTTACACTTATGCTAGAGGAAAACCGGAAAACGGATGAAAAACCTCCAACGAGCTCAACAAGGCGGGCAACCTAGCAAGAGGAAAAAGAGCAGTACTAAAAGAGAAATAACGCAAGGGGAGGCCGTCTAGGAGGCTACTAAGGGAAATCGCGCCTATTCCCCTACCCGTCTCCCGTAAGAACGCCCTATATCTCAATTAATATAGGGCTTGGGGTAGGGGGAATAAGGGAGGGGTCTTATTAGCAAAAGAGGTAAAGGTAGGTCTAGGCTTAAAGCTTAAAAGCTTATAAGCTTAGCCTTATAGCCTTCCCTCTTACCTTAGGTATAGTAGTAAGATACCAGCTATAGGGAAGGGTAGAAGAAAAGCAGTCTAAAGGAAAGGAGGGGAAGGCCGTCTTAAACAAAAGGAGTAGAAATAAAAGGAAAGAAAAGACTTAGAGCATATCTATATCCTCCTCCTCTATAGAGCCCCTTGCCAGCTCTAGGGAGGAGGGGTATAGTTATAGCTGTAGCTACAGCTATAGGGTTAGTAGTAGCGGTGAAGGTAGCGGTAGGGATTTTGCTGAAAGCCTCCCTTATTATCCTTTAGGAAAGGGGGCTATAGTAGCAGTAGTAGTAGTGGCGGGTATTATAGAAGGGCGTCTACAGCGGCGTTTTCCAGCTACTACTGTATAGCCCTCTTCTCCTTCTAGCCGGTCTTCTATCGATATTGCTGGCTTAAGAGGGACTAGAAGGTCGAAGTTAATAGGCCTATTTTAAAGGTAGGCCTTTGCTTGTGCCCTATATTTCTTTCTTTCGGGGCATTCCTCTGCCCTAGTATAGTAGTCTTCTTAGCAGTTCCGGCAGTTCTAGGCCCTAGTATAGGCTACTTCGTTGGTATGCTTCTTCTTTTCTTGGCCGTAGTTATAGTAAAGGGCAGGGGAGTAGCAGTATTTAGCCTTATGCCCCTAACGCTAGTAGTTAAAGTACTAAAGGGCCCTAGCCTTATCGATATAAGGCTCCGCTTTTAGGGCCCTATAAGCCTAGAAGATACCGTCTTGACAGGCCTTATAAGCCTCTTGTTAGCTAGAAAAGGCTATAAGTGCTAAGACTCTTGTTCTTTCGATTTGGAGTAGGTGCTAGACTTTAGCTTGGAGGGCTAAGGGATATACTTCTTTTGCAGCTGCTAAGAGGCTAGCTTCCGTTATCTGATCAGCTATTATAAGCCCTTTAACAGCTACTACCTAGGTAGTAGTATAGAGGGAGGCCTCTAGTAATAAAGAGGCTAGCCAGGCTGTATTTTCCTCTAAGGCCTTCTTTACCTTCTCTTCCTCTATAACCAGTATAAGGTTACCGCTTGGTAGGGTCCTTACCCCCTTGATAAAGTGCCCTATAGCCTTCTATACTGCCTGTACGATTTCCAGGGCTGATTTTTGGCTAAGGGAGGGAAGAGGCTGATCCTAGCTGTATAAGGACCTGTTTTTTCTAAGCCTAGCTTAGTAGGCTTTACCCTAGCTGCTGCTATAGCAGCCTAGGTACAGCGGGTTGGCTCTGATTCGACGGCGGGGGTTGTTGCTGCTACTACTGTTGTTGCTATTGTTATTATTGTTATTGTTGTTACTGTTATTGTTTTTGCTTCTTCTGCCTTGGGGCCTAGGCAACGAACAAGGGAAATATCAAGGCTTTTTTCTCCTCCTCTTTCAAGATCTGCGTTAAGGCTAGCTTTCTAGCTAGCCTGGTATATTCGACGATTTCCTTAAAGGCCAGGTTATTAACTGAAAGACGAACTATCTGGTCTATAAGACCAGAGAAGGTAAGGGCAAGGGTTGTAGGTAGTAGGGCTTTTTCCTTTTCTCTTTCCCCTTTTTAAAGGGGGTAGGGGCAACGGTGGCGGTAGTGGCGTGTTAACTGCTGGAAAGCCCTTTAAAAGGGCTATCCGAGCGATATATCGCTCGACCTGGTAGCGGTTGTAGTAGTGGCAGGGTTGGCGGCGGAGGTGGTAGTAGTAGTAGTAGTAGTAGCAGTAGCGGTAGTAAGGTGGGTTAAGAAGCTGTAGCCCAAGCGCTTAGGGGCTTTGTTGATAGCCCCTAGGGGGGCTAGGGGCGGCAGGGTTCAGGTCGGTAGGGTTTGGGTTAGCAGGGTCAGTGCGGTTAGGGCTAGGGCACGTGACTATGAGGCCTGTACGCCCCGCCCCGCTGCAGCTGTAGATTTCTGGCCACGGTCGACCATATCGTACGGTCAGAATCCGACTATAGCGCCGTCGAACAAGCGACTGCGCCGCAGTCAAATTTGGCGTGTGTTGAGTCCTTAATTGGACAAGTGGATTGCAAAAGAGTGCAGTCGATTTGGAGCGGTCCTGACCAAGAACGCGTTTTCGGATGTGTGATGTCGGTCTATCCTCTATACTATATATAGAAGGCCTGGCTTAGCCTGATTAGCTTATAAGACTAGTTAATAGTTGTTAAACGTATAAAATAAGCTATAGCGCTCTAACGGTTATAGCTTAGGCAAAACGGATTTCAGTTCTCGAACTACTAGATATATAGCTATATTCTAAGGGTGGACCTACTTTTGTGGATACCGCTAACTAAGCTATATATTCCACTATATAGCCTAGAAATGGCTTTAAAAGGCTTTTTCTATTTTTAGATTTATGCCCTACTTTTGTAGAGACAGTCTCCTTAGGCTGTATAAGCGCTAGAAATAGCCTTAAAAGGCTCTTCTACTAGGTCACCTACCTACCCTGTACCTACCCTGCACTACAGGAGCGAAAACAGAACTTACAGGAAAAGTCGTGCGGCTTACCCTGCAGCTTAGGTAGCCGTAAGTCGATTATTTAAAATCGCCAGCTTATTTGGTTTTTCGGGAAGGCGCCATGCACCTACTAAGGCGCTCCTGCCGTATGGAAGGTAGGAACGGTCCTAGAGGGTATATATAGGGAAGGAAATTGCCCGCCGCCCCCCGGTTGGACAATGTGGCGCTCGTATCGCTCTGGTAGAACCTCGGTATCCCTAATAGGAGCCCCCCAGGGCACAAGGTTGCCTGTCGAACTTAGGAGTAGGGTATAGGGGAGGCCCTGGTTACATTAAGGTGGATATAGCCACGATTCCCTTTATATTAAGTAGATTAAGCCCCCCCCCCCCCCCCCCCCCCCCCCCCACCCTACTCCCCCTCCCAATCCCAACCACCCCACCCCCCCACCCACCCCCCCCCCTACCCACCCCCCACCCACAAACCCCCCCCTCCCACCCCCCCCCCCCCCCTACATCCCACACAAAAACCACCACAATCAAAACTCTCCCCAAAACCCTCAAACCCCAAACCACACCCCTCCCTACTTTAGGGCCTATAAACGTTGTAGGGGGACAGAGCCCCCCCACCCCCCCCCCCCCCCCCCCCCCCCCCCCCCCCCCCCCCCCCCCCCCCCACCCCCAACCCGAAAATCTCTGCCCTAGGCGGCTAGAACGTAGGTTAAGAGTCTAGAAGATAGAACATAGATTAGTATATATAATTAGTATCAGAGGCCCCCCCAACAAACCCACAAACAAAAAAAACCAAAACCCACAACAAACCCCCACACCACAACACAACAAAAAACCAAACAACAAACCAAAAAAGAAAACCCAAAAAACCCCACAAACACCCCACAACACCCCAAAACACACCAACCCAAATCACAAAAACAAAACAACACAACACAAACCCCCCCCACAATCAAACAACCAAACCAACAACCCCACAAAACACACAAAAAACCACCACAAAAAAAAAACCAACACCACACAACAAAAAAAACAACCCCAACCAAAAAAAACAAACAACACCCAACCAAACACCCCAACAACACAACACCCAAACCAAAACAACCAACCCCCACCAAACAAGAAAAAGCCAAAAACCAACCCAACTAACTAACCAGTGCCAGACACCTCTATAGATTCCTAAGCAATTAACAGTTAAAAGCTATTAGCCTAGTATAGACGAGCCTAGTATTAGCATATATATTATTATTATAATATCTAAGGGAATAGGTACCTTAGTACCCCCAAAACCAAAAAACAAACCCAAAACAAAACCCAAAAAACACCAATACAACCAAATAAATAAAAACCCATATCCAATCCAATATAACCATAATATCCCCCCACCAAACAACCCAAAAAAAATAAAAAGTACAGAATCAGTAAAGCAAGCTAAGAGGTCCGCTGCTATTATATCGAGTAATAAGAACAATACCCCCCCAAAACCACCCCCAACCCAAACCACCCCACACCCAATAAGCAATATCCACAAGAATCCCAATAGCAACACCCATATCCCACCAACCTATATATAAAAGGGAAATAGATACTAGTATATCCAATTATCGATCAAGGTAACTCAAATAGACGTCCCCATAGGGAAATCAGGTACTAAGGCGAGACCAAGGCCCGGACCATAGGTAAGCCCACGAGCCCCAACACCCCCTCATCCATACCCTATGAAAAAGGCTATCCTATAGGGTAATATATATACCTCCTTCCTACTAGGGTTCTTGGTTTGCAGAAGGCTGTTAAGGAGGGCTCTATCCTTCTCTCTAAGCTGGAGTAGTAGATCGACTCTTAAGCAGCAGCTTCGCCCCCCTCCCTAAACAATACTTTCTTCCCACTATCTCCTATATTCCCCCATCATCCTCAACCCTCAAAAATCCATCCACTCACAAAACCTAACAAAACACACAACCATAACACAACCCCCCCCCCAACCCCCCCCCCCCCCCCCCCCCCCCCGCGCGTTATAAGTAAGGCAATCGAGTTTATAGACCTAAATAATACTCAGGAATTAGGTAGATGTCCGGTCCCTCTAACCCTTGATAATATACCTATTCTTAGGTTTTTAACCGCCTATATTAAGACTGCTTATTAGACCTATATCTGCTAGTATTATAGCCTTACTTAGGGAGCGCAGCTTATAGAAGAGTATATTAAGTAGGTAAACGCTAATAGGCCTCCTCCTCTTCCTAGTAAGCATATTATATATACTAGTTTGACTGCTAATAGAAGGGCTACCTTCTAGAGTATATTAACAATGTATAATACTGCTATAGTAAACTAGAAATACAACTAGGATAATATTATAGAGGTTAAGAAGTAGATTAGGGAGTATATTAAGACTTATATGCTAAATCTATACTATCTACCTAAGTAAAGCCTTTACTAGTAGTATTAGAACCTTACTAAGTTGATATATTTAAAGGATTATAAGCGAATAAAGACGATATATAAGGACTATAAAGAGTACCTTAATGCTAGTAAGGCAAAAGCGGTTAGTAACTAAAGGACCTAGATAGAGAAGTAGTAGAAGCTACTATATCTAGTAGAGTATTATAAAGTTAAAGGGATAGCTAACCCTAAACTATAGTTTAATAACTTGCTAATTTTCTTAGGAGTAACCTAAAGGTTTTAGGGCTAGATATCAGCCTTATATAGGGACTTTGAGAAGCAGGCTAAACAGGAGAACCTCGATTACTATAAAGTAGCGAGGGATTTTCTATAAGACCTTAAGTTTAATAAGCCTTCTAAGCTAAAGCCTAAGAACCTAGTAGGAAGAGGAGGTATATATATTACCCTAAATAGCGAATAGCCTTTTCCTAATAGGGGTAGTAAGAAGGGCAAAAGAGGAGGGAATGTATAAGAAGAGGCCTCTAAGTAAGAAAGAGCTAATACCTATAGTAACTGAAATCTCTAAGGAGCCTTAGAAGTACTCTAAGCCTTAGTACCTGATTATCCTATAGGGAGACCCCGTTCTTATTATAAGAAGTATACCTATAGGACAATCTAGCATAATTAGAAGATATACTAGTATCTATTTCCCTCTTTTATATATAAAGGTTAGGAACTAAGGCCAGATATAGAAAAGCGTGTAAAATAAGCTATTAAAGAGGATTCGCAACTTCGATCGAAGATATTAGCTTATTGAAAAGAGCTAAAAGACAAGTAGGAGGCCTAAAGGTATATAGGGTATAGGGAGAAAGTAAAGGCTTTAAAACTAATAGTAGAAGTTATCCCTATATCTAAGAAGAAGAATAAAAATTAGGTCCCTATTGATTTTATAGTACTAAAGAGCGTACTATAAGTAAGCAACGTTAGCGAATACCCTCTTAAGCACTTAGCCTACCTAGATTCTAGTGCCTCTATCTATATTTTTAATAATTAGGAGAGATTTAAAAGCTTTAAAGAAGTAGGGGAAGGGGACTACCTTATAGCAGCTAATATCAAATTGCCGATTAAAGGATATAGGACAGTTTTCCTATATCTATATCTAGGTTAGTATAAATAGGTGCTTCTTTAGCTTGATTATATAGTATACTACCCTAAGGTAGCTACTAACCTAGTTTCTTTAAGGTACCTTTATAAAAGGGAATATAGTAGGATTACTAGAAGTAGGGTACCCTTTTCTACCTTAGGAGGATATTAGACTATAATAAGATCTATAAAATCTAGGAAACCTATAGCTAGTTCCTGCTAGAGTATATTATAACTGATATTTTAGTATTAGCCTTTATAATATAAAGGGAGTAGGGCAGGTCTTAGAAGAAGAAGACCAAGCCTAGGACAATCTAAGTATAGTACTAGCGGTTAGGTTATCTAAACCTAGAAGCGCTTTATTACCTTGTTTAGAGCAATAAGGGAGTTAAGGTTACCGGAAATTACAAGGTAATTAGAACGGTAGACTACCTGTAGTATAGTATAGGAAAAGGCCCTGATTACTAGGTCTTAAAGGTAGCCCAACCAGACCTAAAGTACCCTAGCAATATCCTAGCCCTTAATTTCTATAATATTAAAAGGTTTAAGGAAGGCTAAATGTCTATTATACTACTTTCAGATTGTAAGTTAGGCCTGATATAGGATTATTATCTTTAAAATTAGTCGGTCAAGAGTATTATTATAGCCCTAGACAACTGCTTTTTGGATCTTGATCGAAGGTATAGAATTCAGGTTCTAGATATTAAAGCTAATAATAAGATTGTAGGAAGGAAGGGAGCAATTTAAGCCTAGCTATAAGAGAAGTACATTAGAACAAATCTCTCTGCTTTTTAGACCTAAGATTTGAACAAAGGTATAGAAAAAGCTGCTAGTATTCTAAAAAGGCAGGTAAAAGTAATAGTAGCAGGGACTAACTTACCTTTAGATAAGGGAGCTAAGGTATTTAAAACAGCGGTATATCTCTTAAATTATACCCTAAGGTATTAGCTAAAATAGAAAACACTATATAAGGTATTCTATTCGTTTGTAGAATTAGTAGGTGCTAAAGAGGCGACGCCTATTAAGCTATAGTAAGGGCATTTCTAGGTTTTCCTATATCAAGCCTTTACGTTAGAAGCAGATATATAGTTTAAGAAGAATAAGCTAAAGAGGTTTGCTCCAAGAGCATTCCTCAGATACCTAATTAGATATAACTTAATAAATATTTATCGAATCTAGAACCCTTGAACTAACAAGATTATAGTAACCTAGGATATGATTTTCAATAAGAAAGTAGTATTTAATAGGTCTAAGGAGCACCTTATAGTTAGGCTAAGAGATCTAAGCTTAGAAGGACTAAAAGAGTAGCTTACCAAGATCGAGAAAAGGGTAGAATCCGAAAATCTAAATACTATAGTAGCCGATATCTCTATCTAGGGACGTACCCTACAAAGTAGGGGTAATAGACCTAGGTAATAGATTAGAAGAAGAAGAGGAAGAGAATATCGATATACCTAACCTTATAGATAATACGGAACTAGACGATTTGATAGAAGTAATATAAGAACCTTAGTATATAGAGGCTCGCCTACTCCTATATTCGACTCTAGAAGCCACGCCTCTACTAGTAGTATAGGGCATACTAGGAGTATACCTTATAGTATGTTTTAAGGATTGAGTTCTTAGTTAGCAGTTCTTTAACGCTACTATAAAGGGAGATTTCCTTACCTAGAGGGCCTTCTTTGCTACTAAAAGGCTTATAAATAAAGACCCTAAGACGAAAGAGAGTATACTAATTTTTAAGATCCTAAGTATTAAGGACTTTAAGCTAGGGTACTATTTATTCCTCTTAGCTGCCTCTAACGCCTAAGCTATACTAGAACCTTAAAAGCTATCTATAGGGGGAATACTTTAAAGAAGCTAAAAGGTAGTACCTTCTTATATACTAAGAAACGTAGGAGGAAGTACCGATCGCTAAGGTACAGGGCAAGTAGGTCTTAGATAATATATAGGTATATATATTTAAAATCAACAAGTATAATTACCTAGAGAAGTTTAAGGCTAGGTTAGTAGTCCAAGGCGATTAATAATAAGGGACCCTAAGGGAGGATATATATATAACAACGTTAGCTGGAAAGTCCTTCTAGATCTTAATAGCAGTAGTAGCAAGGTTCGATATAGAGCTAATCTAGCTTAACGTTTTAAACGCCTTTTATAACGCTTGCCTTAACCAAGATATATATATAAGATTCCTAGCAGGTTAAAGGAAGTAGAGTATAGTCTATAAGCTAAAGAAAGTACTATATAGACTTTAGGAATCGCCTGACTTATAATATAAAGAGTTTAGTAGTACTTTTTAGGATCTTAGACTTAACGCAATACCTTATAAACCATATATCTTCTAGAAAGAAGGAGTCTTTATTCTCTTCTATATAGACGATATAACAATGGCGTACTATAAGAGGTATAAAGCCCTTGCTAAAGGCCTGACAAGCTTACTCTAGTTAAAGTATAAGATAACCGGTAATAGTAAGCTAAACTGGTTTTTATTGGAATGGGTAATCCTATATAAGGATCTATAACCACTATAGCCTACTAGTAGTAGTCGTATAGGGTACGTAGGGGCAGCAACAGCGTTGATATGGCCTAAATAGCACTTCCTAGGTATGTGCTAATATAGTAAAGTAGGGCCCTTTACTATATTCCCTCTATAAAAGTCCTTATATAACGGTATAGTTATAGGCTGCAGCGCTATATTATAGGGGCTTTAAGCTTATATATCACGGCTTTCAGTGGGTCTTATAGGCCTATAAGGCTTATAGTTGTAGGTAACGTATAATTTGATTTCTAGTCCAGTAGGTAAGGCTTTGCAATTTCCTTCCCTACATATACCCTCTAGGACCGTTCCTACCTTCCACACGGCAGGAGCGCCTTAGTAGGTGCATGGCGCCTTCCCGAAAAACCAAATAAGCTGGCGATTTTAAATAATCGACTTACGGCCACCTAAGCTGCAGGGTAAGCCGCACGACTTTTCCTTGAGTTCTGTTTTCGCTCCTGTAGTGCAGGGTAGGTACAGGGTAGGTAGGTGACCTAGTAGAAGAGCCTTTTAAGGCTATTTCTAGCGCTTATACAGCCTAAGGAGACTGTCTCTACAAAAGTGGGGCATAAATCTAAAAATAGAAAAGCCTTTTAAAGCTATTTCTAGGCTATATAGTGGAATATATAGCTTAGTCAGCGGTATCCACAAAAAAAGTAGGTCCACCCTTAGAATATAGCTATATATCTAGTAGTTCGAGAACTGAAATCCGTTTTGCCTAAGCTATAACCGTTAGAGCGCTATAGCTTATTTTATACGTTTAACAACTATTAACTAGTCTTATAAGCTAATCAGGCTAAGCCAGGCCTTCTATATATAGTATAGAGTATATATATAGGGGTAAAGGGTAGCTTAGTAAAAAGCTCCCTTAGGTTATAGGCCTAAAAGCCTAATAAAGACTAAAAGCCACTAACTAGTAGGGCTTTAGTAAGTCCGTCAGCCGGCATATACTTAGTATTAAGATATATAATAGTAACTATTTTAGCCTTAACCTGCTCTCTAACATACCGGAATTTCAGCAGGGTATGCTTAGTTCTAGCTATTGGAATGGGTAATCCTATATAAGGATCTGTAACCACTATA
This sequence comes from Phyllachora maydis, assembly GCA_029339225.1. NCBI lineage: Eukaryota > Fungi > Ascomycota > Sordariomycetes > Phyllachorales > Phyllachoraceae > Phyllachora > Phyllachora maydis. The sequence goes on along the minus strand of JAQQPM010000001.1, from coordinate 1,111,433 downwards.
GCCTACTAGTAGTAGTCGTATAGGGTACGTAGGGGCAGCAACAGCGTTGATATGGCCTAAATAGCACTTCCTAGGTATGTGCTAATATAGTAAAGTAGGGCCCTTTACTATATTCCCTCTATAAAAGTCCTTATATAACGGTATAGTTATAGGCTATAGCGCTATATTATAGGGGCTTTAAGCTTATATATTACGGCTTTTAGTGGGTCTTATAGGCCTATAAGGCTTATAGTTGTAGGTAACGTAGTAACTTGATTTCTAGTCCAAGTAGGTAAGGCTTCGCAATTTCCTTCCCCTACATATACCCTCCGGTACCGTTCCTGCCCTCTACACGGCAGGAGCGCCTTAGTAGGTGCATGGCCACTTCCCGAAAAACCAAATAAGCTGGCGATTTTAAATAATCGACTCACGGCCACCTAAGCTGCAGGGTAAGCCGCACGACTTTTCCTGTAAGTTCTGTTTCCTGCTCCTACGGTGCAGGGTAGGTACAGGGTAGGTAGGTGACCTAGTAGAAGAGCCTTTTAAGGCTATTTCTAGCGCTTATACAGCCTAAGGAGGCTGTCTCCACAAAAGTAGGGCATAAATCTAAAAATAGAAAAGCCTTTTAAAGCTATTTCTAGGCTATATAGTGGAGTATATAGCTTAGTCAGCGGTATCCACAAAAGTGGGTCCACCCTCAGAATATAGCTATATATCTAGTAGTTCGAGAACTGAAATCCGTTTTGCCTAAGCTATAACCGTTAGAGCGCTATAGCTTATTTTGTACGTTTAACACTAGCATATAGAGCAGGGTCATTAGCTACCGTAATAGAGCCCTAATTATCTCCATAGAGGGTAATAGGGTGGTCTATAGGCCTGTAAAGTTCAGAAAATAGCCCTATAATCTACTGTACTTCGCGTATAGCCTCTGTAAGTCTATCAGTTTCAGCTTCCAGGGTAGAGAGAGCAATAGTAGTAGCTCTTTTCGTTTTCCAGCTAATAGGCCTACTGTTGGAATCTGTGGGCTCTGATTTTATCGATTCCGTGTGCTCGTCTGTGTTCTGTCTTGACCTGCGCTCTGGCCGCCTAGGGCAGAGATTTTTCTCTGTCCCCCCTGCAACGTTTATAGGCCCTAAAGTAGGCTTAATCTACTTAATATAGGGAATTGTAGCTATATCTACCTTAATTGACCAGGGCCTTCCTGTGCCCTGCTCCCTAAGTTTGATAGGCAACCCTATGCCCTGCTCTTGACAGGGATACCAAGGTTCTACCGAAGCAACATAAGCGCTACGTTGTCTAACATACCCTTAGGTCTAGGTTCGCGATAGCGATCCTGGGCCTTGCTATAAGGCTCTTCCTTATCGATAACGTATTTAGCGGTAACGTACGCTTGTAGTGCCTATATTCTAGGATTATAGAGGTTACAGTTAGGCTTTATAGACGGCAGTATAGTCTTTTTCTGTGTAATTATTATTACTACCCCTAAGGTCTCTATTCCCTAGTTATACAGTGCTTTCTAGGCTAGTAGAAGGGTAGTTATTCTACTACTTAATTAGAAAAAGGGATTGTACTAATAGGTAATACTTAGCTGCTCTGCCACTCTACGGTTCTGTTCCTCTATAGGGACTCGTTAGGGTGCTCTAGATCGTTAAGATTAGGCTTCTGATAGATGTTGCTAGTCGCTAACCTAGATAGGGTCTAGGAAAGTTGACTGCTCTCTCTCTAACCTGCTTTCTCTGCTGATCTTAGAGGTACCTTCTTATAAGGGGAACCGTCAGGCTCTTCTTAACTATTATAATCTTATTTCCAAGGATACCTAATAGTTATTATTATAGTCTACTATCTAGGTGGTTAACCGGCGTAATGCCTTACTCTATTAAAGACTACTAGGTTACTATTTAGCTTAGAAATACTTATCTCTTTTGCTATACTCTCTTTACCTCTGCTAATCTTGTAGGTGCCTTATAAACTACCTTTAGCGTTATAAATACTGGCTTATTACTTTAGTAGCGGTCTCTTCTCTACTCCTTACTGTCTCTATAGGGGCTAATCTAGGTAATAAGATAGTTGAAATAACGTAGCGAGTCTCGCCAGATCTAAAGGTCTAGGTATACTGCTCTTTCCTATTTAAGTTAAGGTATATTACCTCTTTCTTGTTTAGGTTAAGGTATACTATCTCTTCCTTTAGATCGAGGTATACTGCCTCTTCCTTAGGGTATACTGCCCTAGCTTCTCTTCTCTATTAGGGTATACTGCCCTACTTCTTTCCTTGCTCTTATATTTTACATCTATATATATCAAGGCTTATTGATCAGTAAGGGTCTGCTACCTCTCTCTTCTTGGTATTAGGGTATACTGTCCCTTCTTAGAGAAGAGGAAGTAGAAGTTTAAAAGAAAGGGCGTGATTTTTAACCGCCTATGTTATTGCTCTTTTTATATAGTGGCTGGTTAGGTGTAAAATCTGCTTGCCTTCCCTAGAGCTCTAAAAATTTCCTCCTTCTACTATAAACGCGTTTTTATCTTTCTACGCTTGCCCTTCTTACTATAAGGCTTCTTATAATTGCTATATTTAGTTTTATAAGTTTTTCTGACTTCCTTTTATCGTAGATGTCTACTTAGAAGGAGGAGTTGGTTCTAGAGCAGCCTACTACCCTAGTAGTAGGAGATTTGCCCTTATTAGGCTAGAAACGCGGTTTGTTCTTTTATCTTGCCTTTTCTTAGGTGGTTCTCTTAAAGGCTAACGATCTATATCCAGTCCGGTTTGCCTAGGACGATAATAAGGAGGATAATAATGTTATAATGCTACTGTCGTTAAAGAAGCTACGTTTCAGGGATTTAGGTCTGTTGTCTATACTAGCAGCTATTACTGCCCTAGTCTTAACAGTCCCTAGGGTATATTTATCGGCGGCTAGCGCTAGGGGGCCGGTAATACTAGTCTATAAGAAGCTGGTTATAAGCAAGCTAGCATTAAGCCTAGCCTTACAGTCTATACCTATAGGGGCGTTACCGTCTGTATTACCGGCGGTTTCTACTATCTAGGACGGTAAGCCGTATAAAGTATATTATAAGCGCTGTCTTATGTGCTTGGTCTTGTAGGCCGATTCTGGCGATTTTTCCCCTCTAGCGCTGTATATGGCGCAGCTCGGTCCCTGCATTTCCTCCCGGTTGCGGTGCTTAAATTGTTCTTGTTGTTAGTATCTATACGTATCTTATAAGTCCAGCCTATATATACCTCCTTAGCGCTGTTTGTGCTAACGTACGTTTCTAGCAGATAACGACAAGATCTTAGCAGTAGTATAGGCCTATTAGGCCTACGTTATTGAATACTCTTCTGGTATTATAGCCCTAATAGCAAGTTACCCTATAATCCTGTCCTACTATGCTTTTCTGTCCTAACTGTCCTTGTCTAGACGTTATATACTCTTATTAAAGAGTATGCTAGCTTGATCTAAGAGCTACGGACGTGGAAATAGGCTACGACTATCTAGACAAAGGGGGAGATAAAGAAGAGGGTAAAAAAGGTAGTAATAGTGTCCGACGATAACAACGACGATACTAAGGGGAAGAGCGCACTATAGGCTACTAACATAGTTATAGAGGAGGATTCTACTACTGCTCTGGCGTACCCTAGGACTTCTAGCTAGGCCCTAATCAATTTACCCTTTGCAGATTATAGTAGCGATGCTTAGCTTAATAGACTAGTTTCTTAGGGTGCTCCTTCTATACCTAGAGTCTCCGTATCTTAGCCTTTCTCCCTTTACCGCTTCTCGATCTTTTCTTTCCTTTCTACTATGCCGACTTGCTTATAGAAAGCAGTAAAACTGTTGTTCGTAAGAACTTTTGTTAGGCTATCTGCTAATTGTTAATCTATTAATATATAGTCTATAAGAACCCTTTCTATAACAACTTCCTACTAGAGCTAGTAATTCTTAATATCAATATACCAGAGCTTTGTTTTTAGCGTTTTGTCCCTAGTTACTAGTCTTACGGTTTATACATTATTATAAAACACTTATACGCTATACTCCCTTTCAAGACCAATTCCGAGATTATAGATTAGCTGGCAAAGATACAGCGCTTCTTGTACTACTTCCGTCATAGATACTAATTCCGCTTCTATAGTAGAAGTTATTACGTAGGTCTGCTTACTTGCCCTCTAAGTAACTAGCCCTACTAAAAGCTTAATCACGTATCCCTAAGAGCTTTTTCGATCGGCTATGTTATCGGCGAAGGAAGCATTATACCAAACCTTATATATATCTCTACCCCCGAGCTAAAGGCACTAATTCCTAAAATAGTATAGGTAGTTAAGGCAACGATCTGCCACTTTATAATACTCTAGACCTAGGTTTATAAGAAATCTCGATAATTTCAATGCAGTAAAGGCTATATTAACCCTTGTAATCACTGCCATGTATATTATTAAGCTGACTTTTCTCTAGTACAACTTTATCTTAGCGTTCGTTGCCTGCCCTAGGTTGCTCTTTAATTCTTCCAGTACTATAGGGGAGATATATCTCTATACTATTAGCTTTATTACCTTACTCCTAATTACTAGGTTGTCTACTAATCTAAAGATTTTCTTATAGTATGCTGCCTATAAGAGATAGATCTTATAGTACTCCTAATCCCGAATTACTTACAGCCTAAGAAACCAGTTTAGCTTACTACTGCCGGTTATCTTATACTTTAACTAGAGCAAGCTTATTAGGTCTTTGGCAAGGGCTTTATACCTCTTATAGTATGCTATTATTACGTTGTCTATATAAAAGAGAATAAAGACTCCTCCCTTCTAGAAGATATATAGTTTATAGGGTATTACGTTAAGCCTAAGATCCTAAAGAGTATTGCTCAACTCCTTATGCTATAGGCAAGGCGATTCCTAAAGTCTATATAGTACTTTCTTCAGCTTATAGACTATGCCCTGCTTCCTTCGACCTGCTAGGAGCCTTATATACACGTCCTAGTCAAGGTAAGCGTTATAAAAGGCGTTTGAAACGTCAAACTAGATCAGTTCTATATCGAACCTCGCTACTACTGCTATTAAGATCCGGAAAGACTTTCCAGCTAATATTACTATATATATATCCTCTCTTAGGGTCCCTTATTATTAATCGCCTTAGACTACTAATCTAGCCTTAAACTTCTCTAGGTAGTTATACTTATTGATTTTGTATATATATATCTATATATTGTCTAAGACCTACTTGCCCTACGCCTTAGCGATGAGTACTTCCTCCTATGTTTCTAGGTATGTAAGAAGGTGCTGCCTTTTAGCTTTCTTAAAGTGTTCTCCCTATAGGTGGCTTTCGAGGTTCCGGTGTAGCTTAGGCGCTAGAGGTAGCTAAGAGGAATAAATAGTGCTAGGCTTAAAGTCCTTAACGCTTAGGATCTTAGATATTAGCATACTCTCTTTTATCTTAGGGTTCCTATTTATAAGCCTTCTAGTAGAAAAGGAGGCCCTTTAGGTAAGGAAATCTCCCTTTATAGTAGCATTAAGGAACTACTAACTAAGAACTTGATCCCTAAAACATACTACAAGGCATGCTCCTAGCATACCCTATACTACTAGTAGAGGTATAGCTTCTAGAGTCGGATATAGGAGTAGGTAAGCCTCTATATACTAAGGTTCTTATATTACTTCTACTAAATCGTCTAGTTCTATATTATCTATAAGGTTAGGTATATCGATATCCTCTTCCTCTTCTTTTTCTAATCTATTACCTAGGTCTATTACCCCTACTTTGTAGGGTACGTCCTAGGCAGGGATATCGGCCACTATAGTATTCAGATTTTCGGATTCTGCCCTTTTCTCGATCTCGGCAAGCTACTCTTTCAGCCCTTCTAAGCTTAGATCTCTTAGCCCGACTATAAGGTGCTCCTTAGACCCGTTAAATACTACTTTCTTATTAAAAATCATATCCTAGGTTACTATAATCTTGTTAGTCTAAGGGTTCTAGATTCGATAAATATTCGTTAAGTTATATCCGATTAGGTATCTAAGGAAAGCTCTTAGAGCAAACCTCTTTAGCTTATTCTTCTTAAGCTATATATCTGCTTCTAACGTAAAGGCTTGACATAGGAAAACCCGGAGATACCCTTGCTATAGCTTAATAGGCGTTGTCTCTTCGGCGCCTACTAATTCTGCAAATAAATAGAATACCTTATATAGTATTTTCCACTTTAGCCGATACCTTAGGGTGCGATTTAAGAGATATACTACTATTCTGAAAACCTTAGCTACCTTATCTAAAGGTAAGTTAGTCCTTGCTACTATTGCTTTCACCTGCCTTTTTAGAATACTAGCAGCTCTTTCTACGCCTCTATTCTGATCTTAGGTCTAAGGAGCAGAGAGATTTATTCTAATGTACTTCCTTTATAGCTAGGCTTAGATTGCTCTCTTCCTTCTAGCAATCTTATTATTAGCTTTAATATCTAGAACCCGAATTCTATACCTTTGATTAAGATCTGTAAGGTAATCGTCTAAGGCTATAATCATACTCTTAACCAACCGATTACAAAGATAATAGTCCTATATTAAGCCTAACTTATAATCTAATAAAAGTATAATAGATATAAAGCCTTTCTTAGACCTTTCGATATTATAGAAATCAAGGGCTAGGATATTGCTGGGATACCTCGGGTCTAGTTAGGCTACCCTTAAGACCTAGCAATTAGGGCCTTTTCCTATACTATACTATAGGTAGTCTACTGTTCTAATTACCTTGTGATTTCTAGTAACCTTAACTCCCTTACTACTCTAAACAAGGTAATAGAGTACTTCTAGGTTTAGATAACCTAACCGCTAGTACTATACTTAGATTGTCCTAGGCTTGGTCTTCTTCTTCTAAGACCTGCCTTACTCCCTTTATATTATGAAAGCTAACGCTAAGATATTAGTTATAACGTGCTCTAGTAGGAACTAGCTATAAGCTTCCTGGATTTCGCAGATCTTATTATAGTCCGACATCCTCCTAAGGTAGGAAAGGGTACCCTACTTCTAGTAATCCTACTATATTCCCTTCTTACAAAGGTACCTTAAAGAGACTAGGTTAGTAGCTACCTTAGGGTAATATGCTATATAATCGAGCCAAAGGAGTACCTATTTGCGCTAACCTAGGCTTAGATATAGGAAAACTGTCCTATATCCTTTAATTAGTAACTTACTGTTAGCTGCTATAAGGTAGTCCCCTTCCCCTACTTCCTTAAGGCCTTTAAATCTCTCCTAATTGTTAAAAATATAGATAGAGGTACTAGAATCCAGGCAGGCTAAGTGCTTAAGAGGGTATTTACTAACGCTGCTTACTTATAGTATGCTCTTCGGCACTATAAACTCGATAGGGACCTAATTCTCATTCTTTTTTTTAGGCATAGGAACAACTTCTACTATTGGTTTCAAAGCCTTTACTTTCTCCCTATACCCTATATACCTTCAGGCCTTCTACTTGCCTTTTAGGTCTTTTCGATAAGCTAATATCTTCGATCGAAGTTGCAAATCCTCCTTAATAGCTTGTTTCACACGCTTTTCTATATCTGGCCTTAGTTCCTAACCTTTATGCGTAAGAGATGGAAATAGATACTAGTATACCTTCTAGTTATACTAGATTATTCTATAGATATACTTCTTATAACAAGAACCGGGCCTCTTTATAGGATAATTAGGTCCTAAGGCTTAGGGTACTTTTAAGGCTCCCTAGAGATTTCGGTTGCTATAAGTGTTAGCTCTCCCTTACTTAAAAGCCTTATCTTATATATCCCCTCCTTTTTTGCCTTTCTTACTAGCCTTATTAGGAAGAGGCTATTTACCGTTTAAGGTGATATATATACCTCCTTTTCCTACTAGGTTCTTAGGCTTTGGCTTAGGAGGCTTATTAAACTTAAGATCTCGTAGGAAATCCCTTGCTACTTCGCAGTAATCAAGGTTCTCCTGCTTAGCCTACCTCTTGAAATCCCTATATAAGGCTAATATCTAGCCTTAGAATCTTTAGGTTGCTCCTAAGAAGATTAGCAAGTTGTTAAACTATAGTTTAGGGTTAGCTACCCCTTTGACTTTGTAATACTCCGCTAGGTATAGTAGCTTCTACTACTTCTCTATCTAAGTCCTCTAGTTACTAACCGCTTTCGCTATACTAGTATCGAGGTACTCCTTATAGTCCTTATATATCGTCCTTATTTACTTATAATCCTTTAAATATATCAACTTAGTAAGGTTCTAATACTACTAGTAAAGGCTTTGCTTAGGTAGGTAGTATAGATTTAGCGTATAAGTCTCGACATACTCCTTAATCTACTTCTTAACCTCTATAACGTTATCCTAGTTGTATTTCCAGTTCGCTATAGCAGTGTTATACATTGTTAATATACTCTAGAAGATAGCCCTCCTATTAGCAGTTAAATCGGTATATATAATACGCTTACTAGAAAGAGGAGAAGGCCTATTAGTGTTTGTCTGCTCGATATACTCTTCTATAAGCTGCGCTCCCTAAGTAAGGCTATGATACTAGCGAATATAGCTCTAACAAGCGGTCTTAATCTAGGCGGTTAATAACCTAAGAATAGGCATATTATTAAGGATTAGAGGGACCAGACATCTACCTAATTCTTTAGTATTGTTTAGGTCTATAAACTCGATTACCTTGCTTGTAACGCGCTAAAGCTGCTGCTTGAAGTCGATCCACTACTCCGGCTTAGAGAGAAAGATAGAGCCTTCCTTAGCGGCCTTCTTGTTATTCTTATTGCTCGATATAATCGCAGCTACTAAGGTACGTTCTTGGATATCATAATAATGATATATATACTAATACTAGGCTTGTCTATACCAGGCTAACGACTTCTAACTGTTAATTATTGGAATCTATAGGCTCTGATTTTATCGATTCTATATACTTGTCTGTGTTCTGTCTTAACCTGCGCTCTGGCTGCCCAGGGCAGAGATTTTTCTCTGTCCCCCCTACAACGTTTATAGGCCCTAAAGTAGGCTTAATCTGCTCGATATAGGGAATCGTAGCTATATCCACCTTAATTAACCAGGGCCTCCCTGTGCCCTGCTCCTGAGTTTGACAGGCAACCCTGTGCCCTGCTCCTAACAGGGATACCGAGGTTCTACCGAAGTGACACGAGCGCTACGTTGTCCAACACCTACCGGCTAACTTATATAGATAGCCGTAGGTGGATTTACTAGTAGCCTTATCCCCTGCAAAATCAGAATCACTAAAGCCTATAGGGACTAGACTACTATTAATTATAGAAGTCCGGCTACTACCTTTACTATTTCTAGAATCTACTATAGTAGTAGAGGTAGTAGTTAGGGGCCTAGGCCCTTCCTTAAAGTGAAAGTCTCTACTAAGCTTAGTAGTTATATTACTACTATTACTAAGCTTAGGCCCTAGATCAGCTACTGTATTTCCGTTATAGCTAAAACAGATGCTATAGTCTTTAGTACTATTAAGATACTTAAAAAGATTTTTAGCAGCGTTTAAGTATGATTTTGTAGGTCTATTTAAAGACCTAGAGAGCCACTGTACGGTAAAGCTAATATCTACCCTAGTAAGGAGCATTATATACATAGCTGTTCCTACTAGGCTTTGATAGAGCTTAATTTCCGTAGAATTACAGAGGTGGCTAGTAATATCTTCCTCTAGTTGAGGTTAACTTACTAGCCCCGGCTGTAAGGGAATAGATATAGGCTTAGAATCGGCTAAGTTAAAGCGGCTAACCGCCTCTTCTATATACTGTGACTGGTTAAGCCATAGGCGCCTATTAGGTCTATCCCTTATAATTTGCACGCCTAGGAAATAGGCGGCAGGCCCTAAGTCTTCTATAGCGTAGACCTTATTAAGCCGTTACTTTAAATCAGTTATATAGCCTATATCAGGCCCTATAAATAGACAGTCATCTATATAGGTAACAATAAAGTAGCAGGTTTTAGCATTATAGAAGACCCCTAGATCTGAAATAAGAGCGAGATAGCCTAGGCTCTTAAGTAAGATTTTAAGCTTATCTTACTACTCTCTAGGGCTTTGTTTTAGACTGTATAACGCTTTAGATAGTTGGATAATATAAGGAGTAGAAGGATTATAGCCGTATTTCAGTAAAAGCTTATAAATAGCCTTATTAGAAGCCGCTAAGTCTAATAGTCCTTTAGGGATTTCCATATATATTTCTTCTCTAAGAGCGCTATTAAGAAATGCCCCTATAAAGTCAGCTTGTTCTATTTCCCAGTCTAGAACAGCACCTATAGCTAGAAGTATACGCTAAGTAGGTAGTATACTAGTAGAGGCGTAGGTTACAGTATAATCTAGGCCTTCTACCTATATAAAGCCCCTAGCTACTAACCAAGATTTATACTTAATAGGCCTGTTTTTAGCGTCCTTTTTAACCTTAAGAACGTTTCGACAGGTAATAAGCTTGCGGTTAGAAGGTAATAGACTCCTAGGTAGGAATTTAAAAACCCCTAGCTCTACTAACTGGATAAATTCCTTGGTAATACCCTCTAACCACTTACTACGCTTATCTCTAGGTAGTTTTAAGACTTGCTTATAAGTAGTAGGCGTACTATCCTTAGATATTACCCTTTTTCGAGCCTTATAGACAAAAGATAGTATATAGCTACTAGTCTTAGCTAAAAGCTTATAGTAATCGAGCTATATTTTATCCCCCTCTGAAATAAGATCACTGTTATCAAGAGGTTCGTTTGTTATAGGCTGATTAGGCGCTATAACTTCTATAGGCTTAGGTGCAAAAATAGGCTCTATAGTTTGGGGAAACGCCTCTGGTAATTCAGGCTTTCTAATAGATATAGTAGGCCTAGTAGACTCTACTATAACCGGATTTATAGGCTTATCCGGTGAGGGTTCATCTAATTCACTATCGGAAGAGGATTCGTAGGGTTCTAGCTTACTAGGTCCTATTTCTATACTAATAGGCTTTTCAGTATTAAGATTAAAAGGGTCTGGGCTGACAGCCCCCTCTAAATCTAGGTCTAGGTCTACTAATTCCCCCTCTAAAGCCGTATTATCAGTAGGCTGACTTAGTACTGTATTATCCTCTATAAACTTAATAGTAGAGGTTTTAAGTACTGCTCTTCTAGACGGTATATATACTAGGTAGGTCTTAGAACCTAATACCGCTAGTAATTTACACTCTTCCGTTCTAGAGGTAAATTTTAACGATTTAGACCGTTTTTCTAGAGGTATAATAGCCTCTCCTCCCGCGCCTATAGCCCTATAGCGCTCTAGGTTAGGTATATGTGGAATACCAGGCTCTATCTCGTCAAATAGCGCCTAGAAAGGAGTGGTTTCCTTATTAGTTATAGCTGTACTATTAACTAATTCCACTACAGCCTCCAGTATAAAGCACTACAAATACTAGGGTAAAGCGCTACTAAGAATAGTACACCTTATACAGTCTAGTATAACTCGGACTAATCGTTCTACTAAGCCGTTCTGCTTGTGGATATAGGGGGCAGAAGTGCTAAATTTAATACCCCTTTTAACTAACCAAGTAGTTAATAAATCAGTTATTTCAGTGCCTCCGTTAAAGTGGAATTTAGTAGGATATCTACCAAATCCATTCCTTAGGCCCCTAAAAAGCCCTTAATAGCGTTAGCTACTATAGGGCCTGATTTATTAGGTAGGTTAAAAACCCACCTATACCTACTTTTACGGTTAACTAGAAGTAAGACTATAGGGTTTCTATTGTAAGGCCTAGGCCTAATTTTAACAGTATCCCCCTCTATTGAGTCTAAGACCCTAGGTGGGTTAGGTATTTAAGCCTTACTAACCCTTCTTACTGCTTTACCTTGATCATAGCTAGAGCAGTGAAAATCAGCTTCCTTTATTTTATCAAAATTAGGCAGCCCTTTAGTAATACTAGAGGTCTTTTTCAAAAGACGCAGGCCTATATGGCCTAGCCTAACGTGCTACAATTTAGCTAAATTAAGTAGATTATAGTAATCTCGCTGACCTATATTAGGCTCCTTTAAAGTAGGGCTAGATATAGCCTTTTCTACTTTATTCCCCTCTATAACTGGCTCTCTTAGCATATAGGGCAGGTCTCTAGTGCCAGTTAAGGGCTTAGGCTCCCTAGTCTTACAGGGATTTTGATAGGGGGCCTAGGCAGTGGCTAAGGGCTCTACAGGCCTATAAGGCCTTTTCCCCCTTAAAGGAGGTCCTATACCTTCTAAAGTAGTACCCTTAGCCGGAGAATTCCTTAGCTTATAGCGCTTATTAGGCTCTATAGCTTCGGATACTATAGCATCCTCTATAATAGGTCTATAGTCTTCCTTTCTAATAGAATTAGAAGGAATCTCCACCACTATCTTATTACGCTGCAGCTCTATACTTTTAGTAGTATTATAACTAGTAAGGTCTAAAGGAAAAGCAAAATTTGTATGTAATATAGGCTTAGAGCTACCTTTAACGTCAAGAAAAAATCCTGATTTTTTAAAGTCTAGTATAGCTATACAGTGTCTATCACCCCTGTAAAGGGTTTCCTTTATAAGGCAACCTCCTGAATCATAGTGCCTAACCCTGCTAATAATATTTATATCAATATTAGGTAGGTATAAAACGTTATCTAATACTAATTTAGTATAGGTAGGGGGCCTTTCCAGATAATACTTCTAGTGTAATAGAGCCTATACTAGCCGGGCTTACAGGGCCATTTCCAGTGTTAATAAGGCGTAACTGGCCTGTGTTAGGCGTAAAGGTAGTAAACCGCTCTTTACTATTACTAATATGGTCCGTAGATCCCGTATCGTATAGCCAACTATTATAAAGAGCGGGGTCTCTAGGGCGTCTTCTAGGCTGATTATCTTTATATTTTGCCTTGTTAGAAGAGGTTTTTAGGCCTTTTCCTTTAAAGTCCTTACGCTTCTTACACCCTTTGAACGCTAATAGCTGTGCTAATTAGGTATTAGAATCGCTAGAAGAACTAGAATTGGAACTAGAGTCGGATTCCTCTTCTTCTTCTATAGCTAGGTTATAAGACCCTAGCATAAAGGAGGCCTGTTCGGCACTTTTAGCACTATAATTCTGCCCTTTAATATTATAACTAGCCTTCTTCTTACCCTTTTTCTTATTTTTACCCTTCTTACTAGGGTTAGAATTTGAATTAGGGGTTGAATTAGAGCTATTAGCTACGTGAGCTGCTCTATACGCCTCTGTAGCCGGGTTCCTAGATTCTTCTAAAATATCAGCTATTAGATATTCTATATTAAGGCTAGAGGCTGTAAGGCCTAGCATTCTAGCCTGTCTTATAGAGCTCTTTTGGCGTGATACCCAGCTAGGAAACTTAGATTCTAGAGCCTTAAAATACTAATTTAGTATGAAAGAGGGATCTATATCTATTTTAGCTATGGTAAGCTTAGCAAGATAGCCGTTAAATTCAGCGTTAAAAGCTGATAAGCCTTTTCTATAGGTACTAAAGGTAAGGGCATGGAATTCGTTATAGACGTCCTCCTTTTTAGACTCTATAGGTCGGCTATACTGCCTAACAAGCAGCTTAAAGGCCTTAGAAGGTATATGAATCTACGATATAGCAGCCCTAGGGCCACTAGATAAGCTATTGCGTAGAAGCATTAAAAGAATAGCTTGATTAGAGTTGCTATAAGTGTTAGATATATCAGGGTTTTCTAAAAAATTAGATATCCCTAACGCTCTTAGCACTATACTTAAAGCCTGAATCCACTGTTCAAAATTGCTTTCCCCGCTAAGCTTACTATCGTCCGGTATAGTATAGGCCTTTTTAGAAAGCTCCTTTACTATACTACTAGTAATAGTATCCTTGAAGCCTTCCTTAGACCCTGTATCTACAGGGGGGTCTAAATTACTAGTAGCTGTATTATCTATAGCTGGCCCTAGATGGGGCTATTTTCTAGGGGGACGTGGAGGAGAATCTAAATCTATAGTACTGCTAAAAGGATTAAATCTAGGACTATAGCTATTTTTTCCAATAGTAGCAGCCACAGCGTTACTACTATTAGTTAAAGAAGCTAAAGTAGAAGATATATTCTTTATAGCGCTAACGCTATCCTCAACAGAGGCTTTTAGGGTATTTAGACTTAAAAGTAGTGTTTTTATATCACTAGATTGGCTAGCTATAACTCGCTTATGAGATTTTATATGCTGTTTTAGGACTTCTATAACCTTGCTATAGTCTTCGCCATCTTCCTTATCTTCTGATAGGGTTCGTATAGGTGGTGGAGGCCTAGAAGATTGCCCTGGATCAGCTAGGTTACTAGCCCTTTTAGGGGCTATACCCTTCCCCTTTAGCTTGATCCGCCATTGTAAATAGGCTACTATTTACTTATAGTACTAGTAAAAGCACTTAATTAGCTTCCAGTTTACTAAAGCTAATTAGCTAGCTTACTAATTATAGTAGTGATTTTCTAGGCTAGTCTTAGCGCTTAGTAGGTTTATAGCGCTGCCTACTTGCTACTTAGTAAGGCTTTCTAGTAGAAATTCTAAACTAGGCTCTAAGGGCTAGAGACTTCAACGTAGGGACTTAGCTACCGCCTATAGATATATCTATAGAAAGGGCTCTATAGTAGGGAAATATAGGTCTTTAGCGCTAGAAATTCTAAAACGCTAGCCTTTCTACTTCCAGCTATAAGTAGAAAGGTCTTTTAGTATAGGTAAGTATACTAGCCTAAGTGTATAAGAGCCCTAAATGCTCGTTAATACTATAGGACTTAGATTTCTTAGCGATTTCTCCTTCTAGATTTTCAGGCTTTTTAGTCCTTAAATAGCCTTCAATAAGATGTAATATATAGCTTTTTAGGGCTAATATAGTACTATATTTTCAGCTATAAGAGGCTTAAATAGCCCTATATATATAGGCAGAGGTAGCGCTTTGAAATTGGACTCCAACGATAACTATCCCACAGGCTATCCGGGCTTATAACCTATTGGAATGGGTAATCCTATATAAGGATCTGTAACCACTATAGCCTACTAGTAGTAGTCGTATAGGGTACGTAGGGGCAGCAACAGCGTTAATATGGCCTAAATAGCACTTCCTAGGTATGTGCTAATATAGTAAAGTAGGGCCCTTTACTGTATTCCCTCTATAAAAGTCCTTATATAACGGTATAGTTATAGGCTATAGCGCTATATTATAGGGGCTTTAAGCTTATATATCACGGCTTTCAGTAGGTCTTATAGGCCTATAAGGCTTATAGTTGTAGGTAACGTAGTAACTTGATTTCACGTCTAAGTAGGTAAGGCTTCGCAATTTCCTTCCCTATATATACCCTCCAGGACCGTTCCTGCCTTCCATATAGCAGGAGCGCCTTAGTAGGTGCATAGCCACTTCCCGAAAAACCAAATAAGCTGGCGATTTTAAATAATCGACTTACGGCCACCTAAGCTGCAGGGTAAGCCGCACGACTTTTCCTATAAGTTCTGTTTTCGCTCCTGCGGTGCAGGGTAGGTACAGGGTAGGTAGGTGACCTAGTAGAAGAGCCTTTTAAGGCTATTTCTAGCGCTTATACAGCCTAAGGAGGCTGTCTCCACAAAAGTAGGGCATAAATCTAAAAATAGAAAAGCCTTTTAAAGCTATTTCTAGGCTATATAGTGGAATATATAGCTTAGTCAGCGGTATCCACAAAAGTGGGTCCACCCTCAGAATATAGCTATATATCTAGTAGTTCGAGAACTGAAATCCGTTTTGCCTAAGCTATAACCGTTAGAGCGCTATAGCTTATTTTGTACGTTTAACAGGTTTCTTAGGCTGTAAGTTATTTAGGATTAGGAGTACTGTAAGATCTATCTCTTATAGGCGGTATACTATAAGAAAATCTTTAGATTAGTAGACGACCTAGTAATTAGGAGCAAGGTAACAAAGCCGATAGTACGGAGATATACCTCCCCTATAGCACTAAAAGAATTGAAGAGCAACCTAGGACAGGTAACGAACGCCGAGATAAAGTTATACTAGAGAAAAGTCGGCTTGATAATATATATAGTAGTGATTATAAGGGTCGATATAGCCTTTACTATATCGAGATTATTAAGATTTCTTACGAACCTAGGTCTAGAGTATTATAAGGCGGCAGATTATTATCTTAACTACCTATACTATTCTAGGAATCAGTGCCTTTAGCTTAGGGGTAGAGATATGTAAAAGGTTTAGTATAATGCTTCCTTTACTGATAATATAGCCAATTAGAAAAGCTCTTAAGGATATATAATCAAGCTTTTCGGTAGGCTAGTTACTTAGAGGGCAAGCAAGCAGACCTATATAACAACCTTTACTATAGAAGTGGAATTGGTATCTATAACAGAAGCAGTATAAGAAGCGCTATATCTCTGCCACCTAATCTATAATCTTAGAATCGGTCTTGAAAGGGAGTATAGCATATAAGTGTTCTATAATAACGCTTAAACTGTAAGACTGGTAACTAGGGATAAAACGCTAAAAACAAAGCTCTGGTATATCGATATTAAGAATCACTAGCTCTAGTAGGAAGTTGTTATAGGAAGGGTTCTTATAGACTATATACTAATAGATCAATAATTAGTAGATAGCCTAACAAAAGTTCTTACAAATAACAGTTTTACTGCTTTCTATAAGCAAGTTGGCATAGTAGAAAGGAAAGAAAAGATCAAGAAGCGGAAGAGGGAGGAAGGCGAAGATACAGAGACTTAGCGGCAGGTATAGAAGGGAGTACTCTAAGAAACTGGTCTATTAAGCTAAACGTCGCTATTATAATCCACAAACGTAAAATTATTAGGGCCTAGCTAGAAGTCCTAGGGTACGCCGGAGTAGTAGTAGAATCCTCCTTTATGGCCACGTTAGTAGCCTATAGTATGCTCTTCCTATTATTGTCGTTATTATTATTGGATTCTATTACTACTACCCTTTTCCCTCTTTTCTTTATCTTTTCCTTTTTCTAGATAGTTATAGCCTGTTTCTACGTCTATAGCTCTTAGATTAAGCTAGTATACTCTTTAATAAAAGTATATAACATTTAGACAAGGATAGTTAGGACAGACTAGAAGTATAGTAGGATAGGATTATAGGGTAACTTACTACTAGGGCTATAATACTAAAAGAGTATTCGATAATATAGGCCTAATAGGCCTATACTACTGCTAATATCTTATCGTTGTCTACTAGAAACGTAGGTTAGTACGAATAGCGCTAAGGGGATGTATAGGCTAGACTTATAAGAGATATATAGATACCGGCGATAGGAGTAATTTAAATACTATAACTAAGAAGAAATATAGGGACTAAGCTGCGCTATATATAGCGCTAAAGGGGAAAAATCGCTAGAATCTGCCTATAAGACCAAGCGTATAAGACAGTGCTTATAGTACACCTTATACGGCTTACTATCCTAGATAGTAGAAACCGCCGGTAATATAGACAGTAACGCCTCTATAGGTATGGACTGCAAGGCTAGGCTTAACGCTAGCTTGCTTGTGACCAGCTTCTTATAGACTAGTATTACCGGCCCTCTAGCGCTAGCTGCCGGCGAATATACCCTAGGGACTGTTAAGACTAGGGTAGTAATAGCTACTGGCGTAGGTAATAGACCTAAATCCCCGAAATATAGCTTCTTTAACGATAGTAGTACCGCAATGTCGTTGTCCTTCTTATCGTTGTCCTAGGCAAACCGGACTAGATATAGACTATTAGCTATTGAAAGAACTACCTAGGAAAGGCAAGACAAAAGGACAAACTACGTTTCTAGCCTAATAAGGGTAAATCTCCTACTACTAGGGTAGTAGGCTGCTCTAGAACCGACTCCTTCTTCTAAGTAGATATCTGTAATAAAAGGAAGTTAGAAAAACTTATAAAACTAAATATAGCAATTATAAAAAGCCTTATAGTAAGAAGGGCGAGCATAGAAAGATAAAAACGCGTTTATAGGAAGAAGGAAATTTTTAGAGCTCCAGGGGAGGCAAGCAGATTTTATACCTAACTAGCTACTATATAAAAAGAGTAATAACATAGGCGGTTAAAAATCATGCCCTTTCCCTCTAATTTCTACTTCCTCCTTCCTAAGAAAGGATAGTATACCATAATATTAAGAAGAAAGAGGTAGCAGACCCTTACCGATCAACGAGCCTCGATATATACAGATGTAAAACATAACAGCAAAGAAAGAAGCCAGGTAGTATACCTGTAATAGGAATAAAAAGGAAAGGGCAGTATACCCTAACTAAGAAGAGAAGCTAGGGCAGTATACCCTAAGGAAGAGGTAGTATACCTTAACCTAAATAAGGAAGAGGCAGTATACCTTAACCTAAATAGGAAAGGGCAGTATACCTAGACCTTTAGATCTAGCAAGACTTGCTATATTAGTTTAACTGCCTTATTACCCGGATTAGCCCCTCTAGAGATAGTAAGGAGTAGAGAAGAGACTACTACTAAAGTAATAAGCTAGTGTTTATAATGCTAGAGGTGGTTTATAAGGTACCTGTAAGATCGGTAGAGGTAAAAAGAAGTATAGTAAAAGAGATAAGCGTTTCTAAGCTAAACAGTAACCTAGCAGTCTCTAATAGAGTAAGGTATTACGCCGGTTAACCACCTAGATAGCAGACTATAGTAACAACTATTAGGTATCTCTGGAAATAAGATTATAATAGTTAAGAAGAGCCTAACGGTTTCCCTTATAAGAAGGTACCTCTAAGATTAGTAAAGAGAGCAGGTTAGAGAGGGAGCAGCTAACTTTCCTAGACCCTATCTAGGTTAATAACTAGTAATATCTGTTAGAAGCCTGATCTTAATGATCTAGAGCACCCTAATAAGTCCTTATAAAGGAATAGGACTATAGGGTAGTAGAGCAGCTAAGTATTACCTATTAGTATAATCCCTTTTCTGATTAAGCAGTAGAATAACTACCCTTTTACTAGCCTAGGAAGCACTGTATAACCAGGGAATAGAGACCTTAGGGGTATTGATAATAGTAACTAAGAAAAAGACTATACTGCCGCCTATAAAGCCTAACTATGACCTCTATAATCCTAGAATATAGGTACTATAAGTGTATGTTACTACTAACTACGTTATTAATAAGGAAGAGCCTTATAGCAAGGCCTAGGATCGCTATTATAAACCTAGACCTAGAGGTATATTGGATAACATAGCGCTTTTATCACTCTGGTAGAACCTCGGTATCTCTAATAGAAGCAGGGCACAAGGTTGCCTGTTAAACTTAGAAGTAGGGCATAGGGAGGCCCTGGTTAATTAAGGTAGATA
This sequence comes from Phyllachora maydis, assembly GCA_029339225.1. Classification (NCBI taxonomy): domain Eukaryota; kingdom Fungi; phylum Ascomycota; class Sordariomycetes; order Phyllachorales; family Phyllachoraceae; genus Phyllachora; species Phyllachora maydis. Next base: position 1,092,242 of record JAQQPM010000001.1, on the reverse strand, counting down.
TAGCCACGATTCCCTATATCAAGCAGATTAAGCCTACTTTAGGGCCTATAAACGTTGCAGGGGGGGACAGAGAAAATCTCTGCCCTAGGCGGCTAGAGCGCAGGTCAAGAAGGAGACAGAACACAGATCAGCACACGGAATCAATCAGAGCCCACAGATTCCAACAGAAATTGCGAAGCCTTACCTACTGGACTAGAAATCAAATTATACGTTACCTACAACTGGAAGCCTTATAGGCCTATAAGACACACTGAAAGCCGTGATATATAAGCTTAAAACCCCTATAATATAGCGCTATAGCCTATAACTATACCGTTATATAAGGACTTTTATAGAGGGAATACAGTAAAGGGCCCTACTTTACTATATTAGCACATACCTAGGAAGTGCTATTTAGGCCATATCAACGCTGTTGCTGCCCCTACGTACCCTATACGACTACTACTAGTAGGCTATAGTGGTTACAGATCCTTATATAGGATTACCCATTCCAATATTACTCTAGCTACGTCTAGAGGTACTCTAGTATATAGTATAGCTATATTTGGAAAATATAAGCTCCGGCTATTACTAGTAGTATACTTTCCTTTAGAGGGGGATTCTCTATATAACTACCTGTTATTTCCTTACTAGAACTTGCTGAAAGAACGGAGTAAAAAAGGGCATAAAATTTAAAACCGTGCTAAAAATCGTTTTCTCTATAAGAGGATAAAGGCGTTTATAAGCCCTTTACTCCTTCTATACTCTAGTACGTCTATTAGTCGCTAGGGTATAGAATATTTAGATATTATATATTACTATACGCTTTGAAGCTATAGTACCTATACCTTTAAATAGGTTATAGGTTTGATTTCAACATCATATATATTCTTACTTCTTTCTATATATAATAGGGGTTTATCCTATATATATAAGGGCATAACCCCTTTGTCTTACGGAATAGTTTTGCTCTTACGTTCTTATTTCTTAGGATTCTTCTATTCTTTACCTATTATTGGAATGGGTAATCCTATATAAGGATCTATAACCACTATAGCCTACTAGTAGTAGTTGTATAGGGTACGTAGGGGCAGCAACAGCGTTGATATGGCCTAAATAGCACTTCCTAGGTATGTGCTAATATAGTAAAGTAGGGCCCTTTACTATATTCCCTCTATAAAAGTCCTTATATAACGGTATAGTTATAGGCTATAGCGCTATATTATAGGGGCTTTAAGCTTATATATCACGGCTTTCAGTAGGTCTTATAGGCCTATAAGGCTTATAGTTGTAGGTAACGTATAATTTGATTTCTAGTCCAAGTAGGTAAGGCTTCGCAATTTCCTTCCCTACATATACTCTCCGGGACCGTTCCTGCCCTCCACATAGCAGGAGCGCCTTAGTAGGTGCATAGCCACTTCCCGAAAAACCAAATAAGCTGGCGATTTTAAATAATCGACTCACGGCTACCTAAGCTGCAGGGTAAGCCGCACGACCTTTCCTGTAAGTTCTGTTTTCGCTCCTGCGGTGCAGGGTAGGTATAGGGTAGGTAGGTGACCTAGTAGAAAAGCCTTTTAAAGCTATTTCTAGGCTATATAGTGGAATATATAGCTTAGTCAGCGGTATCCACAAAAGTGGGTCCACCCTTAGAATATAGCTATATATCTAGTAGTTCGAGAACTGAAATCCGTTTTGCCTAAGCTATAACCGTTAGAGCGCTATAGCTTATTTTGTACGTTTAATACCCCCTCTATTCTTCTGTTCCTTTATAAGCCTTAGAAAGCTATATATAGGTAGAGAATAGAAGAATCTTAAGAAAAAAGAACGTAAGAGCAAAACTATTCCGTTAGACAAAGGGGTTATGCCCTTATATATATATAGGATAAACCCCTATTATATATAGAAAGAAGTAAGAATATATATAATGTTGAAATCAAACCTATATCTTAAGGTATAGGTACTATAGCTTAAAAGCGTATAGTAATATATAATATCTAAATATTCTATACCCTAGCGACTAATAGACGCACTAGAGTATAGAAGGAGTAAAGGGCTTATAAACGCCTTTATCCTCTTATAAAGAAAACGATTTTTAGCACGGTTTTAAATTTTATGCCCTTTTTTACTCCATTCTTTCAGCAAATTCTAGTAAGGAAATAACAGGTAGTCACATAGAGAATCCCCCTCTAAAGGAAAGTATACTACTAGTAATAGCCGGAGCCTATATTTCCCAAATATAGCTATTGTTGGTAGGTTTCCGGAGATCGTAGTGATCTAAAACGATAAGAGCAAAGAGAGCAGCAAGGAAATACTGGTTCAAGTTCTGGTTCTGGATTGTCTTGTATCTCCCTCTATCTAGGGGGTAGTTGCGTACCCCTTAAATACCTATGTTAGAGCGGAGCGCTCGTTGGTAACTATTATATGGTGCATAGGTGCGCTACTCGTAGCTGTTATACAAGTAGCGTAGTACGCGCCCTATTCCCTAGAGCAAGAGGCTTATATGCTACGCGGTTATAGGGATTAGCACCTAACCCCCCTTACTATAATCAACACTAGCAACTCTTCTTTTATAACTACGCTAGCGCTTTATCAACTGAAATAGGAAATCCTAGATCATTTCGCTCCCTTTATTGCTAGAATAGGAAATGCTAATCACTTAACTTCTTGTTTGCTAATCAGAATGTTGAATTCTAGTTGCTAATCCCCGGTATAGAAAGCGCGACTTTAGCGCCTTCCAGATATACCTCTAAATAGCACAATAGTAAGCGCATTATGCTAGTAACTATTATTATAAAAGCTTGTAGTCCTAAATAGGAATTATAATAGGAAAAATCAGAGCTTTAGGCTGGCTAATTGCGAACTCTAAACGCTTTTGCCCTAAACCTATAAATAGGTAGGTTCTTCTACTGTATACTACCTGTTCTTTTTCTTCCTACGATCCGTACTAGTAGTAGTAGCAGCAGCAACAATAATTAGCAGTAGCAGTAGTAGCAATAATAACAGCAGTAGTATCAGTAGTACTAGTAGTAATAAGTAAGTTGCTTACCTTTATATACTGATACTCAAGCATACTGGCCTTTATACTTAAGCGTGCTAATCTTGTTATTTATAGTATTGGATTTTAACAATAAGTAGAGTAGGTGCTCCTATAGGAGCGTAGGCGGTAACGCCTATATATACGCTAATAACAAGGGCAGTAACGCCCTTAATACGCTTATAACCGACGTTCCTAACGAGCATCTTGTCTAGGAGGGTAATAATAATACGTTTGAGGACGCGTCTAAGCGCGCTGTTGCTAATAACGGTAACTGGGAGAGTATGGTAGGCGATGATAACAGTAATAACGATAATAATAGCAGCAACGTTCCTAACGCTATAGATACAGCTACACTTACTGTACAACCTAAGTCTATAGGTAGCTATACCAACGCTGACTCTATATCCCTTGATTCTAAGAGGCTAATTGTATATATATGCATCCTGCTTAAGCAGGCTACTACGCTCTAGTATAAGGAGGAGGCAGAGGAGGCAGCGGTATATAGGGCAGAGATCGCTATGTATAAGGCGCGTATCTCTAAGCCTGCCAAGCACTCCCTACCTACGTTGCCGGCTATAAAGAAGGCGGTGTTAGCAGCTATATGCGTGTAGTATACGGCACTATACGCCGCTGCAAGCGCGCCTATACCGCCGGTAGCGATACCAGCGGCAGCAACGGCAAGTTCGTCGTCTGGTATAAGCTCGGACAACTCTATTATCTACTCTAGCTACTATATACGCTATATATCAGACTATATAAAGCCTTATAAAAGGTCGTTATACACTTATATATATAAACCAAAGGATAAGCGTCTTACTCTTATTATTCTTATTGTTAATATTGCTAATACGTATAGAGTTTATGGCCTATATAGTGCTATATATACTATTGTTTGCCTTAGCTGTCTATACTTACTTTTAGCGGGCGTTAAGGACTCGTTTAACAAGTCTGGCAATTTCGTACTATATACAGCGTACTATAACTATATATCAGGCTATAGCCTCTAGTATTAGCGGTGCTTGTCCAGGCACTTGTATATACTAATATAAGTTCTATTTATATATTGTTTCTATTATTTTATTGTTCCTAACGTATATCGTAGCCTTAAGTTAGTCTGCCTGTTCTTAGACCGCTTCTTAGAGCTCTGCTCTAACCTAGCTATAAAGGCTAAAGTAAGTTACGATCTTTAGTAGTATCTATTGTTTAATCGGATTGTTTAATCGGAATACTTATTAGTTATAGGATTAGAAGATATAGCGCGATAGTGCTAAGTGCGTCTTAGTCCTAGTAGATAAGGCGTACGCTCTTATTAAGCATAGGGCACCTATAGTAGGCATAACGCCTATATAGAAAAAGCTTATAGCAATAGCCGCTATAAGCAAGGCTATTGATGTTTTATTATTATGATTAGGGGGTAGGGGGCGCTAGCGTATATATTGCGCTAGCTATAAGAGTATAAATTAAAATTGTTTCGCGCTTTATCTTATATTCCTTATTATACTGTAAATGAATCGTCCTAGTAGTCTTTGTCTTTTGTACTAGCAATCTTGCCCTAAGTTACATAGACTCTTCCTGTTGCTTAGCCGGGCGTTAAACCTAGCCTTCTACTCTAATCTTAGCTATATTTGTAGTAACAAGCTTTTTAAGCGTCTTATTTGGCATATACTTAGTTATAGCGTTGGCTAGGTTGTCGTTACTACTAATCTACCTGATTTCTGCGATTTTACGGTTTTTATAGCTCTGTTATAGCGCTATTGTATCGATTATAAGACGCTTTTCTACTATTATTCCAAGCTTTACTAGATACTTGTATAAACTAAACAAGTCTATACAAACAACGATTAGTAATAGCGATTATAGATCTAGGCCTAAGTATATCTTAACGAGCATCTAGTATAGTATATACCTAAGATCGAACCTACTTACTATTCTATATATTTTACTTGCTAAAACGCTTTTCGTTACCTGCTTATACTTGGTCGAGGACTAGTATACGATATTACTATGTAGGTTAAACTCGTTTATACTGCTTATCTTATTTCCGAATATTATAACAAATCTAATCTACAATGTTATATTAGTATTATTAGCGAATGATCTATCTATAAAGACAAAGAGCTTAGCTATCTTAAGTTCAAGTTATAGATAGCGTAGCCTATATATCAAGTTCTCGATCTACTATTACAGTTAAGCGTTAAGCTTGGCAATCTTGGTTATACTAGGCTTAGTTAACTACACTACTATTAATAAGTCGAAAGTCGCCTCTAGCTAGCAAATTATAGTAATATAGGTACTATATATGCGTTATTTAACGTATACTTGTTTTGCTGTTTCGGCGTCTAGGCTTATAAGTTTAAGTTATATAGCTTGTCCCTTTTGCCGAATCTCGACAGCATCCGCGCTTGTTTCAAGCCTATATCTATTAAAGTCTATAATTGATTTGTCCGTTAAAAATACTAGCGGCTTATACTTAAAGCTAGCCTTATCTAGCTTAAGCTTCTCCTTATCTATAAAGGCTTGCTTGCCGATATTAAGAGTATTATTAGTTTATAGGCCGACGATTCTAAATCCGCTTCTAATTTATACCTTACTAATTATAAGGTATAGGTCAAAGGCGCTCGGCTTAAGGTCGAGACATTTAGTATACCAGTTTATATATATTACCTACTAGTATAGTCCGGCTTCGGCCAGTCTATATAATAGGGTTTTAACAAGTAAAACAGTATAAGGGGGATAGAGCATCTTAAGCTCTTTAGGTAATAGAAGAATCACTTTCCTTGCTAGCTATAACTTAGCTTATATATAAGCCTAGATAACGTTATGCACCTACGTCTTAAAGCTAAAGCATGTTTGTAGTGTTAGTAGTAGTAAGAGTATAAGTTGCTATATATAGCGTTAGATTATTGGCGATTAAGTAAGTAGGTGCTTTTTATCCTTATTACTAAATCCCTAAGCTATAAAGCGTAATTTCTTATATAGTAAAGTAAGCTTGTCTTTTACTTTCTAGATAATCTTTAACTTAAAGATCTAGTAGTCTAAAGTATCTGCTAGTATCTAGATTGCTTTGATTACCCTAGCTGCTAGGAGCAAGTTCAGTTCTGTTTTATCGGATTCTTAGAATAGTATACTAGGTATAGTAATCTTGCCTTTGGCTTGCAGTTTAAGCGCAAGATTGTAGTTGCACTTCTCTTTTTCTAAAACGAAGTTATTAGCAGATGCTAGGTTCTTTTAGGGTCGTCTATACTAGCAGGGCTACTTAGGCTAGGGATATTAGAATAGCTCTAGCCGCTTAACTCTAGCCTAATTGTCTTATTCGTCCTATACTAGCTCTTAGTAATATAGTTTAACTACTATATTCCGAAATTCTATAGGTCTGTTAACTATGTTAACGATCACTGTCATATTTATAGCCAAGATCACCTTATAGGGTTCTATCTATCAGTTGCTTTCCTAGAATACTAGTACTTCTATACCTACTTTTAGCAAGCATAGTAGCATATCTTCTATACTTGGTCTATTATATTATGTAAGAGCGTCTTATATAGTCCTTATATTATTTAGGATTTACAGTTATATTATAGCCTTCCGAATTACGCCTGCTTGGCGTAGTTAAGATAGAGAAGGCGGTATATCTATGGTAAGGCGTAGGTATACGCTGAAAACTAAGAGCATTAGTACTAGCCTGTCTAGGCTAGTAGTATTGTTAACCGCGCTTAGTGCCGCTTATAGGTATACCTCTTTTAAGTAAGATCTAGTAGTCTTTGATTTGATAATGTCGTAGGCCTTTCTTAGTAGCCTATAATACTGCTTAATCTTTCCAACTAACTAGTATACCTTAACTAGTACTAAATAGCAGGTTATACCTATAAGCTTAGCCTTTATCTAGAACTTATACACTTCGAAATTAGTACCCTTGTTATAGTATAAAATATTAGGTAGTCTAAGGTATATGTCGATCTAACATTCCTTTAGCTACTCCTATATCTCTTTAGCTAAGAGATCGTTTAGAAAGTAGGCTGCTTGGAATAACGTTATAGCGTCGACTATATACAGTACCTTAGAATTATCGATGTCTAGGACATCTATAACAATCTTGAAATTAAAGCAAATATTGTCTTATAATGCAAATCTAAATTGTTATAGTACTATGCCTTTAATCTAGCAGAAGTGGCAGAACTTATTAATCATCTTGATAGCGCTGTATTCTACTTGGTAGTCTGCTTATTATAGTAGTTTGTATAATCTATTAACTATAGGGTATCTATAGTATTAATAAATGCGTTTTAGTTCTACCTTTATAAGTTATAGAGCTATAGGACGCTTGTTATCTACTATAAATACTATACTTAGAAGTTTGATCCCTTTTATAGGGATCTATAGATGTCCCTATTTCCATTAAACATATATGTACTTCCCTAACTTAGATATAAGCTTATTTGTTATATTATTAAGGTAGATGCCGAGCTTGTTTATATCCTTTAGACATATAAGAAAAGGGGTTAGTATCTCTAATATATAGAAAGTTGTATAACTAATATCGAGCTCTACTTTGACTATTCTAAGTGATTGTTTTAAATCCCTAGACCTGAAAAGTATATTTGCTTCTCCTATATATAACTTGTTAATCTTAAGTAATCCGATTATCTTCTTTAGTATAAGGAATTGTTAAAGTCTAGTAGTTGAAACGTTAGTAGCCCTAGTATCAGGTATAATCCTTTAGAATTCAGTCTTAGTATACCTATTAAGTATAAACTAAACGGCTTTTATTTTCTTGGTATCCTTTTTACCATCTTTATATAGTTGTTCACTCTTAGTAATCAGGTAGAGGAAAGCTTAGTTTATAAAGTAAGTTACTGCTATTTATTCTTCTTTAAAACTAATTACTAGTACTTTGTTTCTACCTTAAGTTTAATTAGTTTTATAGTTATCTACCTATATTTTAAGCTTATGTATCTTCTTCCCTTTGCTTTATATTTATTATCTAAACCCTTGTAATTAAGGAGGAACGCTGTATATTATCCGTGATCTTTATTAATGCCTTTTTACTTAAGCTATTTGCTCTTAGCTATTACTTGCTCCTCTTAGCTATATATAAAGGAGTAGTGATCTAGCTTGCTGTAAATCTAATAACCTACTTTAGTATGGTTTTTATTATAGTCCCCTTACTAAAACTCGTTTCGCTTTCTATACCTAGTAGCACCTCTAGGTTATTATATATATATTGCCCGGTTTCTTCTTAAAGATCAAATCCATAATTGGGTTACTCCGATAGTTTCTTATAGGCCTAGCCTTTGTTATAGTAAACCTATAGTCTATTAAGAATTAGCAATATATACGATCCGCTTTCTTAATGTTAAGTGTTTGGCAGAATATAGCTACTAACTTTTTCAAAGCTTATTAGTAGTTTGTATAAAGCGATCTTTAGCTTAGACACTCTTTAGTAGGCTTAGATTATATTTATAACTAGGAACTCCTTATAGTTATAGAGCAGACCGAGCCTATATTAGCTTTATTAGAGTCTATTAAGCAAGATCTAGAGAATTTCCTTTATAGACTTATTGCTATTCTTGCTTTTAAGGTATATAGACTAGAAAGTAACAGTATTCTAGATATATAAGTAGTTATTCTGCTTAGTACTCAGTCTTAAAGTATCCCTTTAAGATATTATATAGTTATATAAAGGAGATGCTAAAAGGGATATAGTATAGGTAATATTCCTTGGCTTATCCTAAAAATACGTTTGGAAAAAACAATGCCTAATAAGCTATAATCGATCTAGAAAGTCTAGTAGCAGTATAAGAAGAAACGAACTTTATTATTAAGGATATCGTTGTCGGACCTGGAATAGCTGTCCTTTAAGTCCTAGGACTTAATAAAATCGGTTAGGGTTTTTCGGATTAATACTTATCTCGTTTATCTAGCCCGTTTTTGATTAGTAGGATAGCTATATACTTAGTACTTCTATATATAATATACTTTATACTAGGTATACTGCTCTTTTATTATCTGCTTAAGGTTAAGCGTATTCTAGCCAATATCTAGTATTAATACTAGGGGTTTATGATAGGTTGCGCAGGGTTCTATCGTCCCCCTTAATTAGTTCTCTAGTTATAGCCTTAGTAGTTACCTTAGCTATGACCTTAGGTGTAACCTTGGCCGGCACTTTAGGCGGTTAGTAGGAATCTATAGCCTTTGCTAGCGCCTTTGTTAGCTAGTAGGAATCCTGCTCTTATTGTACTTTCTAAGTCTATAAATCGGAAGTGTTATCTATAAGTCCGGATTTAGTAGGTAAAGGGTGTTTCTGAACTAGCCGTAGTTACTAGCATAGAGCGTTCTGCTTTAGGCTGCTATCTGATATATACCTGGGTCTTAGCTGCTTACCGGTTAATCTTCGTTTATAATCAAGCTGCTTATTAGTCTATATTACTAGGTAGCGTTTGCAGCTGTATTACCGACTTATATCTCCCTTATAGTGCCTTCTGCAGCTAGGGTACTAATTTCGGAGTTTTTAGGTTGTTATTAGTACAATCTCCTTCCCCTTTTCTATTTAAGCGGGAAGAGATATTATTATATAACGTCCGTACTTGGCCTAGATTAACAGTCTACGGATTTAGGGGAGTATATTAGGCTCTAGATTGTTAGATAGGTTGTTAGCGAGTGTTGTAAGTCCTTTAAAGAGCTTCTATCCTTTTGAGCTATCTATAAGGATATAGCTGTCGTTAAGCGTTTAGCATAGTTATAAGTGTAGTTTGTTGTTTAACTTATTAAAGTGGTTAGCTGTCTAGTCCTTTGAAATCCAAGGAATTTATAGTATAGATCTTTAGATTGTTACCCCTTATAAGTGCTAAGGGTAGGGAGAGCATATATAAGTTAAGTACTTGATTGCTATTATACTCTAGATTGATATACTTTAGTAATCTATAGAAGGTTTAAGCGTTAAATTTATCGATGCTTATAATAGGCAGCTAGGTAGGGAATTCTTATTTAAAATGCTCTTTAAGATCCTAGGCTATACTTAATAAAAATACTTAGTATAAATAGAGGTTTGTCTTATATCCTCCTTCCTAAGGTTCTATAGTAAAAGGATCTTAGGACGCTATAGTATATTAATTATAGTAAAGTTAGTTAATAATAGTTTTAGTAGCGTTCTCTAAGTAACGCTTCTTTGTCTAGAAGCTTAGGTTAAGCTTCCTTAACCAGGAGGATAGTTTATAGTATCGGTTTTATAAACGATATTACTAAGTTAATAGGGTAGTTATCTAGTTATCTTAATTAATAGCCCTTAGTAAGTAAACGTAATCTACTTAGTTAAGGTTATTAAGTCTTGACTAACTACCTTACTACCTGTATTACCCTTATATTATAATATAAGATAATACTAATCAGTGTTAGTAGATTTCTAGAGATTATAGTAATCTAAAACAATAAGAGCAAAGAGAGTAGTAAGGAAATACTAGTTTAAGTTCTAGTTCTGATTGTCTTATATCTCCCTCATCTGGGGGTATACGTACCTTAAATACCTTATATTAGCGGAGCGCTCGTTAGTAACCAATGTAGTGCGTGGGTACGCCACTTATAGCTGTCGTACAAGTGGCGCAGTACGCGCCCTATTCCCGCGAGAGGCTCATGTGCTGCCGGCACGGGGATCGCACCTGACCCCCCTACCACAATTAACAGCTATACTATATACTAGAGTACTTCTAGACGTAGCTAGAGTAATATAGGCCTCCCTAACGCCGCAGGGAGCTGATGCCAGCACAAGGGCGCCTATAGAACTGTACTACAGTGGCTAGGACCTTATAAGCCTTTTAAGGCTATATAGAGGAATTAGGTGATTCCAGAGGGCTGTAAAGTAGCCGGTACTATTGACTGGTCTTATAAGCTAATCAGGCTAAGCCAGGCCTTCTATATATATAGTATAGAATAAATATATATATATAGGGGTAGAGGGTAGCTTAGTAAAAAAGCTCCCTTAGGTTGTAGGCCTAAAAGCCTGATAAAAGACTGAAAGCCACTAACTGGTAGGGCTTTAGTAAGTCCGTCAGCCGGCATACACTTAGTATTAAGATATATAATAGTAACTATTTTAGCCTTAACCTGCTCTCTAACGTACCGGAATTTCAGCAGGGTATGCTTAGTTCTAGCGTGTAGCGCTGGGTCATTAGCCACCGTTATAGAGCCCTGATTATCTCCATAGAGAGTAATAGGGTAGTCTATAGGTCTGTGAAGTTCAGAAAATAGCCCTATAATCCACTGTACTTCGCGTATAGCCTCTGTAAGTCCATCAGTTTCAGCTTCCAGAGTAGAGAGAGCAATAGTAGTAGCTCTTTTCGTTTTCCAGCTAATAGGCCCACCGGCTAACTTATATAGATAGCCGTAGGTGGATTTACTAGTAGCCTTATCCCCTGCAAAATCAGAATCACTAAAGCCTATAGGGACTAGACTACTATTAATTATAGAAGTCCGGCTACTACCTTTACTATTTCTAGAATCTACTATAGTAGTAGAGGTAGTAGTTAGGGGCCTAGGCCCTTCCTCAGAGTGAAAGTCTCTACTAAGCTTAGTAGTTGTATTACTACTATTACTAAGCTTAGGCCCTAAATCAGCTACTGTATTTCCGTTATAGCTAAAACAGATGCTATAGTCTTTGGTACTGTTAAGATACTTAAAAAGATTTTTAGCAGCGTTTAAGTGTGATTTTGTAGGTCTATTTAAAGACCTAGAGAGCCACTGTACGGTAAAGCTAATATCTACCCTAGTAAGGAGCATTATATACATAGCTGTTCCTACTAGGCTTTGATAGAGCTTAATTTCCGTAGAACTACAGAGGTGGCTAGCAATATCTTCCTCTAGTTAAAGTTAACTTACTAGCCCCGGCTGTAAGGGAATAGATATAGGCTTAGAATCGGCTAAGTTAAAGCGGCTAACCGCCTCTTCTACATACTGTGACTGGTTAAGCCACAGGCGCCTATTAGGTCTATCCCTTATAATCTGCACGCCTAGGAAATAGGCGGCAGGCCCTAAGTCTTCTATAGCGTAGACCTTATTAAGCCGTTTCTTTAAATCAGTTATATAGCCTATATTAGGCCCTATAAATAGACAGTCATCTATATAGGTAACGATAAAGTGGCAGGTTTTAGCATTATAGAAGACCCCTAGATCTGAAATAAGAGGGAGATAGCCTAGGCTCTTAAGTAAGATTTTAAGCTTATCTTGCCACTCTCTAGGGCTTTGTTTCAGACTGTATAACGCTTTAGATAGTTTAATAATATTAGGAGTAGAAGGATTATAGCTGTATTTCAGTAAAAGCTTATAAATAGCCTTATTAGAAGCCGCTAGGTCTAATAGTCCTTCAGGGATTTCCATATATATTTCTTCTCTAAGAGCGCTATTAAGAAATGCCCCTATAAAGTCAGCTTGTTCTATTTCCCAGTTCTAGAACAGCACCTATAGCTAGAAAGTATACGGCGCAAGTAGGTGGTATACTAGTAGAGGCGTAGGTTACCAGTATAATCTAGGCCTTCTACCTGCATAAAGCCCCTAGCTACTAACCGAGATTTATACTTAATAGGCCTATTTTTAAGCGTGCCTTGTTTCGCAACCTTAAGAACGTTTACGACAGGTAATAAGCTTAAAACTTACGGTTAGAAGGGTAATAGACCTCCTAGGTAGGAATTTAAAAACCCCTAGCTCTAATAACTGGATTATAATTTCCTTTGGCTCTAATAGCCACTAAACCACTTATACTTACGCTCATCTCTAGGTAGTTTTAAGACGTTGCTTATAAGTATGTAGGCCGTACTGATCCTAGATATTAGCATATTACCCTTTTTCGAGACCCTTACTAGACAAAAGAGAGTATATAGCTACTAGTCTTAGCTAAAAGCTTATTAGTAATCGAGCTGCATTTTATCCCCCTCTCTTTCCTCTCCTGAAATAAGATCACTAATATCAAGAGGTTCGTATCAAGTTAGGTAGGCCGATTAGGCGCTATAACTTCGGCTGATTCTTCTTTTCTTGGTCATAGGCTTATAGGCTTGGTCAAATAGGCTCTATAGTTTGGGGTATAGGACGCCTCTGCCGCTGATACAGGCTTTCTAATAGATATAGTAGGCCTAGTAGACTCACTATAACCGGATTTATAGGCTATCCGGTGAGGGCATCTAATTCACTATCGGAAGAAGATCGTAGGGTTCTAGCTACTACTAGGTCCTATTTCTATACTAATAGGCTTTTCAGTATTAAGATCAGAAGGGGCCGGGCTGACAGCCCCCTCTCAAATCTAGGTCTAGGTCTACTAATTCCCCCTCTAAAGCCGTATTACATCAGTGTAGGCTGACTTAGTACTGTATTATCCTCTATAAATTTAACAGTAGAGGTTTTAAGTACTGCTAAACTTCTATACTAGACGGTATATATACTAGGTAGGTCTTAGAACCTAATACCGCTAAGCTAATTTACCTACTCTTCCCGTTCTAGAGGTAAATTTTAAGTCGATTTAGACCCGTTTTTTGGCTAGAGGTATAATCGCCTCTCCTCCTAAGCGCCTATAGCCTACTATAGCGCTCTAGGTTATTTAGGTATATGTGGAATACCAGGCTCTAGCTCGTCAAATAGCGCCTGGAAAGGAGTGGGTTTCTTCTTATTAGTTATAGCTGTACTATTTAACTAACTTCCTATTACCGTTACAGCTGCTCCTAGTAATATAAAAGCACCACTAAGTCTAATATCAAGCACCTGTCAAGGGTATAGTAGCGCTACTAAGAATAGTACACCTTAACACTGGTCTAGTATAAACTACTAATCTAATTAATCGTTTCTACTATAGCCGTTCTGCTCGTGGATATAGGGGGCAGAAGTTTGCTAAAATTTAATACCCCTTTAGTAGCCTAACCAAGTAGTTAATAAATCAGTTATTTCTAAACAGTGCCTCCCGTCAAAGTGGAATTTAGTAGGATATCTACCAATATCCATTCCTTAGGCCCCTAAAAAAGCCCTTACATAGCGTTAGCTACTATAGGGCCTGATTTATTTAGGTTAAGTTTAAAACCCACCTATACCTACTTTTACGGTCAACTAGAAGTAAGACTATAGGGTTTCTATTATAAGGCCTAGGCCTAATTTTAACAGTATCGCCCTCTATTGAGTCTAAGACCCTAGGTGGGTCAGGTATTAAAGCCTTACTAACCCTTCCACTGCTTTACCTCGATCACAGCTAGAGCAGTGAAAATCAGCTTCCTTTATTTTATCAAAATTAGGCAGCCCTTTAGTAATACTAGAGGTCTTTTTCAAAAGACGTAGGCCTATATGGCCTAGCCTAACGTGCCACAATTTAGCTAAATTAAGTAGATTATAGTAATCTTGCTGACCTATATTAGGCTCCTTTAAAGTAGGGCTAGATATAGCCTTTTCTACTACTTTATTCCCCTCTATAACTGGCTCTCTTAGCACACGGGGCAGGTCTCCAGTGCCAGTTAAGGGCTCAGGCTCCCTAGGTTTTCTCACGGGGACTTTGATAGGGGGCCTGGGCAGTGGCTAAGGGCTCTACAGGCCTACAGGGCCTTTTCCCCCTTAAAGAAGGTCCTACACCTTCTAAAGTAGTACCCTTAGCCGGAGAATTCCTTAGCTTATAGCGCTTATTAGGCTCTATAGCTTCGGATACTATAGCATCCTCTATAATAGGTCTATAGTCTTCCTTTCTAATAGAATTAGAAGGAATTTCCACCACTATCTTATTACGCTGCGGCTCTATACTTTTAGTAGTATTATAACTAGTAAGGCCTAAAGGAAAAGCAAAATTTGCATGTAATATAGGCTTAGAGCTGCCTTTAACGTCAAGAAAAAATCCTGATTTTTTAAAGTCTAGTACAGCTATACAGCGTCTATCACTCCCGTAAAGGGTTTCCTTTATAAGGCAACCTCCTGAATCATAGTGCCTAACCCCGCTAACAATATTTATATCAATATTAGGTAGGTATAAAACGTTATCTAATACTAATTTAGTATAGGTAGGGGGGGCCTTTCTAGATAATACTTCTAGTGTAATAGAGCCTATACCAGCCGGGCTTACAGGGCCATTTCCAGTGTTAATAGGGCGTAACTGGCCTGTGTTAGGCGTAAAGGTAGTAAACCGCTCTTTACTATTACTGATATGGTCCGTAGATCCCGTATTGTATAGCCAACTATTATAAAGAGCGGGGTCTCTAGGGCGTCTTCTAGGCTTATTATCTTTATATTTTGCCTTGTTATTAGAAGAGGTTTTTAGGCCTTTTCCTTTAAAGTCCTTACGCTTCTTATACCCTTTTAACGCTAATAGCTGTGCTAATTGGGTATTAGAATCGCTAGAAGAATTAGAATTGGAACTAGAGTCGGATTCCTCTTCTTTTTCTTCTACAGCTAGGTTATAGGACCCTAGCATAAAGGAGGCTTGTTCAGCACTTTTAGCACTATAATTCTGCCCTTCAACATTATAACTAGCCTTCTTCTTACCCTTTTTCTTATTTTTACCCTTCTTACTAGGGTTAGAATTTGAATTAGGGGTTGAATTAGAGCTATTAGCTACGTGAGCTGCTCTATACGCCTCTATAGCCAGGTTCCTAGATTCTTCTAAAATATCAGCTATTAGATATTCTATATTAAGGCTAGAGGCTATAAGGCCTAGCATTCTAGCCTGTCTTATAGAGCTCTTTTGGCGTGATACCCAGCTAGGAAACTTAGATTCTAGAGCCTTAAAATACTGATTTAGTATTAAAGAGGGATCTATATCTATTTTAGCCATGGTAAGCTTAGCAAGATAGCCGTTAAATTCAGCGTTAAAAGCTGATAAGCCTTTTTTATAGGTACTAAAGGTAAGGGCGTGGAATTCGTTATAGACGTCCTCCTTTTTAGACTCTATAGGTCGGCTATACTGCCTAACAAGCAGCTTAAAGGCCTTAGAAGGTATATGAATCTACGATATAGCAGCCCTAGGGCTACTAGATAAGCTATCACGTAGAAGCATTAAAAGAACAGCTTGATCAGAGTTGCTATAAGTGTTAGATATATCAGGGTTTTCTAAAAAATTAGATATCCCTAACGCTCTTAGCACTATACTTAAAGCCTGAATCCACTGTTCAAAATTGCTTTCCCTGCTAAGCTTACTATCGTCCGGTATAGTATAGGCCTTTTTAGAAAGCTCCTTTACTATACTACTAGTAATAGTATCCTTAAAGCCTTCCTTAGACCCTGTATCTATAGGGGGGTCTAAATTACTAGTAGCTGTATTATCTACAGCCGGCCCTAGATGGGGCTCTTTCCTAGGGGGACGTAGAGGAGAATCTAAATCTATAGTACCGCTAAAAGGATTAAATCTAGGACTATAGCTAGTCTTTCCAGTAGCAGCAGCATTACTACTATTAGTTAGAGAAGCTAAAGTAGAAGATATATTCTTTATAGCGCTAACGCTATCCTCGACAGAGGCTTTTAGGGTATTCAGACTTAAAAGTAGTGTTTTTATATCACTAGATTGGCTAGCTATAACTCGGTTATAAGATTTTATATTCTGTTTTAGGAATTCTATAACCTCGCTATAGTCTTCGCCATCTTCCTTATCTTCTAATAGGGTTCGTATAGGTGGTGGAGGCCTAGAAGATTGCCCTGGATCAGCTGGGTTACTAGCCCTTTTAGGGGCTATACCCTTCCCTTTAGCTTGATCCGCCATTGTAAATAGGCTACTATTTACTTTATAGTGCTAGCTAAAGCACTTAATTAGCTTCCAGTTCACTAAAGCTAATTAGCTAGCTCACTAATTATAGTAGTGATTTTCTAGGCTAGTCTTAGCGCTTAGTAGGTTTATAGCGCTGCCTACTTGCTACTTAGTAGGGCTTTCTAGTAGAAATTCTAAACTAGGCTCTAAGGGCTAGAGACTTCGACGTAGGGACTTAACTACCGCCTATAGATATATCTATAGAAAGGGCTCTATAGTAGGGAAATATAGGTCTTTAGCGCTAGAAATTCTAAAACGCTAGCCTTTCTACTTCCAGCTATAAGTAGAAAGGTCTTTTAGTATAGGTAAGTATACTAGCCTAAGTGTATAAGAGCCCCAAATGCTCGTCAATACTATAGGACTTAGATTTCTTAGCGATTTCTCCTTCTAGATTTTCAGGCTTTTTAGTCCTTAAATAGCCTTCAATAAGATGTAATATATAGCTTTTTAGGGCTAATATAGTACTATATTTTCAGCTATAAGAGGCTTAAATAGCCCTATATATATAGGCAGAGGTAGCGCTTTGAAATTGGACTCCAACGATAACTATCCCACAGGCTATCCGGGCTCATAACCTATTGGAATGGGTAATCCTATATAAGGATCTATAACCACTATAGCCTACTAGTAGTAGTCGTATAGGGTACGTAGGGGCAGCAACAGCGTTAATATGGCCTAAATAGCACTTCCTAGGTATGTGCTAATATAGTAAAGTAGGGCCCTTTACTATATTCCCTCTATAAAAGTCCTTATATAACGGTATAGTTATAGGCTATAGTGCTATATTATAGGGGCTTTAAGCTTATATATCACGGCTTTCAGTGGGTCTTATAGGCCTATAAGGCTTATAGTTGTAGGTAACATAGTAATTTGATTTCTAGTCCAAGTAGGTAAGGCTTCGCAATTTCCTTTCCTACGTATACCCTCCGGCACCGTTCCTGCCCTCCACACGGCAGGAGCGCCCTAGTAGGTGCATGGCCACTTCCCGAAAAACCAAATAAGCTGGCGATTTTAAATAATCGACTCACGGCCACCTAAGCTGCAGGGTAAGCCGCACGACTTTTCCTATAAGTTCTATTTTCGCTCCTGCGGTGCAGGGTAGGTACAGGGTAGGTAGGTGACCTAGTAGAAGAGCCTTTTAAGGCTATTTCTAGCGCTTATACAGCCTAAGGAGGCTGTCTCCACAAAAGTGGGGCATAAATCTAAAAATAGAAAAGCCTTTTAAAGCTATTTCTAGGCTATATAGTGGAGTATATAGCTTAGTCAGCGGTATCCACAAAAGTGGGTCCACCCTCAGAATATAGCTATATATCTAGTAGTTCGAGAACTGAAATCCGTTTTGCCTAAGCTATAACCGTTAGAGCGCTATAGCTTATTTTATACGTTTAACAAGGCTATAGCGCTATATTATAGGGGCTTTAAGCTTATATATCACGGCTTTTAGTGGGTCTTATAGGCCTATAAGGCTTATAGTTGTAGGTAATGTAGTAACTTGATTTCTAGTCCAAGTAGGTAAGGCTTCGCAATTTCCTTCCCTACATATACCCTCCGGCACCGTTCCTGCCCTCCACACGGCAGGAGCGCCTTAGTAGGTGTATGGCCACTTCCCGAAAAACCAAATAAGCTGGCGATTTTAAATAATCGACTTACGGCCACCTAAGCTGCAGGGTAAGCCGCACGACTTTTCCTGTAAGTTCTGTTTTCGCTCCTGCGGTGCAGGGTAGGTACAGGGTAGGTAGATGACCTAGTAGAAGAGCCTTTTAAGGCTATTTCTAGCGCTTATACAGCCTAAGGAGGCTGTCTCCACAAAAGTGGGGCATAAATCTAAAAATAGAAAAGCCTTTTAAAGCTATTTCTAGGCTATATAGTAGAGTATATAGCTTAGTCAGCGGTATCCACAAAAGTGGGTCCACCCTCAGAATATAGCTATATATCTAGTAGTTCGAGAACTGAAATCCGTTTTGCCTAAGCTATAACCGTTAGAGCGCTATAGCTTATTTTGTACGTTTAACAGAACAAGCTGACTTTATAGGGGCATTTCTTAATAGCGCTCTTAGAGAAGAAATATATATGGAAATCCCTGAAGGACTATTAGACCTAGCGGCTTCTAATAAGGCTATTTATAAGCTTTTACTGAAATACAGCTATAATCCTTCTACTCCTAATATTATTAAACTATCTAAAGCGTTATACAGTCTGAAACAAAGCCCTAGAGAGTGGCAAGATAAGCTTAAAATCTTACTTAAGAGCCTAGGCTATCTCCCTCTTATTTCAGATCCAGGGGTCTTCTATAATGCTAAAACCTGCCACTTTATCGTTACCTATATAGATGACTGTCTATTTATAGGGCCTAATATAGGCTATATAACTGATTTAAAGAAACAGCTTAATAAGGTCCACGCTATAGAAGACGTAGGGCCTGCCGCCTATTTCCTAGGCGTGCAAATTATAAGGGATAGACCTAATAGGCGCCTGTGGCTTAACCAGTCACAGTATGTAGAAGAGGCGGTAAGCCGCTTTAACTTAGCCGATTCTAAGCCTATATCTATTCCCTTACAGCCGGGGCTAGTAAGTCAACTTCAACTAAAGGAAGATATTACTAGCCACCTCTGTAATTCTACGGAAACCAAGCTCTATCAAAGCCTAGTAGGAACAGCTATGTATATAATGCTCCTTACTAGGGTAGATATTAGCTTTACCGTATAGTGGCTCTCTAGGTCTTTAAATAGACCTACAAAATCACACTTAAACGCTGCTAAAAATCTTTTTAAGTATCTTAATAGTTCTAAAGACTATAGCATCTGTTTTAGCTATAACGGAAATACAGTAGCTGATCTAGGGCCTAAGCTTAGTAATAGTAGTAATATAACTACTGAGCTTAGTAGAGACTTTCACTCTAAGGAAGGGCCTAGGCCCCTAACTACTACCTCTACTACTATAGTAGATTCTAGAAATAGTAAAGGTAGTAGCCGGACTTCTATAATTAATAGTAGTCTAGTCCCTATAGGCTTTAGTGATTCTGATTTTACAGGGGATAAGGCGACTAGTAAATCCACCTACGGCTATCTATATAAGTTAGCTGGCGGGCCTATTAGCTGGAAAACGAAAAGAGCTACTACTATTGCTCTCTCTACCCTAGAAGCTGAAACTAATGGACTTACAGAGGCTATACGCGAAGTACAGTGGATTATAGGGCTATTTTCTGAACTTCACAGACCTATAGACTACCCTATTACTCTCTATGGAGATAATCAGGGCTCTATAACGGTGGCTAATAACCCAGCGCTACACGCTAGAACTAAGCATACCCTGCTGAAATTCCGGTATGTTAGAGAGCAGGTTAAGGCTAAAATAGTTACTATTATATATCTTAATACTAAGTGTATGCCGGCTGACGGACTTACTAAAGCCCTACCAGTTAGTGGCTTTCAGTCTTTTATTAGGCTTTTAGGCCTTTAACCTAAGGGAGCTTTTTACTAAGCTACCCTTTACCCCTATATATATACTCTATACTATATATATAGAAGGCCTGGCTTAGCCTGATTAGCTTATAAGACCAGTTAATAGTACTAGCTACTTTACAGCCCTCTGGAATCACCTAATTCCTCTATATAGCCTTAAAAGGCTTATAAGGTCCTAGCCACTATAGTACAGTTCTATAGGCGCCCTTGTGCTGGCATTAGCTCCCTGCGGCGTTAGGGAGGCCTATATTACTCTAGCTACGTCTAGAAGTACTCTAGCATATAGTATAGCTGTTAATTGCGGTAAGGGGGGTCAGGTGCTGATCCCCGTGACCGCGCAGCACATGAGCCTCTCGCTCTGGGGAATAGGGCGCGTACTGCGCCACTTGTACGACAGCTATAAGTGGCGTACCCACGCACTACATAATGGTTACTAACGAGCGCTCCGCTCTAATATAGGTATTTAAAGGGTACGTAACTACCCCCTAGATAGAGGGAGATATAAGACAATCCAGAACTAGAACTTAAACTAGTATTTCCTTACTACTCTCTTTGCTCTTATTGTTTTAGATTACTATAATCTCTAGAAATCTACTAACACTGATTAGTATTATCTCTATATTATAATATAAGGGTAATACAGAGTAGTAAGGTAGTTAGTCAAGTACTTAATAACCTTAACTAAGTAGATTACGATTTACTTACTAAGGGCTATTAATTAGGCAACTAGATAACTACCCTATTAACTTAGTAATATCGTTTATAAAAAAACCGATACTATAAACCTATCCTCCTAGGTTAAGGAAGCTTAACCTAAGCTTCTAGACTAAAGAAGCGTTACTTAAGAGAACGCTACTAAAACTATATTATTAACTAACTTTACTATAATTAATATACTATAGCGTCCTAAGATCCTTTTACTTATAGAACCTTAGGAAGGGAGGATACTAAGACAAACCTCTATTATATACTAAGTATTTTATTAAGTATAGCCTAGGATCTTAAAGAGCATTTTAAATAAGAATTCCCTACCTAGCTGCCTATTATAAGCATCGATAAATTTAACGCTTAAACCTTCTATAGATTACTAAAGTATATCAATCTAGAGTATAATAGCAATCAAGTACTTAACTTATATATGCTCTCCTACCTTAGCACTTATAAGGGGTAACAATCTAAAGATCTATACTATAAATTCCGCTTGGATTTCAAGGACTAGACAGCTAACCACTTTAATAAGTTAAACAACAAACTACACTTATAACTATGCTAAACGCTTAACGACAGCTATATCCTTATAGATAGCTCAAAAGGATAGAAGCTCTTTAAAGGACTTACAACACTCGCTAACAACCTATCTAACAATCTAGAGCCTAATATACTCCCCTAAATCCGTAGACTGTTAATCTAGGCCAAGTACGGACGTTATATAATAATATCTCTTCCCGCTTAAATAGAAAAGGGGAAGGAGATTGTACTAATAACAACCTAAAACTCCGAAATTAGTACCTAGCTGCAGAAGGCACTATAAGGGGAGATATAAGTCGGTAATACAGCTGCAAACGCTACCTAGTAATATAGACTAATAAGCAGCTTGATTATAAACGAAGATTAACCGGTAAGCAGCTAAGACCCAGGTATATATCAGATAGCAGCCTAAAGCAGAACGCTCTATGCTAGTAACTACGGCTAGTTCAGAAACACCCTTTACCTACTAAATCCGGACTTATAGATAACACTTCCGATTTATAGACTTAGAAGTACAATAAGAGCAGGATTCCTACTAGCTAACAAAGGCGCTAGCAAAGGCTATAGATTCCTACTAACCGCCTAAAGTGCCGGCCAAGGTTACACCTAAGGTCATAGCTAAGGTAACTACTAAGGCTATAACTAGAGAACTAATTAAGGGGGACGATAGAACCCTGCGCAACCTATATAAACCCCTAGTATTAATACTAGATATTGGCTAGAATACGCTTAACCTTAAGCAGATAATAAAGAGCAGTATACCTAGTATAAGTATATTATATATAGAAGTACTAAGTATATAGCTATCCTACTAATCAAAACGGGCTAGATAAACGAGATAAGTATTAATCGAAAAACCCTAACCGATTTTATTAAGTCCTAGGACTTAAAGGACAGCTATTCCAGGTCCGACAACGATATCCTTAATAATAAAGTTCGTTTCTTCTTATACTGCTACTAGACTTTCTAGATCGATTATAGCTTATTAGGCATTGTTTTTCCAAACGTATTTTTAGGATAAGCCAAGGAATATTACCTATACTATATCCCTTTTAGCATCTCCTTTATATAACTATATAATATCTTAAAGGGATACTTTAAGACGAGTACTAAGCAGAATAACTACTTATATATCTAGAATACTGTTACTTTCTAGTCTATATACCTTAAAAGCAAGAATAGCAATAAGTCTATAAAGGAAATTCTCTAGATCTTGCTTAATAGACTCTAATAAAGCTAATATAGGCTCGGTCTGCTCTATAACTATAAGGAGTTCCTAGTTATAAATATAATCTAAGCCTACTAAAGAGTGTCTAAGCTAAAGATCGCTTTATACAAACTACTAATAAGCTTTGAAAAGTTAGTAGCTATATTCTGCCAAACACTTAACATTAAGAAAGCGGATCGTATATATTGCTAATTCTTAATAGACTATAGGTTTACTATAACAAAGGCTAGGCCTATAAGAAACTATCGGAGTAACCCAATTATGGATTTGATCTTTAAGAGAAACCGGGCAATATATATATAATAACCTAGAGGTGCTACTAGGTATAGAAAGCGAAACGAGTTTTAGTAAGGGGACTATAATAAAAACCATACTAAAGTAGGTTATTAGATTTACAGCAAGCTAGATCACTACTCCTTTATATATAGCTAAGAGGAGCAAGTAATAGCTAAGAGCAAATAGCTTAAGTAAAAAGGCATTAATAAAGATCACGGATAATATACAGCGTTCCTCCTTAATTACAAGGGTTTAGATAATAAATATAAAGCAAGGGAAGAAGATACTAAGCTTAAAATATAGGTAGATAACTATAAAACTAATTAAACTTAAGGTAGAAACAAAGTACTAGTAATTAGTTTTAAAGAAGAATAAATAGCAGTAACTTACTTTATAAACTAAGCTTTCCTCTACCTGATTACTAAGAGTGAACAACTATATAAAGATGGTAAAAAGGATACCAAGAAAATAAAAGCCGTTTAGTTTATACTTAATAGGTATACTAAGACTGAATTCTAAAGGATTATACCTGATACTAGGGCTACTAACGTTTCAACTACTAGACTTTAACAATTCCTTATACTAAAGAAGATAATCGGATTACTTAAGATTAACAAGTTATATATAGGAGAAGCAAATATACTTTTCAGGTCTAGGGATTTAAAACAATCACTTAGAATAGTCAAAGTAGAGCTCGATATTAGTTATACAACTTTCTATATATTAGAGATACTAACCCCTTTTCTTATATGTCTAAAGGATATAAACAAGCTCGGCATCTACCTTAATAATATAACAAATAAGCTTATATCTAAGTTAGGGAAGTACATATATGTTTAATGGAAATAGGGACATCTATAGATCCCTATAAAAGGGATCAAACTTCTAAGTATAGTATTTATAGTAGATAACAAGCGTCCTATAGCTCTATAACTTATAAAGGTAGAACTAAAACGCATTTATTAATACTATAGATACCCTATAGTTAATAGATTATACAAACTACTATAATAAGCAGACTACCAAGTAGAATACAGCGCTATCAAGATGATTAATAAGTTCTGCCACTTCTGCTAGATTAAAGGCATAGTACTATAACAATTTAGATTTGCATTATAAGACAATATTTGCTTTAATTTCAAGATTGTTATAGATGTCCTAGACATCGATAATTCTAAGGTACTGTATATAGTCGACGCTATAACGTTATTCCAAGCAGCCTACTTTCTAAACGATCTCTTAGCTAAAGAGATATAGGAGTAGCTAAAGGAATGTTAGATCGACATATACCTTAGACTACCTAATATTTTATACTATAACAAGGGTACTAATTTCGAAGTGTATAAGTTCTAGATAAAGGCTAAGCTTATAGGTATAACCTGCTATTTAGTACTAGTTAAGGTATACTAGTTAGTTGGAAAGATTAAGCAGTATTATAGGCTACTAAGAAAGGCCTACGACATTATCAAATCAAAGACTACTAGATCTTACTTAAAAGAGGTATACCTATAAGCGGCACTAAGCGCGGTTAACAATACTACTAGCCTAGACAGGCTAGTACTAATGCTCTTAGTTTTCAGCGTATACCTACGCCTTACCATAGATATACCGCCTTCTCTATCTTAACTACGCCAAGCAGGCGTAATTCGGAAGGCTATAATATAACTGTAAATCCTAAATAATATAAGGACTATATAAGACGCTCTTACATAATATAATAGACCAAGTATAGAAGATATGCTACTATGCTTGCTAAAAGTAGGTATAGAAGTACTAGTATTCTAGGAAAGCAACTGATAGATAGAACCCTATAAGGTGATCTTGGCTATAAATATGACAGTGATCGTTAACATAGTTAACAGACCTATAGAATTTCGGAATATAGTAGTTAAACTATATTACTAAGAGCTAGTATAGGACGAATAAGACAATTAGGCTAGAGTTAAGCGGCTAGAGCTATTCTAATATCCCTAGCCTAAGTAGCCCTGCTAGTATAGACGACCCTAAAAGAACCTAGCATCTGCTAATAACTTCGTTTTAGAAAAAGAGAAGTGCAACTACAATCTTGCGCTTAAACTGCAAGCCAAAGGCAAGATTACTATACCTAGTATACTATTCTAAGAATCCGATAAAACAGAACTGAACTTGCTCCTAGCAGCTAGGGTAATCAAAGCAATCTAGATACTAGCAGATACTTTAGACTACTAGATCTTTAAGTTAAAGATTATCTAGAAAGTAAAAGACAAGCTTACTTTACTATATAAGAAATTACGCTTTATAGCTTAGGGATTTAGTAATAAGGATAAAAAGCACCTACTTACTTAATCGCCAATAATCTAACGCTATATATAGCAACTTATACTCTTACTACTACTAACACTACAAACATGCTTTAGCTTTAAGACGTAGGTGCATAACGTTATCTAGGCTTATATATAAGCTAAGTTATAGCTAGCAAGGAAAGTGATTCTTCTATTACCTAAAGAGCTTAAGATGCTCTATCCCCCTTATACTGTTTTACTTGTTAAAACCCTATTATATAGACTGGCCGAAGCCGGACTATACTAGTAGGTAATATATATAAACTGGTATACTAAATGTCTCGACCTTAAGCCGAGCGCCTTTGACCTATACCTTATAATTAGTAAGGTATAAATTAGAAGCGGATTTAGAATCGTCGGCCTATAAACTAATAATACTCTTAATATCGGCAAGCAAGCCTTTATAGATAAGGAGAAGCTTAAGCTAGATAAGGCTAGCTTTAAGTATAAGCCGCTAGTATTTTTAACGGACAAATCAATTATAGACTTTAATAGATATAGGCTTGAAACAAGCGCGGATGCTGTCGAGATTCGGCAAAAGGGACAAGCTATATAACTTAAACTTATAAGCCTAGACGCCGAAACAGCAAAACAAGTATACGTTAAATAACGCATATATAGTACCTATATTACTATAATTTGCTAGCTAGAGGCGACTTTCGACTTATTAATAGTAGTGTAGTTAACTAAGCCTAGTATAACCAAGATTGCCAAGCTTAACGCTTAACTGTAATAGTAGATCGAGAACTTGATATATAGGCTACGCTATCTATAACTTGAACTTAAGATAGCTAAGCTCTTTGTCTTTATAGATAGATCATTCGCTAATAATACTAATATAACATTGTAGATTAGATTTGTTATAATATTCGGAAATAAGATAAGCAGTATAAACGAGTTTAACCTACATAGTAATATCGTATACTAGTCCTCGACCAAGTATAAGCAGGTAACGAAAAGCGTTTTAGCAAGTAAAATATATAGAATAGTAAGTAGGTTCGATCTTAGGTATATACTATACTAGATGCTCGTTAAGATATACTTAGGCCTAGATCTATAATCGCTATTACTAATCGTTGTTTGTATAGACTTGTTTAGTTTATACAAGTATCTAGTAAAGCTTGGAATAATAGTAGAAAAGCGTCTTATAATCGATACAATAGCGCTATAACAGAGCTATAAAAACCGTAAAATCGCAGAAATCAGGTAGATTAGTAGTAACGACAACCTAGCCAACGCTATAACTAAGTATATGCCAAATAAGACGCTTAAAAAGCTTGTTACTACAAATATAGCTAAGATTAGAGTAGAAGGCTAGGTTTAACGCCCGGCTAAGCAACAGGAAGAGTCTATGTAACTTAGGGCAAGATTGCTAGTACAAAAGACAAAGACTACTAGGACGATTCATTTACAGTATAATAAGGAATATAAGATAAAGCGCGAAACAATTTTAATTTATACTCTTATAGCTAGCGCAATATATACGCTAGCGCCCCCTACCCCCTAATCATAATAATAAAACATCAATAGCCTTGCTTATAGCGGCTATTGCTATAAGCTTTTTCTATATAGGCGTTATGCCTACTATAGGTGCCCTATGCTTAATAAGAGCGTACGCCTTATCTACTAGGACTAAGACGCACTTAGCACTATCGCGCTATATCTTCTAATCCTATAACTAATAAGTATTCCGATTAAACAATCCGATTAAACAATAGATACTACTAAAGATCGTAACTTACTTTAGCCTTTATAGCTAGGTTAGAGCAGAGCTCTAAGAAGCGGTCTAAGAACAGGCAGACTAACTTAAGGCTACGATATACGTTAGGAACAATAAAATAATAGAAACAATATATAAATAGAACTTATATTAGTATATACAAGTGCCTGGACAAGCACCGCTAATACTAGAGGCTATAGCCTGATATATAGTTATAGTACGCTGTATATAGTACGAAATTGCCAGACTTGTTAAACGAGTCCTTAACGCCCGCTAAAAGTAAGTATAGACAGCTAAGGCAAACAATAGTATATATAGCACTATATAGGCCATAAACTCTATACGTATTAGCAATATTAACAATAAGAATAATAAGAGTAAGACGCTTATCCTTTGGTTTATATATATAAGTGTATAACGACCTTTTATAAGGCTTTATATAGTCTGATATATAGCGTATATAGTAGCTAGAGTAGATAATAGAGTTGTCCGAGCTTATACCAGACGACGAACTTGCCGTTGCTGCCGCTGGTATCGCTACCGGCGGTATAGGCGCGCTTGCAGCGGCGTATAGTGCCGTATACTACACGCATATAGCTGCTAACACCGCCTTCTTTATAGCCGGCAACGTAGGTAGGGAGTGCTTGGCAGGCTTAGAGATACGCGCCTTATACATAGCGATCTCTGCCCTATATACCGCTGCCTCCTCTGCCTCCTCCTTATACTAGAGCGTAGTAGCCTGCTTAAGCAGGATGCATATATATACAATTAGCCTCTTAGAATCAAGGGATATAGAGTCAGCGTTGGTATAGCTACCTATAGACTTAGGTTGTACAGTAAGTGTAGCTGTATCTATAGCGTTAGGAACGTTGCTGCTATTATTATCGTTATTACTGTTATCATCGCCTACCATACTCTCCCAGTTACCGTTATTAGCAACAGCGCGCTTAGACGCGTCCTCAAACGTATTATTATTACCCTCCTAGACAAGATGCTCGTTAGGAACGTCGGTTATAAGCGTATTAAGGGCGTTACTGCCCTTGTTATTAGCGTATATATAGGCGTTACCGCCTACGCTCCTATAGGAGCACCTACTCTACTTATTGTTAAAATCCAATACTATAAATAACAAGATTAGCACGCTTAAGTATAAAGGCCAGTATGCTTGAGTATCAGTATATAAAGGTAAGCAACTTACTTATTACTACTAGTACTACTGATACTACTGCTGTTATTATTGCTACTACTGCTACTGCTAATTATTGTTGCTGCTGCTACTACTACTAGTACGGATCGTAGGAAGAAAAAGAACAGGTAGTATACAGTAGAAGAACCTACCTATTTATAGGTTTAGGGCAAAAGCGTTTAGAGTTCGCAATTAGCCAGCCTAAAGCTCTGATTTTTCCTATTATAATTCCTATTTAGGACTACAAGCTTTTATAATAATAGTTACTAGCATAATGCGCTTACTATTGTGCTATTTAGAGGTATATCTGGAAGGCGCTAAAGTCGCGCTTTCTATACCGGGGATTAGCAACTAGAATTCAACATTCTGATTAGCAAACAAGAAGTTAAGTGATTAGCATTTCCTATTCTAGCAATAAAGGGAGCGAAATGATCTAGGATTTCCTATTTCAGTTGATAAAGCGCTAGCGTAGTTATAAAAGAAGAGTTGCTAGTGTTGATTATAGTAAGGGGGGTTAGGTGCTAATCCCTATAACCGCGTAGCATATAAGCCTCTTGCTCTAGGGAATAGGGCGCGTACTACGCTACTTGTATAACAGCTACGAGTAGCGCACCTATGCACCATATAATAGTTACCAACGAGCGCTCCGCTCTAACATAGGTATTTAAGGGGTACGCAACTACCCCCTAGATAGAGGGAGATACAAGACAATCCAGAACCAGAACTTGAACCAGTATTTCCTTGCTGCTCTCTTTGCTCTTATCGTTTTAGATCACTACGATCTCCGGAAACCTACCAACAATAGCTATATTTGGGAAATATAGGCTCCGGCTATTACTAGTAGTATACTTTCCTTTAGAGGGGGATTCTCTATGTGACTACCTGTTATTTCCTTACTAGAATTTGCTGAAAGAATGGAGTAAAAAAGGGCATAAAATTTAAAACCGTGCTAAAAATCGTTTTCTTTATAAGAGGATAAAGGCGTTTATAAGCCCTTTACTCCTTCTATACTCTAGTGCGTCTATTAGTCGCTAGGGTATAGAATATTTAGATATTATATATTACTATACGCTTTTAAGCTATAGTACCTATACCTTAAGATATAGGTTTGATTTCAACATTATATATATTCTTACTTCTTTCTATATATAATAGGGGTTTATCCTATATATATATAAGGGCATAACCCCTTTGTCTAACGGAATAGTTTTGCTCTTACGTTCTTTTTTCTTAAGATTCTTCTATTCTCTACCTATATATAGCTTTCTAAGGCTTATAAAGGAACAGAAGAATAGAGGGGGTATTAAACGTACAAAATAAGCTATAGCGCTCTAACGGTTATAGCTTAGGCAAAACGGATTTCAGTTCTCGAACTACTAGATATATAGCTATATTCTAAGGGTGGACCCACTTTTGTGGATACCGCTGACTAAGCTATATATTCCACTATATAGCCTAGAAATAGCTTTAAAAGGCTTTTCTACTAGGTCACCTACCTACCCTATACCTACCCTGCACCGCAGGAGCGAAAACAGAACTTACAGGAAAGGTCGTGCGGCTTACCCTGCAGCTTAGGTAGCCGTGAGTCGATTATTTAAAATCGCCAGCTTATTTGGTTTTTCGGGAAGTGGCTATGCACCTACTAAGGCGCTCCTGCTATGTGGAGGGCAGGAACGGTCCCGGAGAGTATATGTAGGGAAGGAAATTGCGAAGCCTTACCTACTTGGACTAGAAATCAAATTATACGTTACCTACAACTATAAGCCTTATAGGCCTATAAGACCTACTGAAAGCCGTGATATATAAGCTTAAAGCCCCTATAATATAGCGCTATAGCCTATAACTATACCGTTATATAAGGACTTTTATAGAGGGAATATAGTAAAGGGCCCTACTTTACTATATTAGCACATACCTAGGAAGTGCTATTTAGGCCATATCAACGCTGTTGCTGCCCCTACGTACCCTATACAACTACTACTAGTAGGCTATAGTGGTTATAGATCCTTATATAGGATTACCCATTCCAATAATAGGTAAAGAATAGAAGAATCCTAAGAAATAAGAACGTAAGAGCAAAACTATTCCGTAAGACAAAGGGGTTATGCCCTTATATATATAGGATAAACCCCTATTATATATAGAAAGAAGTAAGAATATATATGATGTTGAAATCAAACCTATAACCTATTTAAAGGTATAGGTACTATAGCTTCAAAGCGTATAGTAATATATAATATCTAAATATTCTATACCCTAGCGACTAATAGACGTACTAGAGTATAGAAGGAGTAAAGGGCTTATAAACGCCTTTATCCTCTTATAGAGAAAACGATTTTTAGCACGGTTTTAAATTTTATGCCCTTTTTTACTCCGTTCTTTCAGCAAGTTCTAGTAAGGAAATAACAGGTAGTTATATAGAGAATCCCCCTCTAAAGGAAAGTATACTACTAGTAATAGCCGGAGCTTATATTTTCCAAATATAGCTATACTATATACTAGAGTACCTCTAGACGTAGCTAGAGTAATATTGGAATGGGTAATCCTATATAAGGATCTGTAACCACTATAGCCTACTAGTAGTAGTCGTATAGGGTACGTAGGGGCAGCAACAGCGTTGATATGGCCTAAATAGCACTTCCTAGGTATGTGCTAATATAGTAAAGTAGGGCCCTTTACTGTATTCCCTCTATAAAAGTCCTTATATAACGGTATAGTTATAGGCTATAGCGCTATATTATAGGGGTTTTAAGCTTATATATCACGGCTTTCAGTGTGTCTTATAGGCCTATAAGGCTTCCAGTTGTAGGTAACGTATAATTTGATTTCTAGTCCAGTAGGTAAGGCTTCGCAATTTCTGTTGGAATCTGTGGGCTCTGATTGATTCCGTGTGCTGATCTGTGTTCTGTCTCCTTCTTGACCTGCGCTCTAGCCGCCTAGGGCAGAGATTTTCTCTGTCCCCCCCTGCAACGTTTATAGGCCCTAAAGTAGGCTTAATCTGCTTGATATAGGGAATCGTGGCTATATCTACCTTAATTAACCAGGGCCTCCCTATGCCCTACTTCTAAGTTTAACAGGCAACCTTGTGCCCTGCTTCTATTAGAGATACCGAGGTTCTACCAGAGTGATAAAAGCGCTATGTTATCCAATATACCTCTAGGTCTAGGTTTATAATAGCGATCCTAGGCCTTGCTATAAGGCTCTTCCTTATTAATAACGTAGTTAGTAGTAACATACACTTATAGTACCTATATTCTAGGATTATAGAGGTCATAGTTAGGCTTTATAGGCGGCAGTATAGTCTTTTTCTTAGTTACTATTATCAATACCCCTAAGGTCTCTATTCCCTGGTTATACAGTGCTTCCTAGGCTAGTAAAAGGGTAGTTATTCTACTGCTTAATCAGAAAAGGGATTATACTAATAGGTAATACTTAGCTGCTCTACTACCCTATAGTCCTATTCCTTTATAAGGACTTATTAGGGTGCTCTAGATCATTAAGATCAGGCTTCTAACAGATATTACTAGTTATTAACCTAGATAGGGTCTAGGAAAGTTAGCTGCTCCCTCTCTAACCTGCTCTCTTTACTAATCTTAGAGGTACCTTCTTATAAGGGAAACCGTTAGGCTCTTCTTAACTATTATAATCTTATTTCCAGAGATACCTAATAGTTGTTACTATAGTCTGCTATCTAGGTGGTTAACCGGCGTAATACCTTACTCTATTAGAGACTGCTAGGTTACTGTTTAGCTTAGAAACGCTTATCTCTTTTACTATACTTCTTTTTACCTCTACCGATCTTACAGGTACCTTATAAACCACCTCTAGCATTATAAACACTAGCTTATTACTTTAGTAGTAGTCTCTTCTCTACTCCTTACTATCTCTAGAGGGGCTAATCCGGGTAATAAGGCAGTTAAACTAATATAGCAAGTCTTGCTAGATCTAAAGGTCTAGGTATACTGCCCTTTCCTATTTAGGTTAAGGTATACTGCCTCTTCCTTATTTAGGTTAAGGTATACTACCTCTTCCTTAGGGTATACTGCCCTAGCTTCTCTTCTTAGTTAGGGTATACTGCCCTTTCCTTTTTATTCCTATTACAGGTATACTACCTGGCTTCTTTCTTTGCTGTTATGTTTTACATCTGTATATATCGAGGCTCGTTGATCGGTAAGGGTCTGCTACCTCTTTCTTCTTAATATTATGGTATACTATCCTTTCTTAGGAAGGAGGAAGTAGAAATTAGAGGGAAAGGGCATGATTTTTAACCGCCTATGTTATTACTCTTTTTATATAGTAGCTAGTTAGGTATAAAATCTGCTTGCCTCCCCTGGAGCTCTAAAAATTTCCTTCTTCCTATAAACGCGTTTTTATCTTTCTATGCTCGCCCTTCTTACTATAAGGCTTTTTATAATTGCTATATTTAGTTTTATAAGTTTTTCTAACTTCCTTTTATTACAGATATCTACTTAGAAGAAGGAGTCGGTTCTAGAGCAGCCTACTACCCTAGTAGTAGGAGATTTACCCTTATTAGGCTAGAAACGTAGTTTGTCCTTTTGTCTTGCCTTTCCTAGGTAGTTCTTTCAATAGCTAATAGTCTATATCTAGTCCGGTTTGCCTAGGACAACGATAAGAAGGACAACGACATTGCGGTACTACTATCGTTAAAGAAGCTATATTTCGGGGATTTAGGTCTATTACCTACGCCAGTAGCTATTACTACCCTAGTCTTAACAGTCCCTAGGGTATATTCGCCGGCAGCTAGCGCTAGAGGGCCGGTAATACTAGTCTATAAGAAGCTGGTCACAAGCAAGCTAGCGTTAAGCCTAGCCTTGCAGTCCATACCTATAGAGGCGTTACTGTCTATATTACCGGCGGTTTCTACTATCTAGGATAGTAAGCCGTATAAGGTGTACTATAAGCACTGTCTTATACGCTTGGTCTTATAGGCAGATTCTAGCGATTTTTCCCCTTTAGCGCTATATATAGCGCAGCTTAGTCCCTATATTTCTTCTTAGTTATAGTATTTAAATTACTCCTATCGCCGGTATCTATATATCTCTTATAAGTCTAGCCTATACATCCCCTTAGCGCTATTCGTACTAACCTACGTTTCTAGTAGACAACGATAAGATATTAGCAGTAGTATAGGCCTATTAGGCCTATATTATCGAATACTCTTTTAGTATTATAGCCCTAGTAGTAAGTTACCCTATAATCCTATCCTACTATACTTCTAGTCTGTCCTAACTATCCTTGTCTAAATGTTATATACTTTTATTAAAGAGTATACTAGCTTAATCTAAGAGCTATAGACGTAGAAACAGGCTATAACTATCTAGAAAAAGGAAAAGATAAAGAAAAGAGGGAAAAGGGTAGTAGTAATAGAATCCAATAATAATAACGACAATAATAGGAAGAGCATACTATAGGCTACTAACGTGGCCATAAAGGAGGATTCTACTACTACTCCGGCGTACCCTAGGACTTCTAGCTAGGCCCTAATAATTTTACGTTTGTGGATTATAATAGCGACGTTTAGCTTAATAGACCAGTTTCTTAGAGTACTCCCTTCTATACCTGCCGCTAAGTCTCTGTATCTTCGCCTTCCTCCCTCTTCCGCTTCTTGATCTTTTCTTTCCTTTCTACTATGCCAACTTGCTTATAGAAAGCAGTAAAACTGTTATTTGTAAGAACTTTTGTTAGGCTATCTACTAATTATTGATCTATTAGTATATAGTCTATAAGAACCCTTCCTATAACAACTTCCTACTAGAGCTAGTGATTCTTAATATCGATATACCAGAGCTTTGTTTTTAGCGTTTTATCCCTAGTTACCAGTCTTACAGTTTAAGCGTTATTATAGAACACTTATATGCTATACTCCCTTTCAAGACCGATTCTAAGATTATAGATTAGGTGGCAGAGATATAGCGCTTCTTATACTGCTTCTGTTATAGATACCAATTCCACTTCTATAGTAAAGGTTGTTATATAGGTCTGCTTGCTTGCCCTCTAAGTAACTAGCCTACCGAAAAGCTTGATTATATATCCTTAAGAGCTTTTCTAATTGGCTATATTATCAGTAAAGGAAGCATTATACTAAACCTTTTACATATCTCTACCCCTAAGCTAAAGGCACTGATTCCTAGAATAGTATAGGTAGTTAAGATAATAATCTGCCGCCTTATAATACTCTAGACCTAGGTTCGTAAGAAATCTTAATAATCTCGATATAGTAAAGGCTATATCGACCCTTATAATCACTACTATATATATTATCAAGCCGACTTTTCTCTAGTATAACTTTATCTCGGCGTTCGTTACCTGTCCTAGGTTGCTCTTCAATTCTTTTAGTGCTATAGGGGAGGTATATCTCCGTACTATCGGCTTTGTTACCTTGCTCCTAATTACTAGGTCGTCTACTAATCTAAAGATTTTCTTATAGTATACCGCCTATAAGAGATAGATCTTACAGTACTCCTAATCCTAAATAACTTACAGCCTAAGAAACCTGTTAAACGTACAAAATAAGCTATAGCGCTCTAACGGTTATAGCTTAGGCAAAACGGATTTCAGTTCTCGAACTACTAGATATATAGCTATATTCTGAGGGTGGACCCACTTTTGTGGATACCGCTGACTAAGCTATATATTCCACTATATAGCCTAGAAATAGCTTTAAAAGGCTTTTCTATTTTTAGATTTATGCCCTACTTTTGTGGAGACAGCCTCCTTAGGCTGTATAAGCGCTAGAAATAGCCTTAAAAGGCTCTTCTACTAGGTCACCTACCTACCCTGTACCTACCCTGCACCGCAGGAGCGAAAACAGAACTTATAGGAAAAGTCGTGCGGCTTACCCTGCAGCTTAGGTGGCCGTAAGTCGATTATTTAAAATCGCCAGCTTATTTGGTTTTTCGGGAAGTGGCTATGCACCTACTAAGGCGCTCCTGCTATATGGAAGGCAGGAACGGTCCTGGAGGGTATATATAGGGAAGGAAATTGCGAAGCCTTACCTACTTAGACGTGAAATCAAGTTACTACGTTACCTACAACTATAAGCCTTATAGGCCTATAAGACCTACTGAAAGCCGTGATATATAAGCTTAAAGCCCCTATAATATAGCGCTATAGCCTATAACTATACCGTTATATAAGGACTTTTATAGAGGGAATACAGTAAAGGGCCCTACTTTACTATATTAGCACATACCTAGGAAGTGCTATTTAGGCCATATTAACGCTGTTGCTGCCCCTACGTACCCTATACGACTACTACTAGTAGGCTATAGTGGTTACAGATCCTTATATAGGATTACCCATTCCAATAGGTTATAAGCCCGGATAGCCTGTGGGATAGTTATCGTTGGAGTCCAATTTCAAAGCGCTACCTCTGCCTATATATATAGGGCTATTTAAGCCTCTTATAGCTGAAAATATAGTACTATATTAGCCCTAAAAAGCTATATATTACATCTTATTGAAGGCTATTTAAGGACTAAAAAGCCTGAAAATCTAGAAGGAGAAATCGCTAAGAAATCTAAGTCCTATAGTATTAACGAGCATTTAGGGCTCTTATACACTTAGGCTAGTATACTTACCTATACTAAAAGACCTTTCTACTTATAGCTGGAAGTAGAAAGGCTAGCGTTTTAGAATTTCTAGCGCTAAAGACCTATATTTCCCTACTATAGAGCCCTTTCTATAGATATATCTATAGGCGGTAGCTAAGTCCCTACGTTGAAGTCTCTAGCCCTTAGAGCCTAGTTTAGAATTTCTACTAGAAAGCCTTACTAAGTAGCAAGTAGGCAGCGCTATAAACCTACTAAGCGCTAAGACTAGCCTAGAAAATCACTACTATAATTAGTAAGCTAGCTAATTAGCTTTAGTAAACTGGAAGCTAATTAAGTGCTTTTACTAGTACTATAAGTAAATAGTAGCCTATTTACAATGGCGGATCAAGCTAAAGGGAAGGGTATAGCCCCTAAAAGGGCTAGTAACCTAGCTGATCCAGGGCAATCTTCTAGGCCTCCACCACCTATACGAACCCTATCAGAAGATAAGGAAGATGGCGAAGACTATAGCAAGGTTATAGAAGTCCTAAAACAGCATATAAAATCTCATAAGCGAGTTATAGCTAGCCAATCTAGTGATATAAAAACACTACTTTTAAGTCTAAATACCCTAAAAGCCTCTGTTGAGGATAGCGTTAGCGCTATAAAGAATATATCTTCTACTTTAGCTTCTTTAACTAATAGTAGTAACGCTGTGGCTGCTACTATTGGAAAAAATAGCTATAGTCCTAGATTTAATCCTTTTAGCAGTACTATAGATTTAGATTCTCCTCCACGTCCCCCTAGAAAATAGCCCCATCTAGGGCCAGCTATAGATAATACAGCTACTAGTAATTTAGACCCCCCTGTAGATACAGGGTCTAAGGAAGGCTTCAAGGATACTATTACTAGTAGTATAGTAAAGGAGCTTTCTAAAAAGGCCTATACTATACCGGACGATAGTAAGCTTAGCGGGGAAAGCAATTTTGAACAGTGGATTCAGGCTTTAAGTATAGTGCTAAGAGCGTTAGGGATATCTAATTTTTTAGAAAACCCTGATATATCTAACACTTATAGCAACTCTAATCAAGCTATTCTTTTAATGCTTCTACGCAATAGCTTATCTAGTGGCCCTAGGGCTGCTATATCGTAGATTCATATACCTTCTAAGGCCTTTAAGCTGCTTGTTAGGCAGTATAGCCGACCTATAGAGTCTAAAAAGGAGGACGTCTATAACGAATTCCATGCCCTTACCTTTAGTACCTATAGAAAAGGCTTATCAGCTTTTAACGCTGAATTTAACGGCTATCTTGCTAAGCTTACCATAGCTAAAATAGATATAGATCCCTCTTTCATACTAAATTAGTATTTTAAGGCTCTAGAATCTAAGTTTCCTAGCTGGGTATCACGCCAAAAGAGCTCTATAAGACAGGCTAGAATGCTAGGCCTTACAGCCTCTAGCCTTAATATAGAATATCTAATAGCTGATATTTTAGAAGAATCTAGGAACCCGGCTACAGAGGCGTATAGAGCAGCTCACGTAGCTAATAGCTCTAATTCAACCCCTAATTCAAATTCTAACCCTAGTAAGAAGGGTAAAAATAAGAAAAAGGGTAAGAAGAAGGCTAGTTATAATATTAAAGGGCAGAATTATAGTGCTAAAAGTGCCGAACAGGCCTCCTTTATGCTAGGGTCTTATAACCTAGCTATAGAAGAAGAAGAGGAATCCGACTCTAGTTCCAATTCTAGTTCTTCTAGCGATTCTAATACCTAATTAGCACAGCTATTAGCGTTCAAAGGGTGTAAGAAGCGTAAGGACTTTAAAGGAAAAGGCCTAAAAACCTCTTCTAACAAGGCAAAATATAAAGATAATCAGCCTAGAAGACGCCCTAGAGACCCCGCTCTTTATAATAGTTGGCTATACGATACGGGATCTACGGACCATATTAGTAATAGTAAAGAGCGGTTTACTACCTTTACGCCTAACACAGGCCAGTTACGCCTTATTAACACTGGAAATGGCCCTGTAAGCCCGGCTAGTATAGGCTCTATTACACTAGAAGTATTATCTGGAAAGGCCCCCCTACCTATACTAAATTAGTATTAGATAACGTTTTATACCTACCTAATATTGATATAAATATTATTAGCAGGGTTAGGCACTATGATTCAGGAGGTTGCCTTATAAAGGAAACCCTTTACAGGGGTGATAGACACTGTATAGCTATACTAGACTTTAAAAAATCAGGATTTTTTCTTGACGTTAAAGGTAGCTCTAAGCCTATATTACATACAAATTTTGCTTTTCCTTTAGACCTTACTAGTTATAATACTACTAAAAGTATAGAGCTGCAGCGTAATAAGATAGTGGTGGAGATTCCTTCTAATTCTATTAGAAAGGAAGACTATAGACCTATTATAGAGGATGCTATAGTATCCGAAGCTATAGAGCCTAATAAGCGCTATAAGCTAAGGAATTCTCCGGCTAAGGGTACTACTTTAGAAGGTATAGGACCTCCTTTAAGGGGGAAAAGGCCTTATAGGCCTGTAGAGCCCTTAGCCACTGCCTAGGCCCCCTATCAAAATCCCTGTAAGACTAGGGAGCCTAAGCCCTTAACTGGCACTAGAGACCTGCCCTATATGCTAAGAGAGCCAGTTATAGAGGGGAATAAAGTAGAAAAGGCTATATCTAGCCCTACTTTAAAGGAGCCTAATATAGGTCAGCGAGATTACTATAATCTACTTAATTTAGCTAAATTGTAGCACGTTAGGCTAGGCCATATAGGCCTGCGTCTTTTGAAAAAGACCTCTAGTATTACTAAAGGGCTGCCTAATTTTGATAAAATAAAGGAAGCTGATTTTCACTGCTCTAGCTATGATCAAGGTAAAGCAGTAAGAAGGGTTAGTAAGGCTTAAATACCTAACCCACCTAGGGTCTTAGACTCAATAGAGGGGGATACTGTTAAAATTAGGCCTAGGCCTTACAATAGAAACCCTATAGTCTTACTTCTAGTTAACCGTAAAAGTAGGTATAGGTGGGTTTTTAACCTACCTAATAAATCAGGCCCTATAGTAGCTAACGCTATTAAGGGCTTTTTTAGGGGCCTAAGGAATGGATTTGGTAGATATCCTACTAAATTCCACTTTAACGGAGGCACTGAAATAACTGATTTATTAACTACTTGGTTAGTTAAAAGGGGTATTAAATTTAGCACTTCTGCCCCCTATATCCACAAGCAGAACGGCTTAGTAGAACGATTAGTCCGAGTTATACTAGACTGTATAAGGTGTACTATTCTTAGTAGCGCTTTACCCTAGTATTTGTAGTGCTTTATACTGGAGGCTGTAGTGGAATTAGTTAATAGTACAGCTATAACTAATAAGGAAACCACTCCTTTCTAGGCGCTATTTGACGAGATAGAGCCTGGTATTCCACATATACCTAACCTAGAGCGCTATAGGGCTATAGGCGCGGGAGGAGAGGCTATTATACCTCTAGAAAAACGGTCTAAATCGTTAAAATTTACCTCTAGAACGGAAGAGTGTAAATTACTAGCGGTATTAGGTTCTAAGACCTACCTAGTATATATACCGTCTAGAAGAGCAGTACTTAAAACCTCTACTATTAAGTTTATAGAGGATAATACAGTACTAAGTCAGCCTACTGATAATACGGCTTTAGAGGGGGAATTAGTAGACCTAGACCTAGATTTAGAGGGGGCTGTCAGCCCAGACCCTTTTAATCTTAATACTGAAAAGCCTATTAGTATAGAAATAGGACCTAGTAAGCTAGAACCCTACGAATCCTCTTCCGATAGTGAATTAGATGAACCCTCACCGGATAAGCCTATAAATCCGGTTATAGTAGAGTCTACTAGGCCTACTATATCTATTAGAAAGCCTGAATTACCAGAGGCGTTTCCCCAAACTATAGAGCCTATTTTTGCACCTAAGCCTATAGAAGTTATAGCGCCTAATCAGCCTATAACAAACGAACCTCTTGATAACAGTGATCTTATTTCAGAGGGGGATAAAATATAGCTCGATTACTATAAGCTTTTAGCTAAGACTAGTAGCTATATACTATCTTTTGTCTATAAGGCTCGAAAAAGGGTAATATCTAAGGATAGTACGCCTACTACTTATAAGCAAGTCTTAAAACTACCTAGAGATAAGCGTAGTAAGTGGTTAGAGGGTATTACCAAGGAATTTATCCAGTTAGTAGAGCTAGGGGTTTTTAAATTCCTACCTAGGAGTCTATTACCTTCTAACCGCAAGCTTATTACCTGTCGAAACGTTCTTAAGGTTAAAAAGGACGCTAAAAACAGGCCTATTAAGTATAAATCTTGGTTAGTAGCTAGGGGCTTTATATAGGTAGAAGGCCTAGATTATACTGTAACCTACGCCTCTACTAGTATACTACCTACTTAGCGTATACTTCTAGCTATAGGTGCTGTTCTAGACTGGGAAATAGAACAAGCTGACTTTATAGGGGCATTTCTTAATAGCGCTCTTAGAGAAGAAATATATATGGAAATCCCTAAAGGACTATTAGACTTAGCGGCTTCTAATAAGGCTATTTATAAGCTTTTACTGAAATACGGCTATAATCCTTCTACTCCTTATATTATCCAACTATCTAAAGCGTTATACAGTCTAAAACAAAGCCCTAGAGAGTAGTAAGATAAGCTTAAAATCTTACTTAAGAGCCTAGGCTATCTCGCTCTTATTTCAGATCTAGGGGTCTTCTAT
This sequence comes from Phyllachora maydis, assembly GCA_029339225.1. Classification (NCBI taxonomy): domain Eukaryota; kingdom Fungi; phylum Ascomycota; class Sordariomycetes; order Phyllachorales; family Phyllachoraceae; genus Phyllachora; species Phyllachora maydis. The sequence continues at coordinate 1,051,737 of JAQQPM010000001.1, read as the reverse complement.
AATGCTAAAACCTGCTACTTTATTGTTACCTATATAGATGACTGTCTATTTATAGGGCCTGATATAGGCTATATAACTGATTTAAAGTAACGGCTTAATAAGGTCTACGCTATAGAAGACTTAGGGCCTGCCGCCTATTTCCTAGGCGTGCAAATTATAAGGGATAGACCTAATAGGCGCCTATGGCTTAACCAGTCACAGTATATAGAAGAGGCGGTTAGCCGCTTTAACTTAGCCGATTCTAAGCCTATATCTATTCCCTTACAGCCGGGGCTAGTAAGTTAACCTCAACTAGAGGAAGATATTACTAGCCACCTCTGTAATTCTACGGAAATTAAGCTCTATCAAAGCCTAGTAGGAACAGCTATGTATATAATGCTCCTTACTAGGGTAGATATTAGCTTTACCGTACAGTGGCTCTCTAGGTCTTTAAATAGACCTACAAAATCATACTTAAACGCTGCTAAAAATCTTTTTAAGTATCTTAATAGTACTAAAGACTATAGCATCTGTTTTAGCTATAACGGAAATACAGTAGCTGATCTAGGGCCTAAGCTTAGTAATAGTAGTAATATAACTACTAAGCTTAGTAGAGACTTTCACTTTAAGGAAGGGCCTAGGCCCCTAACTACTACCTCTACTACTATAGTAGATTCTAGAAATAGTAAAGGTAGTAGCCGGACTTCTATAATTAATAGTAGTCTAGTCCCTATAGGCTTTAGTGATTCTGATTTTGCAGGGGATAAGGCTACTAGTAAATCCACCTACGGCTATCTATATAAGTTAGCCGGTAGGTGTTGGACAACGTAGCGCTCGTGTCACTTCGGTAGAACCTCGGTATCCCTGTTAGGAGCAGGGCACAGGGTTGCCTGTCAAACTCAGGAGCAGGGCACAGGGAGGCCCTGGTTAATTAAGGTGGATATAGCTACGATTCCCTATATCGAGCAGATTAAGCCTACTTTAGGGCCTATAAACGTTGTAGGGGGGACAGAGAAAAATCTCTGCCCTGGGCAGCCAGAGCGCAGGTTAAGACAGAACACAGACAAGTATATAGAATCGATAAAATCAGAGCCTATAGATTCCAATAATTAACAGTTAGAAGTCGTTAGCCTGGTATAGACAAGCCTAGTATTAGTATATATATCATTATTATGATATCCAAGAACGTACCTTAGTAGCTGCGATTATATCGAGCAATAAGAATAACAAGAAGGCCGCTAAGGAAGGCTCTATCTTTCTCTCTAAGCCGGAGTAGTGGATCGACTTCAAGCAGCAGCTTTAGCGCGTTACAAGCAAGGTAATCGAGTTTATAGACCTAAACAATACTAAAGAATTAGGTAGATGTCTGGTCCCTCTAATCCTTAATAATATGCCTATTCTTAGGTTATTAACCGCCTAGATTAAGACCGCTTGTTAGAGCTATATTCGCTAGTATCATAGCCTTACTTAGGGAGCGCAGCTTATAGAAGAGTATATCGAGCAGACAAACACTAATAGGCCTTCTCCTCTTTCTAGTAAGCGTATTATATATACCGATTTAACTGCTAATAGGAGGGCTATCTTCTAGAGTATATTAACAATGTATAACACTGCTATAGCGAACTGGAAATACAACTAGGATAACGTTATAGAGGTTAAGAAGTAGATTAAGGAGTATGTCGAGACTTATACGCTAAATCTATACTACCTACCTAAGCAAAGCCTTTACTAGTAGTATTAGAACCTTACTAAGTTGATATATTTAAAGGATTATAAGTAAATAAGGACGATATATAAGGACTATAAGGAGTACCTCGATACTAGTATAGCGAAAGCGGTTAGTAACTAGAGGACTTAGATAGAGAAGTAGTAGAAGCTACTATACCTAGCGGAGTATTACAAAGTCAAAGGGGTAGCTAACCCTAAACTATAGTTTAACAACTTGCTAATCTTCTTAGGAGCAACCTAAAGATTCTAAGGCTAGATATTAGCCTTATATAGGGATTTCAAGAGGTAGGCTAAGCAGGAGAACCTTGATTACTGCGAAGTAGCAAGGGATTTCCTACGAGATCTTAAGTTTAATAAGCCTCCTAAGCCAAAGCCTAAGAACCTAGTAGGAAAAGGAGGTATATATATCACCTTAAACGGTAAATAGCCTCTTCCTAATAAGGCTAGTAAGAAAGGCAAAAAAGGAGGGGATATATAAGATAAGGCTTTTAAGTAAGGGAGAGCTAACACTTATAGCAACCGAAATCTCTAGGGAGCCTTAAAAGTACCCTAAGCCTTAGGACCTAATTATCCTATAAAGAGGCCCGGTTCTTGTTATAAGAAGTATATCTATAGAATAATCTAGTATAACTAGAAGGTATACTAGTATCTATTTCCATCTCTTACGCATAAAGGTTAGGAACTAAGGCCAGATATAGAAAAGCGTGTGAAACAAGCTATTAAGGAGGATTTGCAACTTCGATCGAAGATATTAGCTTATCGAAAAGACCTAAAAGGCAAGTAGAAGGCCTGAAGGTATATAGGGTATAGGGAGAAAGTAAAGGCTTTGAAACCAATAGTAGAAGTTGTTCCTATGCCTAAAAAAAAGAATGAGAATTAGGTCCCTATCGAGTTTATAGTGCCGAAGAGCATACTATAAGTAAGCAGCGTTAGTAAATACCCTCTTAAGCACTTAGCCTGCCTGGATTCTAGTACCTCTATCTATATTTTTAACAATTAGGAGAGATTTAAAGGCCTTAAGGAAGTAGGGGAAGGGGACTACCTTATAGCAGCTAACAGTAAGTTACTAATTAAAGGATATAGGACAGTTTTCCTATATCTAAGCCTAGGTTAGCGCAAATAGGTACTCCTTTGGCTCGATTATATAGCATATTACCCTAAGGTAGCTACTAACCTAGTCTCTTTAAGGTACCTTTGTAAGAAGGGAATATAGTAGGATTACTAGAAGTAGGGTACCCTTTCCTACCTTAGGAGGATGTCGGACTATAATAAGATCTGCGAAATCCAGGAAGCTTATAGCTAGTTCCTACTAGAGCACGTTATAACTAATATCTTAGCGTTAGCTTTCATAATATAAAGGGAGTAAGGCAGGTCTTAGAAGAAGAAGACCAAGCCTAGGACAATCTAAGTATAGTACTAGCGGTTAGGTTATCTAAACCTAGAAGTACTCTATTACCTTGTTTAGAGTAGTAAGGGAGTTAAGGTTACTAGAAATCACAAGGTAATTAGAACAGTAGACTACCTATAGTATAGTATAGGAAAAGGCCCTAATTGCTAGGTCTTAAGGGTAGCCTAACTAGACCCGAGGTATCCCAGCAATATCCTAGCCCTTGATTTCTATAATATCGAAAGGTCTAAGAAAGGCTTTATATCTATTATACTTTTATTAGATTATAAGTTAGGCTTAATATAGGACTATTATCTTTGTAATCGGTTGGTTAAGAGTATGATTATAGCCTTAGACGATTACCTTACAGATCTTAATCAAAGGTATAGAATTCGGGTTCTAGATATTAAAGCTAATAATAAGATTGCTAGAAGGAAGAGAGCAATCTAAGCCTAGCTATAAAGGAAGTACATTAGAATAAATCTCTCTGCTCCTTAGACCTAAGATCAGAATAGAGGCGTAGAAAGAGCTGCTAGTATTCTAAAAAGGCAGGTGAAAGCAATAGTAGCAAGGACTAACTTACCTTTAGATAAGGTAGCTAAGGTTTTCAGAATAGTAGTATATCTCTTAAATCGCACCCTAAGGTATCGGCTAAAGTGGAAAATACTATATAAGGTATTCTATTTATTTGCAGAATTAGTAGGCGCCGAAGAGACAACGCCTATTAAGCTATAGCAAGGGTATCTCCGGGTTTTCCTATGTCAAGCCTTTACGTTAGAAGCAGATATATAGCTTAAGAAGAATAAGCTAAAGAGGTTTGCTCTAAGAGCTTTCCTTAGATACCTAATCGGATATAACTTAACGAATATTTATCGAATCTAGAACCCTTAGACTAACAAGATTATAGTAACCTAGGATATGATTTTTAATAAGAAAGTAGTATTTAACGGGTCTAAGGAGCACCTTATAGTCGGGCTAAGAGATCTAAGCTTAGAAGGGCTGAAAGAGTAGCTTGCCGAGATCGAGAAAAGGGCAGAATCCGAAAATCTGAATACTATAGTGGCCGATATCCCTGCCTAGGACGTACCCTACAAAGTAGGGGTAATAGACCTAGGTAATAGATTAGAAAAAGAAGAGGAAGAGGATATCGATATACCTAACCTTATAGATAATATAGAACTAGACGATTTAGTAGAAGTAATATAAGAACCTTAGTATATAGAGGCTTACCTACTCCTATATCCGACTCTAGAAGCTATACCTCTACTAGTAGTATAGGGTATGCTAGGAGCATGCCTTGTAGTATGTTTTAGGGATCAAGTTCTTAGTTAGTAGTTCCTTAATGCTACTATAAAGGGAGATTTCCTTACCTAAAGGGCCTCCTTTTCTACTAGAAGGCTTATAAATAGGAACCCTAAGATAAAAGAGAGTATGCTAATATCTAAGATCCTAAGCGTTAAGGACTTTAAGCCTAGCACTATTTATTCCTCTTAGCTACCTCTAGCGCCTAAGCTACACCGGAACCTCGAAAGCCACCTATAGGGAGAACACTTTAAGAAAGCTAAAAGGCAGCACCTTCTTACATACCTAGAAACATAGGAGGAAGTACTCATCGCTAAGGCGTAGGGCAAGTAGGTCTTAGACAATATATAGATATATATATACAAAATCAATAAGTATAACTACCTAGAGAAGTTTAAGGCTAGATTAGTAGTCTAAGGCGATTAATAATAAGGGACCCTAAGAGAGGATATATATATAGTAATATTAGCTGGAAAGTCTTTCCGGATCTTAATAGCAGTAGTAGCGAGGTTCGATATAGAACTGATCTAGTTTGACGTTTCAAACGCCTTTTATAACGCTTACCTTGACTAGGACGTGTATATAAGGCTCCTAGCAGGTCGAAGGAAGCAGGGCATAGTCTATAAGCTGAAGAAAGTACTATATAGACTTTAGGAATCGCCTTGCCTATAGCATAAGGAGTTGAGCAATACTCTTTAGGATCTTAGGCTTAACGTAATACCCTATAAACTATATATCTTCTAGAAGGGAGGAGTCTTTATTCTCTTTTATATAGACAACGTAATAATAGCATACTATAAGAGGTATAAAGCCCTTGCCAAAGACCTAATAAGCTTGCTCTAGTTAAAGTATAAGATAACCGGCAGTAGTAAGCTAAACTGGTTTCTTAGGCTGTAAGTAATTCGGGATTAGGAGTACTATAAGATCTATCTCTTATAGGCAGCATACTATAAGAAAATCTTTAGATTAGTAGACAACCTAGTAATTAGGAGTAAGGTAATAAAGCTAATAGTATAGAGATATATCTCCCCTATAGTACTGGAAGAATTAAAGAGCAACCTAGGGCAGGCAACGAACGCTAAGATAAAGTTGTACTAGAGAAAAGTCAGCTTAATAATATACATGGCAGTGATTACAAGGGTTAATATAGCCTTTACTGCATTGAAATTATCGAGATTTCTTATAAACCTAGGTCTAGAGTATTATAAAGTGGCAGATCGTTGCCTTAACTACCTATACTATTTTAGGAATTAGTGCCTTTAGCTCGGGGGTAGAGATATATATAAGGTTTGGTATAATGCTTCCTTCGCCGATAACATAGCCGATCGAAAAAGCTCTTAGGGATACGTGATTAAGCTTTTTAGTAGGCTAGTTACTTAGAGGGCAAGTAAGCAGACCTACGTAATAACTTCTACTATAGAAGCGGAATTAGTATCTATGACGGAAGTAGTACAAGAAGCGCTGTATCTTTGCCAGCTAATCTATAATCTCGGAATTGGTCTTGAAAGGGAGTATAGCGTATAAGTGTTTTATAATAATGTATAAACCGTAAGACTAGTAACTAGGGACAAAACGCTAAAAACAAAGCTCTGGTATATTGATATTAAGAATTACTAGCTCTAGTAGGAAGTTGTTATAGAAAGGGTTCTTATAGACTATATATTAATAGATTAACAATTAGCAGATAGCCTAACAAAAGTTCTTACGAACAACAGTTTTACTGCTTTCTATAAGCAAGTCGGCATAGTAGAAAGGAAAGAAAAGATCGAGAAGCGGTAAAGGGAGAAAGGCTAAGATACGGAGACTCTAGGTATAGAAGGGAGCACCCTAAGAAACTAGTCTATTAAGCTAAGCATCGCTACTATAATCTGCAAAGGGTAAATTGATTAGGGCCTAGCTAGAAGTCCTAGGGTACGCCAGAGCAGTAGTAGAATCCTCCTCTATAACTATGTTAGTAGCCTATAGTGCGCTCTTCCCCTTAGTATCGTCGTTGTTATCGTCGGACACTATTACTACCTTTTTTACCCTCTTCTTTATCTCCCCCTTTGTCTAGATAGTCGTAGCCTATTTCCACGTCCGTAGCTCTTAGATCAAGCTAGCATACTCTTTAATAAGAGTATATAACGTCTAGACAAGGACAGTTAGGACAGAAAAGCATAGTAGGACAGGATTATAGGGTAACTTGCTATTAGGGCTATAATACCAGAAGAGTATTCAATAACGTAGGCCTAATAGGCCTATACTACTGCTAAGATCTTGTCGTTATCTGCTAGAAACGTACGTTAGCACAAACAGCGCTAAGGAGGTATATATAGGCTGGACTTATAAGATACGTATAGATACTAACAACAAGAACAATTTAAGCACCGCAACCGGGAGGAAATGCAGGGACCGAGCTGCGCCATATACAGCGCTAGAGGGGAAAAATCGCCAGAATCGGCCTACAAGACCAAGCACATAAGACAGCGCTTATAATATACTTTATACGGCTTACCGTCCTAGATAGTAGAAACCGCCGGTAATACAGACGGTAACGCCCCTATAGGTATAGACTGTAAGGCTAGGCTTAATGCTAGCTTGCTTATAACCAGCTTCTTATAGACTAGTATTACCGGCCCCCTAGCGCTAGCCGCCGATAAATATACCCTAGGGACTGTTAAGACTAGGGCAGTAATAGCTGCTAGTATAGACAACAGACCTAAATCCCTGAAACGTAGCTTCTTTAACGACAGTAGCATTATAACATTATTATCCTCCTTATTATCGTCCTAGGCAAACCGGACTGGATATAGATCGTTAGCCTTTAAGAGAACCACCTAAGAAAAGGCAAGATAAAAGAACAAACCGCGTTTCTAGCCTAATAAGGGCAAATCTCCTACTACTAGGGTAGTAGGCTGCTCTAGAACCAACTCCTCCTTCTAAGTAGACATCTACGATAAAAGGAAGTCAGAAAAACTTATAAAACTAAATATAGCAATTATAAGAAGCCTTATAGTAAGAAGGGCAAGCGTAGAAAGATAAAAACGCGTTTATAGTAGAAGGAGGAAATTTTTAGAGCTCTAGGGAAGGCAAGCAGATTTTACACCTAACCAGCCACTATATAAAAAGAGCAATAACATAGGCGGTTAAAAATCACGCCCTTTCTTTTAAACTTCTACTTCCTCTTCTCTAAGAAGGGACAGTATACCCTAATACCAAGAAGAGAGAGGTAGCAGACCCTTACTGATCAATAAGCCTTGATATATATAGATGTAAAATATAAGAGCAAGGAAAGAAGTAGGGCAGTATACCCTAATAGAGAAGAGAAGCTAGGGCAGTATACCCTAAGGAAGAGGCAGTATACCTCGATCTAAAGGAAGAGATAGTATACCTTAACCTAAACAAGAAAGAGGTAATATACCTTAACTTAAATAGGAAAGAGCAGTATACCTAGACCTTTAGATCTGGCGAGACTCGCTACGTTATTTCAACTATCTTATTACCTAGATTAGCCCCTATAGAGACAGTAAGGAGTAGAGAAGAGACCGCTACTAAAGTAATAAGCCAGTATTTATAACGCTAAAGGTAGTTTATAAGGCACCTACAAGATTAGCAGAGGTAAAGAGAGTATAGCAAAAGAGATAAGTATTTCTAAGCTAAATAGTAACCTAGTAGTCTTTAATAGAGTAAGGCATTACGCCGGTTAACCACCTAGATAGTAGACTATAATAATAACTATTAGGTATCCTTGGAAATAAGATTATAATAGTTAAGAAGAGCCTGACGGTTCCCCTTATAAGAAGGTACCTCTAAGATCAGCAGAGAAAGCAGGTTAGAGAGAGAGCAGTCAACTTTCCTAGACCCTATCTAGGTTAGCGACTAGCAACATCTATCAGAAGCCTAATCTTAACGATCTAGAGCACCCTAACGAGTCCCTATAGAGGAACAGAACCGTAGAGTGGCAGAGCAGCTAAGTATTACCTATTAGTACAATCCCTTTTTCTAATTAAGTAGTAGAATAACTACCCTTCTACTAGCCTAGAAAGCACTGTATAACTAGGGAATAGAGACCTTAGGGGTAGTAATAATAATTACACAGAAAAAGACTATACTGCCGTCTATAAAGCCTAACTGTAACCTCTATAATCCTAGAATATAGGCACTACAAGCGTACGTTACCGCTAAATACGTTATCGATAAGGAAGAGCCTTATAGCAAGGCCCAGGATCGCTATCGCGAACCTAGACCTAAGGGTATGTTAGACAACGTAGCGCTTATGTTGCTTCGGTAGAACCTTGGTATCCCTGTCAAGAGCAGGGCATAGGGTTGCCTATCAAACTTAGGAGCAGGGCACAGGAAGGCCCTGGTCAATTAAGGTAGATATAGCTACAATTCCCTATATTAAGTAGATTAAGCCTACTTTAGGGCCTATAAACGTTGCAGGGGGGACAGAGAAAAATCTCTGCCCTAGGCGGCCAGAGCGCAGGTCAAGACAGAACACAGACGAGCACACGGAATCGATAAAATCAGAGCCCACAGATTCCAACAGTAGGCCTATTAGCTGGAAAACGAAAAGAGCTACTACTATTGCTCTCTCTACCCTGGAAGCTGAAACTGATAGACTTACAGAGGCTATACGCGAAGTACAGTAGATTATAGGGCTATTTTCTGAACTTTACAGGCCTATAGACCACCCTATTACCCTCTATGGAGATAATTAGGGCTCTATTACGGTAGCTAATGACCCTGCTCTATATGCTAGTGTTAAACGTACAAAATAAGCTATAGCGCTCTAACGGTTATAGCTTAGGCAAAACGGATTTCAGTTCTCGAACTACTAGATATATAGCTATATTCTGAGGGTGGACCCACTTTTGTGGATACCGCTGACTAAGCTATATACTCCACTATATAGCCTAGAAATAGCTTTAAAAGGCTTTTCTATTTTTAGATTTATGCCCTACTTTTGTGGAGACAGCCTCCTTAGGCTGTATAAGCGCTAGAAATAGCCTTAAAAGGCTCTTCTACTAGGTCACCTACCTACCCTGTACCTACCCTGCACCGTAGGAGCGAAAACAGAACTTACAGGAAAAGTCGTGCGGCTTACCCTGCAGCTTAGGTGGCCGTGAGTCGATTATTTAAAATCGCCAGCTTATTTGGTTTTTCGGGAAGTGGCCATGCACCTACTAAGGCGCTCCTGCCGTGTAGAGGGCAGGAACGGTACCGGAGGGTATATGTAGGGAAGGAAATTGCGAAGCCTTACCTACTTGGACTAGAAATCAAGTTACTACGTTACCTACAACTATAAGCCTTATAGGCCTATAAGACCCACTAAAAGCCGTAATATATAAGCTTAAAGCCCCTATAATATAGCGCTATAGCCTATAACTATACCGTTATATAAGGACTTTTATAGAGGGAATATAGTAAAGGGCCCTACTTTACTATATTAGCACATACCTAGGAAGTGCTATTTAGGCCATATCAACGCTGTTGCTGCCCCTACGTACCCTATACGACTACTACTAGTAGGCTATAGTGGTTACAGATCCTTATATAGGATTACCCATTCCAATAGCTAGAACTAAGCATACCCTGCTGAAATTCCGGTATGTTAGAGAGCAGGTTAAGGCTAAAATAGTTACTATTATATATCTTAATACTAAGTATATGCCGGCTGACGGACTTACTAAAGCCCTACTAGTTAGTGGCTTTTAGTCTTTTATTAGGCTTTTAGGCCTATAACCTAAGGGAGCTTTTTACTAAGCTACCCTTTACCCCTATATATATACTCTATACTATATATAGAAGGCCTGGCTTAGCCTGATTAGCTTATAAGACTAGTTAATAGTTGTTAAACGTATAAAATAAGCTATAGCGCTCTAACGGTTATAGCTTAGGCAAAACGGATTTCAGTTCTCGAACTACTAGATATATAGCTATATTCTAAGGGTGGACCTACTTTTGTGGATACCGCTGACTAAGCTATATATTCCACTATATAGCCTAGAAATAGCTTTAAAAGGCTTTTCTATTTTTAGATTTATGCCCCACTTTTGTAGAGACAGTCTCCTTAGGCTGTATAAGCGCTAGAAATAGCCTTAAAAGGCTCTTCTACTAGGTCACCTACCTACCCTGTACCTACCCTGCACTACAGGAGCGAAAACAGAACTCAAGGAAAAGTCGTGCGGCTTACCCTGCAGCTTAGGTGGCCGTAAGTCGATTATTTAAAATCGCCAGCTTATTTGGTTTTTCGGGAAGGCGCCATGCACCTACTAAGGCGCTCCTGCCGTGTGGAAGGTAGGAACGGTCCTAGAGGGTATATGTAGGGAAGGAAATTGCAAAGCCTTACCTACTGGACTAGAAATCAAATTATACGTTACCTACAACTATAAGCCTTATAGGCCTATAAGACCCACTGAAAGCCGTGATATATAAGCTTAAAGCCCCTATAATATAGCGCTGCAGCCTATAACTATACCGTTATATAAGGACTTTTATAGAGGGAATATAGTAAAGGGCCCTACTTTACTATATTAGCACATACCTAGGAAGTGCTATTTAGGCCATATCAACGCTGTTGCTGCCCCTACGTACCCTATACGACTACTACTAGTAGGCTATAGTGGTTATAGATCCTTATATAGGATTACCCATTCCAATAAAACCAGTTTAGCTTACTATTACCGGTTATCTTATACTTTAACTAGAGTAAGCTTGTCAGGCCTTTAGCAAGGGCTTTATACCTCTTATAGTACGCCATTGTTATATCGTCTATATAGAAGAGAATAAAGACTCCTTCTTTCTAGAAGATATATGGTTTATAAGGTATTGCGTTAAGTCTAAGATCCTAAAAAGTACTACTAAACTCTTTATATTATAAGTCAGGCGATTCCTAAAGTCTATATAGTACTTTCTTTAGCTTATAGACTATACTCTACTTCCTTTAACCTGCTAGGAATCTTATATATATATCTTGGTTAAGGCAAGCGTTATAAAAGGCGTTTAAAACGTTAAGCTAGATTAGCTCTATATCGAACCTTGCTACTACTGCTATTAAGATCTAGAAGGACTTTCCAGCTAACGTTGTTATATATATATCCTCCCTTAGGGTCCCTTATTATTAATCGCCTTGGACTACTAACCTAGCCTTAAACTTCTCTAGGTAATTATACTTGTTGATTTTAAATATATATACCTATATATTATCTAAGACCTACTTGCCCTGTACCTTAGCGATCGGTACTTCCTCCTACGTTTCTTAGTATATAAGAAGGTACTACCTTTTAGCTTCTTTAAAGTATTCCCCCTATAGATAGCTTTTAAGGTTCTAGTATAGCTTAGGCGTTAGAGGCAGCTAAGAGGAATAAATAGTACCTAGCTTAAAGTCCTTAATACTTAGGATCTTAAAAATTAGTATACTCTCTTTCGTCTTAGGGTCTTTATTTATAAGCCTTTTAGTAGCAAAGAAGGCCCTCTAGGTAAGGAAATCTCCCTTTATAGTAGCGTTAAAGAACTGCTAACTAAGAACTCAATCCTTAAAACATACTATAAGGTATACTCCTAGTATGCCCTATACTACTAGTAGAGGCGTGGCTTCTAGAGTCGAATATAGGAGTAGGCGAGCCTCTATATACTAAGGTTCTTATATTACTTCTATCAAATCGTCTAGTTCCGTATTATCTATAAGGTTAGGTATATCGATATTCTCTTCCTCTTCTTCTTCTAATCTATTACCTAGGTCTATTACCCCTACTTTGTAGGGTACGTCCTAGATAGAGATATCGGCTACTATAGTATTTAGATTTTCGGATTCTACCCTTTTCTCGATCTTGGTAAGCTACTCTTTTAGTCCTTCTAAGCTTAGATCTCTTAGCCTAACTATAAGGTGCTCCTTAGACCTATTAAATACTACTTTCTTATTGAAAATCATATCCTAGGTTACTATAATCTTGTTAGTTCAAGGGTTCTAGATTCGATAAATATTTATTAAGTTATATCTAATTAGGTATCTGAGGAATGCTCTTGGAGCAAACCTCTTTAGCTTATTCTTCTTAAACTATATATCTGCTTCTAACGTAAAGGCTTGATATAGGAAAACCTAGAAATGCCCTTACTATAGCTTAATAGGCGTCGCCTCTTTAGCACCTACTAATTCTACAAACGAATAGAATACCTTATATAGTGTTTTCTATTTTAGCTAATACCTTAGGGTATAATTTAAGAGATATACCGCTGTTTTAAATACCTTAGCTCCCTTATCTAAAGGTAAGTTAGTCCCTGCTACTATTACTTTTACCTGCCTTTTTAGAATACTAGCAGCTTTTTCTATACCTTTGTTCAAATCTTAGGTCTAAAAAGCAGAGAGATTTGTTCTAATGTACTTCTCTTATAGCTAGGCTTAAATTGCTCCCTTCCTTCCTACAATCTTATTATTAGCTTTAATATCTAGAACCTGAATTCTATACCTTCGATCAAGATCCAAAAAGCAGTTGTCTAGGGCTATAATAATACTCTTGACCGACTAATTTTAAAGATAATAATCCTATATCAGGCCTAACTTACAATCTGAAAGTAGTATAATAGACATTTAGCCTTCCTTAAACCTTTTAATATTATAGAAATTAAGGGCTAGGATATTGCTAGGGTACTTTAGGTCTGGTTGGGCTACCTTTAAGACCTAGTAATCAGGGCCTTTTCCTATACTATACTACAGGTAGTCTACCGTTCTAATTACCTTGTAATTTCCGGTAACCTTAACTCCCTTATTGCTCTAAACAAGGTAATAAAGCGCTTCTAGGTTTAGATAACCTAACCGCTAGTACTATACTTAGATTGTCCTAGGCTTGGTCTTCTTCTTCTAAGACCTGCCCTACTCCCTTTATATTATAAAGGCTAATACTAAAATATCAGTTATAATATACTCTAGCAGGAACTAGCTATAGGTTTCCTAGATTTTATAGATCTTATTATAGTCTAATATCCTCCTAAGGTAGAAAAGGGTACCCTACTTCTAGTAATCCTACTATATTCCCTTTTTATAAAGGTACCTTAAAGAAACTAGGTTAGTAGCTACCTTAGGGTAGTATACTATATAATCAAGCTAAAGAAGCACCTATTTATACTAACCTAGATATAGATATAGGAAAACTGTCCTATATCCTTTAATCGGCAATTTGATATTAGCTGCTATAAGGTAGTCCCCTTCCCCTACTTCTTTAAAGCTTTTAAATCTCTCCTAATTATTAAAAATATAGATAGAGGCACTAGAATCTAGGTAGGCTAAGTGCTTAAGAGGGTATTCGCTAACGTTGCTTACTTATAGTACGCTCTTTAGTACTATAAAATCAATAGGGACCTAATTTTTATTCTTCTTCTTAGATATAGGGATAACTTCTACTATTAGTTTTAAAGCCTTTACTTTCTCCCTATACCCTATATACCTTTAGGCCTCCTACTTGTCTTTTAGCTCTTTTCAATAAGCTAATATCTTCGATCGAAGTTGCGAATCCTCTTTAATAGCTTATTTTACACGCTTTTCTATATCTGGCCTTAGTTCCTAACCTTTATATATAAAAGAGGGAAATAGATACTAGTATATCTTCTAATTATGCTAGATTGTTCTATAGGTATACTTCTTATAATAAGAACGGGGTCTCCCTATAGGATAATCAGGTACTAAGGCTTAGAGTACTTCTAAGGCTCCTTAGAGATTTCGGTTACTATAGGTATTAGCTCTTTCTTACTTAGAGGCCTCTTCTTATACATTCCCTCCTCTTTTGCCCTTCTTACTACCCCTATTAGGAAAAGGCTATTCGCTATTTAGGGTAATATATATACCTCCTCTTCCTACTAGGTTCTTAGGCTTTAGCTTAGAAGGCTTATTAAACTTAAGGTCTTATAGAAAATCCCTCGCTACTTTATAGTAATCGAGGTTCTCCTGTTTAGCCTGCTTCTCAAAGTCCCTATATAAGGCTGATATCTAGCCCTAAAACCTTTAGGTTACTCCTAAGAAAATTAGCAAGTTATTAAACTATAGTTTAGGGTTAGCTATCCCTTTAACTTTATAATACTCTACTAGATATAGTAGCTTCTACTACTTCTCTATCTAGGTCCTTTAGTTACTAACCGCTTTTGCCTTACTAGCATTAAGGTACTCTTTATAGTCCTTATATATCGTCTTTATTCGCTTATAATCCTTTAAATATATCAACTTAGTAAGGTTCTAATACTACTAGTAAAGGCTTTACTTAGGTAGATAGTATAGATTTAGCATATAAGTCTTAATATACTCCCTAATCTACTTCTTAACCTCTATAATATTATCCTAGTTGTATTTCTAGTTTACTATAGCAGTATTATACATTGTTAATATACTCTAGAAGGTAGCCCTTCTATTAGCAGTCAAATTAGTATATATAATATGCTTACTAGGAAGAGGAGGAGGCCTATTAGCGTTTACCTACTTAATATACTCTTCTATAAGCTGCGCTCCCTAAGTAAGGCTATAATACTAGCAGATATAGGTCTAATAAGCAGTCTTAATATAGGCGGTTAAAAACCTAAGAATAGGTATATTATCAAGGGTTAGAGGGACCGGACATCTACCTAATTCCTGAGTATTATTTAGGTCTATAAACTCGATTGCCTTACTTATAACGCGCCGAAGCTGCTGCTTAAAGTCGATCTACTACTCCAGCTTAGAGAGAAGGATAGAGCCCTCCTTAACAGCCTTCTTATTGTTCTTATTACTCGATATAATAGCAGCTACTAAGGTATATTCTTAGATATTATAATAATAATATATATGCTAATACTAGGCTCGTCTATACTAGGCTAATAGCTTTTAACTGTTAATTGTTAGAATCTATAGACTCTGATTAATTCTATATACTAATCTATGTTCTATCTTCTTCTTAACCTACGCTCTAGCCGCCTAGGGCAGAGATTTTCTCTGTCCCCCTCTACAACGTTTATAGGCCCTAAAGTAGGCTTAATCTACTTAATATAGGGAATCGTGGCTATATCCACCTTAATTAACCAGGGCCTCCCTATACCCTACTCCTAAGTTTGACAGGCAACCTTGTGCCCTGCTCCTATTAGGGATACCGAGGTTCTACCAGAGCGATACGAGCGCCACATTGTCCAACAATTTCCTTCCCTATATATACCCTCTAGGACCGTTCCTACCTTCCATACGGCAGGAGCGCCTTAGTAGGTGCATGGCGCCTTCCCGAAAAACCAAATAAGCTGGCGATTTTAAATAATCGACTTACGGCTACCTAAGCTGCAGGGTAAGCCGCACGACTTTTCCTGTAAGTTCTGTTTTCGCTCCTGTAGTGCAGGGTAGGTACAGGGTAGGTAGGTGACCTAGTAGAAGAGCCTTTTAAGGCTATTTCTAGCGCTTATACAGCCTAAGGAGACTGTCTCTACAAAAGTAGGGCATAAATCTAAAAATAGAAAAGCCTTTTAAAGCCATTTCTAGGCTATATAGTGGAATATATAGCTTAGTTAGCGGTATCCACAAAAGTAGGTCCACCCTTAGAATATAGCTATATATCTAGTAGTTCGAGAACTGAAATCCGTTTTGCCTAAGCTATAACCGTTAGAGCGCTATAGCTTATTTTATACGTTTAACAACTATTAACTAGTCTTATAAGCTAATCAGGCTAAGCCAGGCCTTCTATATATAGTATAGAGGATAGACCGACATCACACATCCGAAAACGCGTTCTTGGTCAGGACCGCTCCAAATCGACTGCACTCTTTTGCAATCCACTTGTCCAATTAAGGACTCAACACACGCCAAATTTGGCTGCGGCGCAGTCGCTTGTTCGACGGCGCTATAGTCGGATTCTGACCGTACGATATGGTCGACCGTGGCCAGAAATCTACAGCTGCAGCGGGGCGGGCGTACAGGCCCTATAGTCACGTGCCCTAGCCCTAACCGCACTGACCCTGCTAACCCAAACCCTACCGACCTGAACCCTGCCGCCCCTAGCCCCCTAGGGGCTATCAACAAAGCCCCTAAGCGCTTGGGCTACAGCTTCTTAACCCACCTTACTACCGCTACTGCTACTACTACTACTACTACTACCACTTCCGCCGCCAACCCTGCCACTACTACAACCGCTACCAGGTCGAGCGATATATCGTTCGATAGCCCTTTTAAAGGGCTTTCCAGCAGTTAACACGCCACTACCGCCACCGCCGCCCCTACCCCCTTTAAAAAGGGGAAAAAAGAAAAAGAAAAAGCCCTACTACCTACAACCCTTGCCCTTACCTTCTCTGGTCTTATAGACCAGATAGTTCGTCTTTCAGTTAATAACCTGGCCTTTAAGGAAATCGTCGAATATACCAGGCTAGCTAGAAAGCTAGCCTTAACGCAGATCTTGAAAGAGGAGGAGAAAAAAGCCCTGATATTTCCCTTGTTCGTTGCCTAGGCCCCAAGGCAGAAGAAGCAAAAACAATAACAGTAACAACAATAACAATAATAACAATAGCAACAACAGTAGTAGCAGCAACAACCCCCCGCCGTCGAATCAGAGCCAACCCGCTGTACCTAGGCTGCTATAGCAGCAGCTAGGGTAAAGCCTACTAAGCTAGGCTTAGAAAAACAGGTCCTTATACAGCTAGGATCAGCCTCTTCCTCCCTTAGCCAAAAATCAGCCCTGGAAATCGTACAGGCAGTATAGAAGGCTATAGGGCACTTTATCAAGGGGGTAAGGACCCTACCAAGCGGTAACCTTATACTGGTTATAGAGGAAGAGAAGGTAAAGAAGGCCTTAGAGGAAAATACAGCCTGGCTAGCCTCTTTATTACTAGAGGCCTCCCTCTATACTACTACCTAGGTAGTAGCTGTTAAAGGGCTTATAATAGCTGATCAGATAACGGAAGCTAGCCTCTTAGCAGCTGCAAAAGAAGTATATCCCTTAGCCCTCCAAGCTAAAGTCTAGCACCTACTCCAAATCGAAAGAACAAGAGTCTTAGCACTTATAGCCTTTTCTAGCTAACAAGAGGCTTATAAGGCCTGTCAAGACGGTATCTTCTAGGCTTATAGGGCCCTAAAAGCGGAGCCTTATATCGATAAGGCTAGGGCCCTTTAGTACTTTAACTACTAGCGTTAGGGGCATAAGGCTAAATACTGCTACTCCCCTGCCCTTTACTATAACTACGGCCAAGAAAAGAAGAAGCATACCAACGAAGTAGCCTATACTAGGGCCTAGAACTGCCGGAACTGCTAAGAAGACTACTATACTAGGGCAGAGGAATGCCCTGAAAGAAAGAAATATAGGGCACAAGCAAAGGCCTACCTTTAAAATAGGCCTATTAACTTCGACCTTCTAGTCCCTCTTAAGCCAGCAATATCGATAGAAGACCGGCTAGAAGGAGAAGAGGGCTATACAGTAGTAGCTGGAAAACGCCGCTGTAGACGCCCTTCTATAATACCCGCCACTACTACTACTGCTACTATAGCCCCCCTTTCCTAAAGGATAATAAGGGAGGCTTTCAGCAAAATCCCTACCGCTACCTTCACCGCTACTACTAACCCTATAGCTGTAGCTACAGCTATAACTATACCCTCCTCCCTAGAGCTGGCAAGGGGCTCTATAGAGGAGGAGGATATAGATATGCTCTAAGTCTTTTCTTTCCTTTTATTTCTACTCCTTTTGTTTAAGACGGCCTTCCCCCTCCTTTCCTTTAGACTGCTTTTCTTCTACCCTTCCCTATAGCTGGTATCTTACTACTATACCTAAGGTAAGAGGGAAGGCTATAAGGCTAAGCTTATAAGCTTTTAAGCTTTAAGCCTAGACCTACCTTTACCTCTTTTGCTAATAAGACCCCTTCCTTATTCCCCTACCCCAAGCCCTATATTAATTGAGATATAGGGCGTTCTTACGGGAGACGGGTAGGGGAATAGGCGCGATTTCCCTTAGTAGCCTCCTAGACGGCCTCCCCTTGCGTTATTTCTCTTTTAGTACTGCTCTTTTCCTCTTGCTAGGTTGCCCGCCTTGTTGAGCTCGTTGGAGGTTTTTCATCCGTTTTCCGGTTTTCCTCTAGCATAAGTGTAAGCTAGCAGCCCCTTATAGCCCCTTAGAGGACTCTATAGGAGTAATAGATATCTATCTATCTATATATAGTATAGAGTATATATATAGGGGTAAAGGGTAGCTTAGTAAAAAGCTCCCTTAGGTTATAGGCCTAAAAGCCTAATAAAAGACTAAAAGCCACTAACTAGTAGGGCTTTAGTAAGTCCGTCAGCCGGCATACACTTAGTATTAAGATATATAATAGTAACTATTTTAGCCTTAACCTGCTCTCTAACATACCGGAATTTCAGTAGGGTATGCTTAGTTCTAGCGTGTAGCGCTAGGTCATTAGCTACTGTTATAGAGCCCTGATTATCTCTATAGAGAGTAATAGGGTAGTCTATAGGTCTATGAAGTTCAGAAAATAGCCCTATAATCCACTGTACTTTGCGTATAGCCTCTATAAGTCTATTAGTTTCAACTTCCAGGGTAGAGAGAGCAATAGTAGTAGCTCTTTTCGTTTTCCAGCTAATAGGCCTACTGGCTAACTTATATAGATAACTATAAGTGGATTTACTAGTAGCCTTATCCCCTGCAAAATCAGAATCACTAAAGCCTATAGGGACTAGACTACTATTAATTATAGAAGTCCGGCTACTACCTTTACCATTTCTAGAATCTACTATAGTAGTAGAGGTAGCAGTTAGGGGCCTAGGCCCTTCCTTAGAGTGAAAGTCTCTACTAAGCTTAGTAGTTGTATTACTACTATTACGAAGCTTAGGCCCTAGATTAGCTACTGTATTTCCGTTATAGCTAAAACAGATGTTATAGTCTTTAGTACTATTAGATAGATTCTATTACGCTATCTGATCCCCGTAGGGGATATCTAGGTAGGCTGAACTAGTGCTATAGGAAAACCGTATAACGGGTGAAAAACCTATAACCGTATATAGGAAAAAAGGGGGGGTGTGATAGGGGGTAGGCCAATCTTCACCAGAGTAGATACCGCCCATTTAGGAGTATGAAAACATACTGCCTAAAGGGGTATAGGCTAGACCGCTCCTAGCCTCTAAGCAATAGAGTATTCTGGCAGTCTAGTAGTAATGTGGCGAACTAGGGGGCGTATAGCGCTGCCGCCCCCTTTTTCGAGTCTATAGAGAAAGCTATGTGTATCCCCTCTTTCCCTCTCCTTAAAGGAGGCCGAAGGGTAGGCCAGGCAACCGTCGAATATATGTCGGATATCCTCTATAGCTAGGTAGCAGCGGCAGAGGGGGTTATTAACCCTAGATACCTTATAGGTATATAGGAATCCCCTTAGGCCTATCTTCCCTATATAGGCCTGTATTAGCAGCAAGCTTTCAGCCTTAGAGAGGCTATAGTGGCGTCTCTGGAAGGCCTCCTTAAAGGCCTTAGCTAGGTTCTCTTCTCAAAAGGTAGCCTTGGCTGATTTCTCTAAGAGGCTCTCTATATAGGGGTCGTAACTAGAGGCCTTAGCCTCCTATAGATAGCGATCCTTCTAGGCGGTATAGAGGGGTTCCTTGTTAATAGCCTTTCTTAGTTGTTGGTAGTACTACTGGGCTATTACCTCCCTTTTTCTTTCCTGCTTTATACGCCCTTCTAGGGGGAGGCTGGTCCTAGGGGCCCTATTTCCAAGGGTAAGGTATAGGGCTTCCTTCTGCTTAGCCACCTCTTTCCCTATAGCCCTGTTTATTCTAGCCTAGCTAGAGAAGGAGAGGGCATTAAGGTAGAGGTTAAGAGGGGGGATGTTAGCCTTATAGTAGAGGCTTCGGACTAGTGTCCTTTTATAGGCCCCTATAACCCTCCTTAGGGCCTTGTTTTCAGCTATTAGTAGGCCTTTAGTTATACCTTATAGCCTATTTGGTGTTATAGGTATAGGGGTGTACTAGGCCGAGGCTGCATAGGCTAGGACCGGCCTTATTACTGCTATATATAGGAGCCTAGTCTTTTCGATTCCAGGTCCCCAGGTCTTTCCAGCTAGCCTAGTAATAGTAAGGGACTGCGTTTTTAGCTTCTGCCGTAGGTTACTGGCGTGGGCCTTCCAGGTAAGCTTAGGGTCTAGCTAAACCCCTAGAAAACGGGCCTCTATAGCTGGTTAAAGGGGGGGGGGAGTCCCCTGTTAGCCCTAGGTTAATAGGGTCGGTCTAGGGCCTCTTTCTAGGGGGGAAGTGTATAAGCTTGCTCTTTACTACTAAGAAGGTAACTCTAGCGGCTATTACCCAGTCTAGGCACTCCTTCCAGGCCTCTTCTAGCTGCTAAACCGTTATTACAGCCTCCCTGCCAAAGGCTAGTAGGTTAGTATCGTCTATATAGCCTATAGTAGAGACAGTAGGGCATTTTCTCTCTAGTCTTTCGTATAGGGGGTAGAGGTATAGGATTAAGAGGATTAGTAAAAGTAGTAAGCCTTAGGGTACTCCTGTTAGTACTGGGATTTACTGGCTTTTTTAGCTGTTAAATAGAAGGCTGGTAGTCCTAGAGGAGAGGAATTTCTTTAGCCAGGATAGTAGCTAGGTAGGTAGCCCTAGCTAGTCTAGTATAGCTAGGAGTCTGTTATAGGGGATACTATTGAAATACCCTAATAGGTCTAGCTATAGGAGGGAGGCCCCGGCTTTATACTTCTATACCTCCTAGACCTAAGCTATAAGAAGGTATATAGCTGATCCGGTAGACTTATAGCAGTAGTAGCCCTATTACGTTACTGGAATTAGCTTAAAAGCCTTAGCTATATCCCTTATCTTAGTCCCTATAACTTTCTCTAGGACCTTGCTGATACAGTTAAGTAGGGCTATAGGGCGGTAGCCTCTAGGGGTGTTATAGGTGTCTGGCTGTTTTCCTGGTTTAGGGAGAATAATAGTAACCGCTTCCTTATATTCCTGTAGATAGAAGCTATAGAGGAAGGATTTCGAGGCTAGTATAGCAAGGGCCTTATATAAGGGGTTGCCACAGGCTTTTAGAAAGCCTGTAGGAAGTTCGTTAGGTCCTAGTGCTTTTTAGGGTTTTGTTGTTTTAATAGCCTCTTTTATGTCGTCTGGCCTAACTATCTAGCTAACTAGTAGCCTAGGGCTTATTAGGGGTTCCTCTAGGCTATCCTTTTAGGGGGAGGGGGGGAAGAAGTATACTAAAAGGGCCTCTACCTTCTCCTAAAAGGTACTAGCTTGTCTAAGGGTTAGTAGCTTAGGAGGGGGTAGGGCGGTAGTACTTTATAGCCTAGCCTATCTTTCTAGTTGCTAGAGCTTCTCTGGCTTTTCTCTAGCCTCTTATAGAAAGGCCCTCTAGGTCTTTCTCTTACTCTCCCTTATAGCCTTTGTTTGCTTCCTCTAGGCTGACTTATAGACAGTAAGAAGGGCCTAGTTGCTAGGAGAGCGTTAGAGCTGTCTTTCTGTCCTTTTTCTCTCCTAGACTACCTAGTAGATTTCGTTATTCTACTAGGGGGTACTCTTCCTTCTAGTAGTTACTAGGGCTCCTTTAGGGGTTATAGCCCTAGCAATACGCTAGAGTTCCTCTAATAGTCGCCTATAGACCTCCTAAAGCTTAGCTAGGTTAGAGAGGTATAATAGATATCTATAGCCCCCTATATTATATATTAGGGAGCTAGCCTCTCTTGCTACCCCCTCTTTATCCATCTTCTTCTACTGGAATCAGGGGGGCAGCAGTAGGGTTTTTATAGTCTCTAGGTCGATATCTAGTACCTAGGGGTAGTAGTCTAAGCGTAAGCGTATATCTAAGCTAGTATAGGAGCAGGTAAGGCTGCTGCTAAGCTAGAAGTAGTCGATAGTAGAGGCCCTGCCTGCTTAGCTCCCCTGTAGCGCCCTAGTTATAGCGCTATAGGGGGTATAGAGGGTAAGCCCCTACTCTGCTGTTAATAGTAGTAGGTCTTCTAACCTAGGGCTAAAGCAGTTGTATTGGTCCTATAGGGGGTGGTAAAGGTTAAAGTCCCTAGCTAGAAGGTAGAGGCCTAGGCAGGCGTTGATCTTCCCCTTTATTTCTTCTATAAGAGGGGTTAAGCTAGTCTAGGGTTAGGGGTTGTTATATAGGGACCAGACTATAAAAGGGCTGTTCTTAGTCTATATAGTAGCCCTAGCCCAGTCTAAGATAGAGCTGTAAGTCCATATTGCTAGCAGGAGTGATTTGTAGATATAAAGTAAGGCTCGTCGGTTAGGGGTAAAAACAAGGTAGTAGGAGGCTGATCTAGGGTAGTAGGTAGAGTGCTATACCTGCCTATTAATCCAGGGCTCTTATATAGCAAGTATTTCTTCTCTTGCTATAGAAAGTAGTACTTCCTATACCTCCTTTAAGCCCTATACGTTCTAGAGGCGTACCTTTATATCTCCATCTCTTCTAGCTGTATAGTAGGTAGTAGTTGTTGTATAGTAGTAGTATTAGCTAGTCTAGTATCCAGGTCCAGTCTAGGTCTAGTATCTAGGTCCAGTTTAGGTCTAGCATCTAGGGGTCTAGGGGCTCCTATAAGCTCCAGGGTTCTAGTAGGTCTAGCAGCCCCTTTAGGGCTTATAGCTGGCGTAGAGGAAGGGGGGGTTTAGCCGCTTAGGTGGCTAAAGCAGGTAGTAATTGTGCTCTGGTTAGGGGTTAACCCTCTTAATACTATTGGCCAGCCCCTCTGTCTTTTCCCTAAGACTATAGTATAGCCTTCCTGCCCCTCCTCTTATAATAGGGCCTATTAAGGGGGGTATTGCTGCTATTATTGCTGTTGCTGCTATTGTTGCTGTTATAGTTGCTGCTATTAGTACTGGTATAGAGGCGGTTGGTCAACGTTAAAGGCCTTAGGCCTAGAATATAGATATCCCTTAGCCTATGCCTATACCTCTTTTAGGCAGGGGCAGGCCTCTAAGCGGGTATGGTAAGCTTAGTAGCAGTTGTGGCAGCGGGGTGCCCTAGAGCAGGTAGGGGCTTCTAGCATAGTATAGCTATTAGCGCTGTAGTTATAGCAGATCTCTTCTTTACTCCGGCATACCTTAGCCCTATAGCCCTATTTCCAGTACCATAGGTATTAGATAGGCTTAGCCTTGTCGATCTAAGGCTCTGCTTCTAGGGCTTGGCAGCTCTAGAAGACCCCCTCCTTATAGGCTTTCTAGGCTACTTCTAGGGAGGTAAAGGTTATTAGTACCTTAACCCTAGTCCGTTCTAGCCCTTAAGGGTGCCAGACCTTTGCCCTAACTGCTATAGGGTGTTGCTTCTTAGCTTCTTCTAGTAGGCCTTCCTCTATAACCTGGTTATAGACTATAAGGCCCTTAACCGCTACCGCCTAGGTTATGGTATATAGGGAGGCCTTCTCGCTAAAGGCCCTTATAATCCAGGTAGTGTTACTTTCCAGGCTCTTCTTTATCTCTACGTTCTCTATATCTAGAAGGAGGTTGCTGCTAAAGAGTATCCGAACCCCCTAAACTACTAGGCTAGAAGCCTGTTGGATAGCCTGTACTACCTCTAGGGCAGATTTAGCAAGCACCTATTACTAGGCTAAGCCTAGTCGGATAAGCACCTAGCGCTCTAGGCTAGGCCTAGTTACCTTACTAGCTATTAGCTTACTAGCTATATTAGCCTAGGTAGGGGCTATAGGCTAGGAGTGGCTAGGCTGTTGCTACTGTTGCTGCTACTGTTGTTACTAGTAGTAGCTAGGCTGCTAAGGGTGTTGCTAGTGCTATAGCTTAGGCGGTACTAGGGCAGTAGGGCGGTTTTAGGGTGCTAGAGCTGCTGCTATAGCTAGGGCTTCTTTAGGCAGGTCCTAGAGCAGGGCTATAAGGGCAATTTGCCTGGCTTTAATAGTTGCTTCTACTATACTATGGAAGTTAGTACTGTCCTTAGCTAGGCTGATTATCCGGTCTAGGAGGCTAGAGAGTATAAGGGCGAGCTTAGGGGGGCTAAGGGCAGCCTAGGCGGTTTTCTTGGTTGCTAGGGCGATGTGGTCGGCCTTGGCAGCACTGTTATTGTTTCCTTCTTTCCCTGTATTTTTCTCCGATTTTTTCCCTAGCTTTTTCAAGGTTTTCTAGCTAGAAGGGGCCGGGGCCGGGGCGTACTGGCTGCCGTTTAGGCCCCTAAGGAAAGGGGCAAAGACGTTGGTTAAGGGGGGGGCGCTAATCATAGGGGCGTTGATAGTAGGGGGGGCGCTAGAGCTAGGTACTATAGGTACTATAGTTATAGCGCCTATAGCAGTCTCCTTAGTAGTAGTAGAGGTAGTAGTTTAGCAGTCTTCCATTTCTATATCGTTGTTCAGGTAGTCCGTGCTTAGGGGCTAGCTTAGGAGGTTGTTATTATTGTCGTTAGCTATAGGTAGGGCAGGGTTGCCAGGGCGTAGAGCCGCATTAGTAGCCTATATACGAGGAAATTGCAGTTACAAGAGGGCAGCTAGGCTCGCCATTTTCTGCATTTTCGCACGCCTAGGGCTATCGCGCAACCGACAGTGCTGCAGCGAAAATTGGCGGGCGTTGTGTCCTCAATCGGACGGTTCGAATGGATGTGGTTGCACGCGATTTGGTGTAGTTTTGACCAAAAACTCGTTTTTCGTTTTTTAGGCAAATCCCGCTGCGGCTCTTCTTTAGTACTATTAAGATACTTAAAAAGATTTTGAGCAGCGTTTAAGTGTAATTTTGTAGGTCTATTTAAAGATCTAGAGGGCCACTGTACGGTAAAGCTCATATCTACCCTAGTAAGGAGCATTATATACATAGCTGTTCCTACTAGGCTTTAATAGAGCTTAATTTCCGTAGAATTACAGAGGTAGCTAGCAATATCTTCCTCTAGTTGAAGTTGACTTACTAGCCCTGGCTATAAGGGAATAGATATAGGCTTAGAATCGGCTAAGTTAAAGCGGCTAACCGCCTCTTGTATATACTGTAACTGGTTAAGCCACAGGCGCCTATTAGGTCTATCCCTTATAATTTGCACGCCTAGAAAATAGGCGGCAGGCCCTAAGTCTTCTATAGCGTAGACCTTATTAAGCCGTTTCTTTAAATCAGTTATATAGCCTATATTAGGCCCTATAAATAGACAGTCATCTACATAGGTAACGATAAAGTGGAAGGTTTTAGCATTATAGAAGACCCCTAGATCTGAAATAAAGTAAGATTTTAAGCTTATCTTGCGACTCTCCAGGGCTTTATTTCAGACTGTATAACGCTTTAGATAGTTTAATAATATTAGGAGTAGAAGGATTATAGCCGTATTTCAGTAAAAGCTTATAAATAGCTTTATTAGAAGCCGCTAGGTCTAATAGTCCTTTAGGGATTTCTATATATATTTCTTCTTTAAGAGCGCTATTAAGAAATGCCCCTATAAAGTCAGCTTGTTCTATTTCCTAGTCTAGAACAGCACCTATAGCTAGAAGTATACGCCAAGTAGGTGGTATACTAGTAGAGGCGTAGGTTATAGTATAATCTAGGCCTTCTACCTGTATAAAGCCCCTAGCTACTAACCGAGATTTATACTTAATAGGCCTGTTTTTAGCGTCCTTTTTAACCTTAAGAACGTTTCGATAGGTAATAAGCTTATGGTTAGAAGGTAATAGACTCCTAGGTAGGAATTTAAAAACCCCTAGCTCTAATAACTGGATAAATTCCTTAGTAATAGCCTCTAACCACTTACTACGCTTATCTCTAGGTAGTTTTAAGACTTGCTTATAAGTAGTAGGCGTACTATCCTTAGATATTACCCTTTTTCGAGCCTTATAGACAAAAGACAGTATATAGCTACTAGTCTTAGCTAAAAGCTTATAGTAATCGAGCTGCATTTTATCCCCCTCTAAAATAAGATCACTATTATTAAGAGGTTCGTTCGTTATAAGCTATTTAGGCGCTATAACTTCTATAGGCTTAGGTGGAAAAATAGGCTCTATAGTTTGGGGAAACGCCTCTGGTAATTCAGGCTTTCTAATAGATATAGTAGGCCTAGTAGACTCTACTATAACCGGATTTATAGGCTTATCCGGTAAGGGTTCATCTAATTCACTATTAGAAGAAGACTCGTAGGGTTCTAGCTTACTAGGTCCTATTTCTATACTAATAGGCTTTTTAGTATTAAGATTAGAAGGGTCTGGGCTGACAGCCCCCTCTAAATCTAGGTCTAGGTCTACTAATTCCCCCTCTAAAGCCGTATTATTAGTAGGCTGACTTAGTACTGTATTATCCTTTATAAACTTAACAGTAGAGGTTTTAAGTACTGCTCTTCTAGACGGTATATATACTAGGTAGGTCTTAGAACCTAATACCGCTAGTAATTTACACTCTTCCGTTCTAGAGGTAAATTTTAACGATTTAGACTGTTTTTCTAGAGGTATAATAGCCTCTCCTTTAGTGACTATAGCCCTATAGCGCTCTAGGTTAGGTATATGTGGAATACCAGGCTCTAGCTCGTCAAATAGCGCCTGGAAAGGAGTGGTTTCCTTATTAGTTATAGCAGTACTATTAACTAATTCCACTACAGCCTCTAGCATAAAGCACCATAAATACTGGGATAAAGCGCTACTAAGAATAGTACACCTTATACGGTCTAGTATAACTCTAACTGATCGTTCTACTAAGCCGTTCTACTTGTAGATATAGGGGGCAGAAGTGCTAAATTTAATACCTCTTTTAGCTAACTAAGTAGTTAATAAATCAGTTATTTCAGTGCCTCTGTCAAAGTGGAATTTAGTAGGATATCTACCAAAACCATTCCTCAGGCCCCTAAAAAGCCCTTAATAGCGTTAGCTACTATAGGGCCTGATTTATTAGGTAGGTTAAAAACCCACCTATACCTACTTTTACAGTCAACTAGAAGTAAGACTATAGGGTTTCTATTATAAGGCCTAGGCCTAATTTTAACAGTATCCCCCTCTATTAAGTCTAAGACCCTAGGTAGGTTAGGTATTAAAGCCTTACTAACCCTTCTTACTGCTTTACCTCAATTATAGCTAGAGCAGTGAAAATCAGCTTCCTTGATTTTATCAAAATTAGGCAGCCCTTTAGTAATACTAGAGGTCTTTTTCAAAAGACGTAGGCCTATATGGCCTAGCCTAACGTGCTACAATTTAGCTAAATTAAGTAGATTATAGTAATCTCGCTGACCTATATTAGGCTCCTTTAAAGTAGGGCTAGATATAGCCTTTTCTACTTTATTCCCCTCTATAACTGGCTCTCTTAGCATACAGGGCAGGTCTCTAGTGCTAGTTAAGGGCTTAGGCTCTCTAGTCTTATAGGGACTTTGATAGGGGGCCTGGGCAGTGGCTAAGGGCTCTATAGGCCTACAGGGCCTTTTCCCCCTTAAAGAAGGTCCTATACCTTCTAAAGTAGTACCCTTAGCCGGAGAATTCCTTAGCTTATAGCGCTTTTTAGGCTCTATAGCTTCGGATACTATAGTATCCTCTATAATAGGTCTATAGTCTTTCTTTCTAATAGAATCAGAAGGAATTTCCACTACTATCTTGTTACGCTGCGGCTCTATACTTTTAGTAGTATTATAACTAGTAAGGCCTAAAGGAAAAGCAAATTTTGTATGTAATATAGGCTTAGAGCTGCCTTCAACGTCAAGAAAAAATCCTGATTTTTTAAACGTCTAGTACAGCTATATAGCGTCTATCACCCCTGTAAAGGGTTTCCTTTATAAGGCAACCTCCTAAATCATAGTGCCTAACCCTGCTAACAATATTTATATTAATATTAGGTAGGTATAAAACGTTATCTAATACTAATTTAGTTTAGGTAGGGGGGGCCTTTCTAGATAATACTTTTAGTGTAATAGAGCCTATACTAGCCGGGCTTATAGGGCTATTTCTAGTGTTAATAAGGCGTAACTGGCCTGTGTTAGGCGTAAAGGTAGTAAACCGCTCTTTACTATTACTGATATGGTCCGTAGATCTAGTATCGTATAGCTAACTATTATAAAGAGCGGGGTCTCTAGGGCGTCTTCTAGACTGATTATCTTTATATTTTGCCTTGTTATTAGAAGAGGTTTTTAGGACTTTTCCTTTAAAGTCCTTACGCTTCTTATACCCTTTTAACGCTAATAGCTATGCTAATTAGGTATTAGAATCGCTAGAAGAACTAGAACTAGACCTAGAGTCGGATTCCTCTTCTTCTGCTATAGCTAGGTTATAGGACCCTAGTATAAAGGAGGCTTGTTTAGCACTTTTAGCACTATAATTCTGCCCTTTAATATTATAACTAGCCTTCTTCTTACCCTTTTTCTTATTTTTACCCTTTTTACTAGGGTTAGAATTTGAACTAGGGGTTGAATTAGAGCTATTAGCTACGTGAGCTGCTCTATACGCC
Source organism: Phyllachora maydis (assembly GCA_029339225.1). Classification (NCBI taxonomy): domain Eukaryota; kingdom Fungi; phylum Ascomycota; class Sordariomycetes; order Phyllachorales; family Phyllachoraceae; genus Phyllachora; species Phyllachora maydis. The sequence goes on along the minus strand of JAQQPM010000001.1, from coordinate 1,023,058 downwards.
TCTATAGCCGGGTTCCTAGATTCTTCTAAAATATCAGCCATTAGATATTCTATATCAAGGCTAGAGGCTATAAGGCCTAGCATTCTAGCCTGTCTTATAGAGCTCTTCTAGCGTGATACCCAGCTAGGAAACTTAGATTCTAGAGCCTTAAAATACTGATTTAGTATTAAAGAGGGATCTATATCTATTTTAGCCATAGTAAGCTTAGCAAGATAGCCGTAAAATTCAGCGTTAAAAGCTAATAAGCCTTTTCTATAGGTACTTAAGGTAAGGGCGTGGAATTCGTTATAGACGTCCTCCTTTTTAGACTCCATAGGTCGGCTATACTGCCTAACAAGCAGCTTAAAAGCTGTTAAACGTACAAAATAAGCTATAGCGCTCTAACGGTTATAGCTTAGGCAAAACGAATTTCAGTTCTCGAACTACTAGATATATAGCTATATTCTGAGGGTGGACCAACTTTTGTGGATACCGCTGACTAAGCTATATATTCCACTATATAGCCTAGAAATAGCTTTAAAAGGCTTTTCTATTTTTAGATTTATGCCCCACTTTTGTGGAGACAGCCTCCTTAGGCTGTATAAGCGCTCGAAATAGCCTTAAAAGGCTCTTCTACTAGGTTACCTACCTACCCTGTACCTACCCTGTACTGCAGGAGCGAAAACAGGACTTATAGGAAAAGTCGTGCGGCTTACCCTGCAGCTTAGGTGGCCGTGAGTCGATTATTTAAAATCGCCAGCTTATTTGGTTTTTCGGGAAGTGGCTATGCACCTACTAAGGCGCTCCTGCCGTGTAGAAGGCAGGAACGGTCCCGGAGGGTATATGTAGGAAAGGAAATTGCAAAGGCTTACCTACTTGGACTAGAAATCAAGTTACTACATTACCTACAACTATAAGCCTTATAGACCTATAAGACCCACTAAAAGCCGTGATATATAAGCTTAAAGCCCCTATAATATAGCGCTATAGCCTACAACTATACCGTTATATAAGGACTTTTATAGAGGGAATACAGTAAAGGGCCCTACTTTACAATATTAGCATATACCTAGGAAGTGCTATTTAGGCTATATCAACGCTGTTGCTGCCCCTACATACCCTATACGACTACTACTAGTAGGCTATAGTAGTTACAGATCCTTATATAGGATTACCCATTCTAATAGGTTATAAGCCCGGATATCCTGTAGGATAGTTATCGTTAGAGTCCAATTTCAAAGCGCTACCTCTGCCTATATATATAGGGCTATTTAAGCCTCTTATAGCTGAAAATATAGTACTATATTAGCCCTAAAAAGCTATATATTACACCTTATTGAAGGCTATTTAAGGACTAAAAAGCCTGAAAATCTAGAAGGAGAAATCGCTAAGAAATCTATGTCCTATAGTATTAACGAGCATTTAAGGCTCTTATATGCTTAGGCTAGTATACTTACCTATACTAAAAGACCTGCCTACTTATAGCTGGAAGTAGAAAGGCTAGCGTTTTAGAATTTCTAGCGCTAAAGACCTATATTTCCCTACTATAGAGCCCTTTCTATTGACATATCTATAGGCGGTAGTGAAGTCCCTACGTCGAAGTCTCTAGTCCCTATCTTAGAGCCTAGTTTAGAATTTCTACTAGAAAGCCCTACTAAGTAGCAAGGAGGCAGCGCTATAAACCTACTAAGCGCTAAGACTAGCCTAGAAAATCACTACTATAATTAGTAAGCTAGCTAATTAGCTTTAGTAAACTGGAAGCTAATTAAGTGCTTTAGCTAGTACTATAAAGTAAATAGTAGCCTATTTACAATGGCGGATCAAGCTAAAGGGAAGGGTATAGCGCCTAAAAGGGCTAGTAACCTAGCTGATCTAGGGCAATCTTCTAGGCCTCTACTACCTATACGAACCCTATTAGAAGATAAGGAAGATGGCAAAGACTATAGCAAGGTTATAGAAGTCCTAAAATAGTATATAAAATCTCATAAGCGAGTTATAGCTAGCCAATCTAGTGATATAAAAACACTACTTTTAAGTCTAAATACCCTAAAAGCCTTTGTCAAGGATAGCATTAGCGTTATAAAGAATATATCTTCTACTTTAGCTTCTTTAACTAATAGTAGTAACGCCACGGCTACTACTACTGGAAAAACTAGCTATAGTCCTAGATTTGATCCTTTTAGCAGTACTATAGATTTAGATTCTCCTCTTTATCCCCCTAGGAAAGAGCCCTATCTAGGGCCGGCTGTTAATTCAGCTACTAGTAATTTAGACCCCCCTATAGATATAGGGTCTAAGGAAGGCTTTAAGGATACTATTACTAGTAGTATGGTAAAGGAGCTTTCTAAAAAGGCCTATACTATACCGGACGATAGTAAGCTTAGCAGGGAAAGCAATTTTGAACAGTGGATTCAGGCTTTAAGTATAGTGCTAAGAGCATTAGGGATATCTAATCTTTTAGAAAACCCTGATATATCTAACACTTATAGCGACTCTGATCAAGCTGTTCTTTTAAGGCTTCTACGCGATAGCTTATCTAGTAGCCCTAGGGCTGCTATATCATGGATTTATATACCTTCTAAGGCCTTTAAGCTGCTTGTTAGGTAGTATAGCCGACCTATAGAATCTAAAAAGGAGGACGTCTATAACGAATTCCATGCCCTTACCTTTAGTACCTATAGAAAAGGCTTATTAGCTTTTAACGCTGAATTTAACAGCTATCTTGCTAAGCTTACTGTAGCTAAAATAGATATAGATCCCTCTTTAATACTGAATCAGTATTTTAAGGCTCTAGAATCTAAGTTTCCTAGCTAGGTATCACGCTAAAAGAGCTCTATAAGACAGGCTAGAATGCTAGGCCTTATAGCCTCTAGCCTTAATATAGAATATCTAATAGCTGATATTTTAGAAGAATCTAGGAACCCGGCGACAGAGGCGTATAGAGCAGCTTATATAGCTAATAGCTCTTATTCAACCCCTAATTCAATTTCTAACCCTAGTAAGAAGGGTAAAAATAAAAAAAAGGGTAAGAAGAAGGCTAGTTATAATATTAAAGGGCAGAATCATAGTGCTAAAAGTGCTGAACAAGCCTCCTTTATACTAGGGTCCTATAACCTAGCTATAGAAGAAGAAGAGGAATCCGACTCTAGTTCTAATTCTAGTTCTTCTAGAGATTCTAATACCAAATTAGCATAGCTATTAGCGTTAAAAGGGCATAAGACGCGTAAGGCCTTTAAAGGAAAAGGCCTAAAAACCTCTTCTAATAACAAAGCAAAATATAAAGATAATCAGCCTAGAAGACGCCCTAGAGACCCCGCTCTTTATAATAGTTGGCTATACGATACAGGATCTACAGACTATATCAGTAATAGTAAAGAGCAGTTTACTACCTTTACGCCTAACATAGGCCAGTTACGCCCTATTAATACTGGAAATGGCCCTATAAGCCTAGCTAGTATAGGCTCTATTATACTAGAAGTATTATCTAGAAAGGCCCCCCTACCTATACTAAATTAGTATTAGATAACGTTTTATACCTACCTAATATTGATATAAATATTGTTAGTGGGGTTAGGCACTATAATTCGGGAGGTTGCCTTATAAAGGAAACCCTTTATGGGGGTGATAGACGCTGTATAGCTGTACTAGACTTTAAGAAATCAGGATTTTTTCTTGACGTTAAAGGCAGCTCCAAGCCTATCTTACATGCAAATTTTGCTTTTCCTTTAGGCCTTTCTAGTTATACTGCTAAAAGTATAGAGCTGTAGTGTAATAAGATAGTAGTGGAAATTCCTTCTAATTCTATAAGAAGGGAAGACTTTAGACCTATTATAGAGGATGCTATAGTATCTAAAGCTATAGAGCCTAATGAGTGCTATAAGCTAAGGAATTCTCCGGCTAAGGGTACTACTTTAGAAGGTGTAGGACCTTCTTTAAGGGGGAAAAGGCCCTATAGGCCTATAGAGCTCTTAGCCATTGCCCAGGCCCCCTATTAAAGTCCCTGTAAGACTAGGGAGCCTAAGCCCTTAACTAGCACTAGAGACCTGCCCTTTGTGCTAAGAGAGCCAGTTATAGAGGGGAATGAAGTAGAAAAGGCTATATCTAGCCCTACTTTAAAGGAGCCTAATATAGGTCAGCGAGATTACTATAATCTACTTAATTTAGCTAAATTGTGGCACGTTAGGCTAGGCCATATAGGCCTGTGTCTTTTGAAAAAGACCTCTAGTATTACTAAAGGGCTGCCTAATTTTGATAAAATAAAGGAAGCTGATTTTCACTGCTCTAGCTGTAATCGAGGTAAAGCAGTAAGAAGGGTTAGTAAGGCTTTAATACCTGACCCACCTAGGGTCTTAGACTCAATAGAGGGCGATACTGTTAAAATTAGGCCTAGGCCTTATAACAGAAACCCTATAGTCTTACTTCTAGTTGACCGTAAAAGTAGGTATAGGTGGGTTTTTAACCTACCTAATAAATCAGGCCCTATAGTAGCTAACGCTATTAAGGGTTTTTTTAGGGGCCTAAGAAATGGTTTTGGTAGATATCCTACTAAATTACACTTCGATAGAGGTACTGAAATAACTGATTTATTAACTACTTGGTTAGCTAAAAGAGGTATTAAATTTAGCACTTCTGCCCCTTATATCTACGAGTAGAACGGCTTAATAGAACGATTAGTTAGAGTTATACTAGACTGTATAAGGTGTACTATTCTTAGTAGCGCTTTACCCCAGTATTTATAGTACTTCATACTAGAGGCTGTAGTAGAATTAGTTAATAGTACTACTATAACTAATAAGGAGACCACTCCTTTCCAGGCGCTATTTGACGAGCTAGAGCCTGGTTTTCCATATATACCTAACCTAGAGCGCTATAGGGCTATAGGCGCTAGAGGAGAGGCTATTATACCTCTAGAAAAACGGTCTAAATCGTTGAAATTTACCTCTAGAACGGAAGAGTGTAAATTACTAGCAGTATTAGGTTCTAAGACCTACCTAGTATTTATACCGTCTAGAAGAGCAGTACCTAAAACCTTTTAGCTAAGACTAGTAGCTATATACTGTCTTTTGTCTATAAGGCTCGAAAAAGGGTACTATCTAAGGATAGTACGCCTACTACTTATAAGCAAGTCTTAAACCTACCTAGAGATGAGCGTAGTAAGTGGTTAGAGGCTATTACTAAGGAATTTATCTAGTTATTAGAGCTAGGGGTTTTCAATTCCTACCTAGGAGTCTATTACCTTCTAACCATAAGCTTATTACCTATCGAAACGTTCTTAAGGTTAAAAAGGACGCTAAAAAGAGGCCTATTAAGTATAAATCTCGGTTAGTAGCTAGGGGCTTTATATAGGTAGAAGGCCTAGATTATACTGTAACCTACGCCTCTACTAGTATACCACCTACTTGGCGTATACTTCTAGCTATAGGTGCTGTTCTAGACTGGGAAATAGAATAAGCTGACTTTATAGGGGCATTTCTTAATAGCGCTCTTAGAGAAGAAATATATATGGAAATCCCTGAAGGACTATTAGACCTGGCGGCTTCTAATAAGGCTATTTATAAGCTTTTACTGAAATTCAGCTATAATCCTTCTACTCCTAATATTATTAAACTATCTAAAGCGTTATACGGTCTGAAACAAAGCCCTAGAGAGTGGCAAGATAAGCTTAAAATCTTACTTAAAAGCCTAGGCTATCTCCCTCTTATTTTAGATCTAGGGGTCTTCTATAATGCTAAAACCTGCCACTTTATCGTTACCTATGTAGATGACTGTCTATTTATAGGGCCTAATATAGGCTATATAACTGATTTAAAGAAACGACTTAATAAGGTCTACGCTATAGAAGACTTAGGGCCTGCTGCCTATTTCCTAGGCGTGCAAATTATAAGGGATAGACCTAATAGGCGCCTATAGCTTAACCAGTTATAGTATGTAGAAGAGGCGGTTAGCCGCTTTAACTTAGCCGATTCTAAGCCTATATCTATTCCCTTACAGCCGGGGCTAGTAAGTCAACTTCAACTAGAGGAAGATATTGCTAGCCACCTCTGTAATTCTACGGAAATTAAGCTCTATCAGAGCCTAGTAGGAACAGCTATATATATAATGCTCCTTACTAGGGTAGATATTAGCTTTACCGTACAGTAGCTCTCTAGGTCTTTAAATAGACCTACAAAATCACACTTAAACGCTGCTAAAAATCTTTTTAAGTATCTTAATAGTACTAAAGACTATAGCATCTGTTTTAGCTATAATGGAAATACAGTAGCTGATCTAGGGCCTAAGCTTAGTAGTAGTAGTAATACAACTATTAAGCTTAGTAGAGACTTTTACTCTAAGGAAGGGCCTAGGCCTCTAACTACTACCTCTACTACTATAGTAGATTCTAGAAATGGTAAAGGTAGTAGCCGGACTTCTATAATGAAACAGAGCAGCAGACCCACGAGAAAGTAGGAGCAGCTGTTTGAAGGTGGTAGGCAGCTGTATATCGAACAGCTGTCTAGACAAGAGGATAAGAGGTATATGCACAATAAGGCTATAGTCTCCCTGATTAGGGGAGACTAAGGTGGATAGGTATAATAGAACCAAGTAAATAGGCTAAAGTAGCCTAGGGGCAAAAAAGTAGATAGAATATCTAAATGGGTAAAATATGACTGTATAACTGTAATAATTTAGGATAATGATTCCTTCTTCTCCCTGAATATAGGAAGGAAAGCTAGCTTCTTATACTATTATCCTCCTTATACTGCTAATTCGCAATCTTGTTGTTAGCCTGGAATAAGATAAGGGGCGGAAAAGAAAGACCAGCCTTGTCTACCTACTCTACTATATAATAGAAGAAAAAGTAGACATAGGTCTCCTCTAAATAGAGGGAGAAGAAGAAGAAAAACAAGTGGCGGCTAGTTATGTACTAGCTATGCCGATCTATACCTCTCTATAGCTCCTATAAAAGGCGGAAGGTAGTAGGAGATATAAACCCCTAAAACAAATACCGGATAATATTAATAATATAGGGCACCTCTGTCTAGAGCAAGGATAATCAGGAAATACAGATCATATATATGTAATAAGGTATACTAAGATCGTACTAGGCTTATACAGGATGAAGGTCAAGGGAGCTAACTATAGCTAGTAATACTCTAAGCAAGAAAAGCAAGAAAAAAGAAGGTATTAAACCATAAACCTACTTAACTAACCTATCTACTATCACCTAATTACAGCTGATCAGTCTGTCTTAGCCTAACCTCTATAGCCTTAGGGGCATAGCAGTAACAATTCCGGCGTAGTAACATTTATTCCTATATAAAGCTCTCTACTAGCCTTATCTGTCTTATTGTCCTCTCTATACTATAAAGCAGGCGTATTGTCTAGCTTAAGATCTCTTATAAGCGTTAATCGAGTAACCCTCCTAGTAAGTGAAAGTACAGTAGGCTAAGGAGTGATATTCTACTTAGTACGCTGCAATTGTAGCATAGTAACGCTCTTCTTAGTTAACTTAGGCTGTTTAGGCGTAGTAGGCTATATAGCAGCCTTCTTAACGGACTTCGGCTTCTCTAGTATAATAGGGTAGGGAAGATCCTTTTTAATAGACCTTTGCTCACTAGGAGTAGAGGGACGTAGAACAGTCTTCTAAATAGATGCTATCTACTTAGGGATAGCTTAGTATATAGGCGTCTGCTGCTATAGCGTAGGAGTAGTTTGCTATAGTGCTAGTGCCTTTAGTAAAGAAGGGCTTTAACAAGATTGTTAGACAGATAGTTTGGCTGTCTATACTACCAAATTTCTAGGAATTAACTTAAGTAAGTCCAAGGAAGTACTCCTTATTCCCTAAATATATATAGAGGTATCGTTATCTATTATCGTATCTGCTAGAGCTAGGGTACTAAATACTAGGATAGCAAAACTCTAAGTCCAGATAATCTATAATATACTTATAGGTAAAAGCTCGTTAATAGAGACCTAACTACCAATAAGGCATAGATTTAGCGCCCTAGATCCTAGCCTTACTCTAAATACTTTAGCGATCCCTAATATCTAAGTATACTATAAGTAAGCCGAAATCGATCCCTACTTCTATATTGCATCTTAGCCAAACTAGGGCTCTATCTTCCACTATAGAACAGGCGCTAAATCGTTCTTATCCTTAATAACCTAGTTATAGAAGAAGGATCGGGCTACCTTAGTAACAGCGTACCTATAGGAAAAGTCGTTCTTAATGTTAAAGCAGAATTTCGACCAGTAAATATATATTGGGTTAAAGATACTAGCTCTAGACATAAGTAGGTAGGGGATAATTATATCTACCTGTATCATTATCATTTTATTGTCTATATTGTTAGCTTTGTTAGAAAGGCCTAAATCCTAAACCTTATAGATCTGCTTAAGCTAATTATAGATAACAAGAACCTAATAGTTCCTACAGATATATATAACTATAAGCCAGAAGCGCTTCCTAAGGGCCTTATATCGGATATTCCCCTTAGTAGGGTAGAGGACTAGGCTTGTTAGATAGTTGCCCTTTTTATCGAGAGTCAGAGCTATTAAGTATAGCGTAATAAAAACATATCTCTTAAACATATATAGGGTCTATCTAAGTATACCGTTAATATAGTTATCGGTTATCTAGGCTTGTTCTAGCTATATCCTATATATATTGTATAGGATAGCTAAAACTAATCGGAGATCTCGACCTAGGACCTTCTCTCCTATGATCATAGCAACTTAACCAGCTATCCTAAGGAAGTAACGGTTAAAATCCTTTTTATTAACAGTTATCTTATTAAAGAAGTCCGGCTAGCTATCCCTTATAACATGCTACTCTAGGTAAAAAGCAATCTTACCTACTGGCTTAAAGTAGTTACTACTAAGTAGAGTATAGCAGTTAGTAACGTTGTCGATATCTTTAGTAGTACTATACTTGTTAGTCTCCTTTCTAAGTACTTTAAAATCTTTAAAAGTCAAATAGGAGTATTTATAGCTAGGCCTATTAAAGCACTTTATTAAGGACTTAACTAGATTAGATATAGGTAGCTTAGTTTAAGGGATATTACCTAAGGAAATCGAAATTACATTATCCTTACCTTTTATAGACAAGTACTTAAATTTGCTTAGGGTACTCTATAACTTTTATAGGGAAGACTAGGGTTTATATAGTATTGATCGCAGCTTATATAGAAAGAACTATACCTTATATAGCAAAGAGCGAAGCTTATAAGGCAATAACTATAGTCTTTATAGCGTTAATAGGGGAATTGTTAGAGCACTTACTAGTATAAGCTTGTCCTTATCCTTACTATATGCCGGCCTACTGACTATATAGTAACGCTGCTTCTCTTAGAGAACCTCTTTCAAATCTAAGTTTATCTAAGGCAGAGCTTACTTACTAGATCCCTTCTTTAAAGGTATCTTGATCTTGTATAATTATAGAGAGAAGGTAGAAACAATAAGTAAGATCGCTTAAAGGAAGTTAGGGTTAAGGCTGGAATTTTTCTACTAAGAGTACTAAGAAAAAGATCTTAGAAGAGGTAAAGGTCTAAGAAGGTTATACTAGAGAAGTTAGAAAGAGAAAAAATCTAAAGGGTAGAAGAGGTAGGTCCTAATATAGGGCAAGTCCTTTTAAGGGAGGAAGGCGTATAAAAATTCTTTCCTACTATTAAGTAAGCTATTTACTCCTTTATCAGCACTTAGGGCTTCTATCTAATTCTTTTTATTAGTAAATAGCCCCTAAAAGTTAGTATAGTATAATTAGGTTTACTTAGTTTTTATTAATCTCTCTTAATTAGAATTAGGACTAGTGTAGATAACTTCCTTAGGTATAAAGACCTGCCTTTTTTCCTCTCTTTCTTTTATAAAAACTTTTCTAACCTTAATAAACTGACTTTATTCTCTTTTAGGACTTGACTTTCCTATTTAATCTTATCTATACAGGGATATCGTCCAATACTCCTATTAAGAAAGCTCCTATAAGCTAGGTAGCACGTCCGATTCGTCTTAAGGCATTCTAGGTGCCTGAAACTTAGGTAACTACTTTCCCTACTAATCCTAGAAGATTCTGCATCTTCCCGAAGCAGGTGATCCAGAAGGCAGTCGATAATGCGAAGTTTTATCAATAGTATGTATCTCTAGGTCTAGAACCTAGTCTGCTTGACTGTCTGTCTCCTACTTAGCTAGCGGAAAGCAGTTGTGATCCTACTATTGTCCGCTTTAACCACTCTTTCTCTATAGTCGGACGTTGATCCCCTATTACTATCGAGCATTTTAGGTTAGACTTTCTAGGCAAGTATATCCAAGAAATTTGCAGTAACCGACTATACCAGGTCTAAGGTCTTTTTATTTAAGAGTTCGGCTATTAGTATATTTAAGCTTATATCTAGACGTCTAATTAGAGCTAATATAGTAGGTAGCAATATAGTAAACTGCAAGGAATATAACAAAACCTAATTTCGGTTAAGTTCGCCTAACTAGCGTAATACTAATAGTCCTTATCTAAATATAACTTAGCTATTTATCTACTATATCTTGGTTCTAGAAGTTGACTATAGTGCTTGTAGGAACTGCGTTTTCTAGGATAAGAAGTGCTTATAGGTATATATCGACTCTTTCTACGATAAATAGCTGCTTTAGGTATCTAAATAGGCTAAGAAGGCAATAGCTCTATACTAGTTCAATCCAGGCAACTTTCGCGCTAAGGATATAATTGTTAACCAATAGGATAAGGAAACTGTTTATAAGGCATAGTAATTACAGGTTAAGCGGAAGTCGGTTAATCTAGTAGTTAATATATACTATACCGAGTGATTAGAAGGGCAAGCTAGGTAGCGGTCTAGAAAATAGATCGGGGTAGGTGTTAAGGGTTGTTAGGATAGTCGGTTAGCTAAGTAATAGGATCCGTCAACGCTAAATATGCTCCTTCTCTTAACCAGACATATGAGCTGTAAATAGAGCTTCTACTTCCTAAGAAGAAAAGAGCCGAAATAAAACAAAATAAAATAGTATAAAACAAAATCTTAGACCTATAACTAGGCAAAGCAGATAATATAAACACTTAAATCAAGGGAATACTATACAGTATAGTATATACCCCCCCCTTGCCAGCACGTATATATTTATATAGCGAAGAGCTAGGGAAAAAGAAAAGAACAAACTACTCCTATAAATAGGGGAAAAGGCATTAGAAAAAGGTAAGTATATAAAAGAACTTATACTTATTGTAATGGGTAATCCTAAATAAGGATCTATAACCACTATAGCCTACTAGTAGTAGTCGTATAGGGTACGTAGGGGCAGCAACAGCGTTGATATGGCCTAAATAGCACTTCCTAGGTATGTGCTAATATAGTAAAGTAGGGCCCTTTACTGTATTCCCTCTATAAATGTCCTTATATAACGGTATAGTTATAGGCTATAGCGCTATATTATAGGGGCTTTAAGCTTATATATCACGGCTTTTAGTGGGTCTTATTGGCCTATAAGGCTTATAGTTGTAGGTAATATATAATCTGATTTCTAGTCTAGTAGGTAAGGCTTCGCAATTTCCTTTCCTACATATACCCTCTGGGACCGTTCCTGCCCTCCATACGGCAGGAGCGCCTTAGTAGGTGCATGACCACTTCCCGAAAAACCAAATAAGCTGGCGATTTTAAATAATCGACTTACGGCCACCTAAGCTGCAGGGTAAGCCGCACGACTTTTCCTGTAAGTTCTGTTTTTGCTCCTGCGGTGCAGGGTAGGTACAGGGTAGGTGGGTGACCTAGTAGAAGAGCCTTTTAAGGCTATTTCTAGCGCTTATACAGCCTAAGAAGGCTGTCTCCACAAAAGTAGGGCATAAATCTAAAAATAGAAAAGCCTTTTAAAGCTATTTCTAGGCTATATAGTGGAATATATAGCCTAGTCAGCGGTATCTACAAAAGTGGGTCTACCCTTAGAATATAGCTATATATCTAGTAGTTCGAGAACTGAAATCCGTTTTGCCTAAGCTATAACCGTTAGAGCGCTATAGCTTATTTTGTACGTTTAACCCCCCCTCTATTCTTCTGTTCCTTTATAAGCCTCATGAAGCTATATATAGGTAAAGAATAGAAGAATCCTAAGAAATAAGAACGTAAGAGCAAAACTATTCCGTTAGACAAAGGGGTTAGGCCCTTATATATATATAGGATAAACCCCTATTATATATAGAAAGAAGTAAGAATATATATGATGTTGAAATCAAACCTATAACCTATTTAAAGGTATAGGTTGTGAAACGTACAAAATAAGCTATAGCGCTCTAACGGTTATAGCTTAGGCAAAACGGATTTCAGTTCTCGAACTACTAGATATATAGCTATTTTCTAAGGGTGGACCCTTTTTTGTGGATACCGCTGACTAAGCTATATATTCCACTATATAGCCTAGAAATAGCTTTAAAAGGCTTTTCTATTTTTAGATTTATGCCCCACTTTTGTGGAGACAGCCTCCTTAGGCTGTATAAGCGCTAGAAATAGCCTTAAAAGGCTCTTCTACTAGGTCACCTACCTACCCTGTACCTACCCTGCACCGTAGGAGCGAAAACAGAACTTACAGGAAAAGTCGTGCGGCTTACCCTGCAGCTTAGGTGGCCGTAAGTCGATTATTTAAAATCGCCAGCTTATTTGGTTTTTCGGGAAGTGGCCATGCACCTACTAAGGCGCTCCTGCCGTATAGAGGGCAGGAACGGTCCCGGAGGGTATATGTAGGGAAGGAAATTGCGAAGCCTTACCTACTGGACTAGAAATCAAATTATACGTTACCTACAACTATAAGCCTTATAGGCCTATAAGACCCACTGAAAGCCGTGATATATAAGCTTAAAGCCCCTATAATATAGCGCTATAGCCTATAACTATACCGTTATATAAGGACTTTTATAGAGGGAATACAGTAAAGGGCCCTACTTTACTATATTAGCACATACCTAGGAAGTGCTATTTAGGCCATATCAACGCTGTTGCTGCCCCGACGTACCCTATACGACTACTACTAGTAGGCTATAGTGGTTACAGATCCTTATATAGGATTACCCATTCCAATAGGTTATGAGCCCGGATAGCCTATGGGATAGTTATCGTTGGAGTCCAATTTCAAAGCGCTACCTCTGCCTATATATATAGGGCTATTTAAGCCTCTTATAGCTGAAAATATAGTACTATATTAGCCCTAAAAAGCTATATATTACATCTTATTGAAGGCTATTTAAGGACTAAAAAAAGCCTGAAAATCTAGAAGGAGAAATCGCTAAGAAATCTAAGTCCTATAGTATTAACGAGCATTTAGGGCTCTTATACACTTAGGCTAGTATACTTACCTATACCAAAAGACCTTTCTACTTATAGCTGGAAGTAGAAAGGCTAGCGTTTTAGAATTTCTAGCGCTAAAGACCTATATTTCCCTACTATAGAGCCCTTTCTATAGATATATCTATAGGCGGTAGTTAAGTCCCTACGTCGAAGTCTCTAGTCCCTATCTTAGAGCCTAGTTTAGAATTTCTACTAGAAAGCCCTACTAAGTAGCAAGTAGGCAGCGCTATAAACCTACTAAGCGCTAAGACTAGCCTAGAAAATCACTACTATAATTAGTGAGCTAGCTAATTAGCTTTAGTGAACTGGAAGCTAATTAAGTGCTTTAGCTAGCACTATAAAGTAAATAGTAGCCTATTTACAATGGCGGATCAAGCTAAAGGGAAGGGTATAGCGCCTAAAAGGGCTAGTAACCCAGCTGATCCAGGGTAATCTTCTAGGCCTCCACCACCTATACAAACCCTATCAGAAGATGGGGAAGATGGCGAAGACTATAGCAAGGTTATAGAAGTCCTAAAACTGCATATAAAATCTCATAAGCGAGTTATAGCTAGCCAATCTAGTGATATAAAAACACTACTTTTAAGTCTAAATACCCTAAAAGCCTCTGTCGAGGATAGCGTTAGCGCTATAAAGAATATATCTTCTACTTTAGCTTCTCTAACTAATAGTAGCAATGCTGCTGCTACTGGAAAGACTAGCTATAGTCCTAGATTTGATCCTTTTAGCGGTACTATAGATTTAGATTCTCCTCCACGTCCCCCTAGGAAAGAGCCCCATCTAGGGCCGGCTGTAGATAATACAGCTACTAGTAATTTAGACCCCCCTATAGATACAGGGTCTAAGGAAGGCTTTAAGGATACTATTACTAGTAGTATAGTAAAGGAGCCTTCTAAAAAGGCCTATACTATACTGGACGATAGTAAGCTTAGCAGGGAAAGCAATTTTAAACAGTAGATTCAGGCTTTAAGTATAGTGCTAAGAGCGTTAGGGATATCTAATTTTTTAGAAAACCCTGATATATCTAACACTTATAGCGACTCTAATCAAGCTGTTCTTTTAATGCTTCTACGTAATAGCTTATCTAGTAGCCCTAGGGCTGCTATATCGTAGATTCATATACCTTCTAAGCCCTTTAAGCTGCTTATTAGGCAGTATAGCCGACCTATAGAGTCTAAAAAGAAGGACGTCTATAACGAATTCCACGCCCTTACCTTTAGTACCTATAAAAAAGGCTTATCAGCTTTTAACACTGAATTTAACAGCTATCTTGCTAAGCTTACCATGGCTAAAATAGATATAGATCCCTCTTTAATACTAAATCAGTATTTTAAGGCTCTAGAATCTAAGTTTCCTAGCTGGGTATCACGCCAAAAGAGCTCTATAAGACAGGCTAGAATGCTAGGTCTTACAGCATCTAGCCTTAATATAGAATATCTAATGGCTGATATTCTAGAAGAATCTAGGAACCTGGCTACAGAGGCGTATAGAGCAGCTCATATAGCTAATAGCTCTAATTCAACCCCTAATTCAAATTCTAACCCTAGTAAGAAGGGTAAAAATAAGAAAAAGGGTAAGAAGAAGGCTAGTTATAATGTTAAAGGGCAGAATTATAATGCTAAAAGTGCCGAATAGGCCTCCTTTATGCTAGGGTCCTATAACCTAGCTATAGAAGAAGAAGAGGAATCCGACTCTAGTTCTAATTCTAGTTCTTCTAGCGATTCTAATACCCAATTAGCATAGCTATTAGCGTTAAAAGGGTATAAGAAGCGTAAGGACTTCAAAGGAAAAGGCCTAAAAACCTCTTCTAATAACAAGGCAAAATATAAAGATAATCAGCCTAGAAGACGCCCTAGAGACCCCGCTCTTTATAATAGTTGGCTATATGATACGGGATCTACAGACCATATCAGTAATAGTAAAGAGCGGTTTACTACCTTTACGCCTAACACAGGCCAGTTACGCCCTATTATCACTGGAAATGGCCCTGTAAGCCCGGCTGGTATAGGCTCTATTACACTAGAAGTATTATCTAGAAAGGCCCCCCCTACCTATACTAAATTAGTATTAGATAACGTTTTATACCTACCTAATATTGATATAAATATTGTTAGTGGGGTTAGGCACTATGATTCGGGAGGTTGCCTTATAAAGGAAACCCTTTACGGGGGTGATAGACGCTGTATAGCTGTACTAGACTTTAAGAAATCAGGATTTTTTCTTAACGTTAAAGGCAGCTCTAAGCCTATATTACATGCAAATTTTGCTTTTCCTTTAGGCCTTTCTAGTTATACTACTAAAAGTATAGAGCCGCAGCGTAATAAGATAGTGGTGGAAATTCCTTCTAATTCTATTAGAAAGGAAGACTATAGACCTATTATAGAGGATGCTATACTATCCGAAGCTATAGAGCCTAATAAGCGCTATAAGCTAAGGAATCCTCCGGCTAAGAGTACTACTTTAGAAGGTATAGAACCTTCTTTAAGGGGGAAAAGGCCCTATAGGCCTATAGAGCCCTTAGCTACTGCCTAGGCCCCCTATCAAAGTCCCCGTGAGACTAGGGAGCCTAAGCCCTTAACTGGCACTGGAGACCTACCCCGTGTGCTAAGAGAGCTAGTTATAGAGGGGAATAAAGTAGTAGAAAAGGCTATATCTAGCCCTACTTTAAAGGAGCCTAATATAGGTCAGCGAGATTACTATAATCTACTTAATTTAGCTAAATTGTGGCATGTTAGGCTAGGCCATATAGGCCTACGTCTTTTGAAAAAGACCTCTAGTATTACTAAAGGGCTGCCTAATTTTGATAAAATAAAGGAAGCTGATTTTCACTGCTCTAGCTATAATCGAGGTAAAGCAGTAAGAAGGGTTAGTAAGGCTTTAATACCTAACCCACCTAGGGTCTTAGACTCAATAGAGGGCGATACTGTTAAAATTAGGCCTAGGCCTTATAATAGAAACCCTATAGTCTTACTTCTAGTTGACCGTAAAAGTAGGTATAGGTGGGTTTTTAACCTACCTAATAAATCAGGCCCAGCCCCGAGGCAGAAGAAGCAACAACAACAACAACAACAACAGCAACAACAATAGCAGCAGCAGCAACAACCCCCCGCCGTCGAATTAGAGCCAACCCGCCGTACCTGGGCCGCTATAGCAGCGGCTAGGGTAAAGCCTACTAAGCTAGGCTTAGAAAAACAGGTCCTTATACGGCTAGGATCAGCCTCTTCCTCCCTCGGCCAAAAATCAGCCCCGGAAATCGTACAGGCAGTATAGAAGGCTACAGGGCACTCTATCAAGGGGGTAAGGACCCTACCGAGCGGTAACCTTATACTAGTTACTAAAGGAGAAAAAATCAAAAAAGCCTTGGAAGAAAATACAGCCTGGCTAGCCTCTTTATCACTAGAGGCCTCGATCCATACTACTACCTGGGCTATTGCTGTTAAAGGGCTTATAACAGCTGACTAGGTAACGGAAGCTAGCCATCTAGCAGCAGCAAAAGAAGCATATCCTTCGGCCTTAAGGGCTAAGGTCTAGTACCCCCTCTAGATCGAAAGAACAAGAGTCTTAGCTCTTATTGCCTTCTCTAGCTAGCAAGAGGCCTACCAGGCCTGCTAAGATGGAATCTTCTAGGCCTATAGGGCCCCAAAAGCAGAGCCTTATATCGATAAGGCTAGGGCCTTATAGTGCTTTAACTGCTGGCGATAGGGGTATAAAGCCAAATACTGCTACTCCCCTGCCCTCTGCTATAACTACGGCCAAGAAAAGGAGAAGTACACTAATAAGGCGGCCTACTGCGGCCAAGAAAAGAAGAAGCATACCGAGGCGGCCTGTACTAGGGCTCAGTACTGCCGGAACTGCCATGGCAACCACCACGCTAGGGCAGAAGAATGCCCTGAAAGAAAGAAGTATAAGGCTTAGGCAAAATCCAGCCTATAAAACAGGCCTATTAACTTCGACCTCCCCGGCCCTCTTAAGCCGGCAATATCAACAGAAGACCAGCTAGAAGGGGAAGAAAGCTACATAGTAGTAGCTGGAAAACGCTGCTGCAGCCGCCCCCCTACAATAACCGCCACTACCGCTACCGCTACTACCGCTATAGCCTCCCTCTCCTAGCGAACTATAAGGGAGGCTTTTAGCAAAATCCCTGCCTCTACCTTTACTACTACCGATCTAGCAGCTACTGGTACTACAGCTACTAGTACTATAGCTACTAGTTCCATACCCTCCTCCCTAGAGCCGGCAAGGGGCTCTATAGAGGAAGAGGATACGGATATGCTTTAGTCTCTTTTTCTGCCTTCTCTCCTTCCTTAGACTGCTTCCCTTCTCTCTCTTTAGACTGTCTTTTCTTTCTTCCCTATAGCTGGTATCTTACTACTATACTAAGGTAAAGGGGAAGGCTATAGGCCTAGGCTTATAAGCTTTTAAGCTTTAAGCCTAGCCTTACCTTACCCCTTTTTGCTGACAAGACCCCTTCCTTATTCCCCTACCCCGAGCCCTATATTAATTGAGATATAGGGCGTTCTTACGGGAGACGGGTAGAGGAATAGGCGCAATTTCCCTTAGTAGCCTCCTAGACGGCCTCCCCTTACATTGTTTTTCTTTAGTACCGCTCTTTTCCTCTTGCTAGGTTGCCCGCCTCGTTGAGCTCGTTGGAGGTTTTTCATCCGTTTTCCGGTTTTCCTCTAGCATTAGTGTAAGCTAGCAGCTCCTTATAGTCCAATAAGGACTCTATAGGTGGAATACAATATATATAATAAGGCGGCCTATACTAAGGCTCAGCACTGCCGGAACTGCCGTAGCGACCACCACGCTAGGGCAGAAGAATGCCCTAAAAGAAAGAAGTATAAAGCTTAGGCAAAATCCAGCCTATAAAACAGGCCTATTAACTTCGACCTCCCCGGCCCTCTTAAGCCGGCAATATCAATAGAAGACCGGCTAGAAGGGGAAGAAAGCTATACAGTAGTAGCTGGAAAACGCCGCCGTGGCTGCCCCCCTATAATAACCGCCACTACTGCTACCGCCACTACTGCCACAGCCTCCCTTTCCTAGCGAACTATAAGGGAGGCTTTTAGCAAAATCCCCGCCTCTACCTTTACTACTACCGATCTAGCAGCTACCGGTACTACAGCTACCGGTTCTATACCCTCCTCCTTAGAGCCGGCAAGGGGCTCTATAGAGGAAGAGGATATGGATATGCTTTAGTCTCTTTTTCTGCCTTCTCTCCTTCCTTAGACTGCTTCCCCTCTCTCTCTTTAGACTGTCTTTTCTTTCTTCCCTATAGCTAGTATCTTACTAGTATACTAAGGTAAGAGGGAAGGCTATAAGGCTAAGCTTATAAGCTTTTAAGCTTTAAGCCTAGACCTACCTTTACCTCTTTCGCTGACAAGACCCCTTCCTTATTCCCCTGCCCTAAGCCCTATATTAATTGAGATATAGGGCATTCTTACGGGAGACAGGTAGGGGAATAGGCGCAATTTCCCTTGGTAGCCTCCTAGACGGCCTCCTCTTGCGTTGTGTTTTTCTTTTAGTACTGCTTTTTTCCTCTTGCTAGGTTGCCCGCCTTGTTTGAGCTCGTTGGAGGTTTTTCATCCGTTTTCCGGTTTTCCTCTAGCATGAGTGTAAGCTAGCAGCTCCTTATAGTCCAATAAGGACTCTATAGGTGGAAAAAAAAAAAAAAATCAGGCCCTATAGTAGCTAACGCTATTAAGGGCTTTTTTAGGGGCCTAAGGAATGGATTTGGTAGATATCCTACTAAATTCCACTTTGACGGAGGTACTGAAATAACTGATTTATTAACTACTTGGTTAGCTAAAAGGGGTATTAAATTTAGCACTTCTGCCCCCTATATCCACGAGCAGAACGGCTTAGTAGAACGATCAGTTAGAGTTATACTAGACCGTATAAGGTATACTATTCTTAGTAGCGCTTAACCCCAGTATTTATAGTGCTTTATACTGGAGGCTGTAGTGGAATTAGTTAATAGTACTGCTATAACTAATAAGGAAACCACTCCTTTCCAGGCGCTATTTGACAAGCTAGAGCCTGGTATTCCACATATACCTAACCTAGAGCGCTATAGGGCTATAGGCGCTAAAGGAGAGGCTATTATACCTCTAGAAAAACGGTCTAAATCGTTAAAGTTTACCTCTAGAACGGAAGAGTGTAAATTACTAGCGGTATTAGGTTCTAAGACCTACCTAGTATATATACCGTCTAGAAGAGCAGTACTTAAAACCTCTACTGTTAAATTTATAGAGGATAATACAGTACTAAGTCAGCCTACTAATAATACGGCTTTAGAGGGGGAATTAGTAGACCTAGACCTAGATTTAGAGGGGGCTGTCAGCCCGGACCCTTCTATTCTTAATACTAAAAAGCCTATTAGTATAGAAATAGGACCTAGTAAGCTAGAATCCTACGAATCTTCTTCTGATAGTGAATTAGATGAACCCTTACCGGATAAGCCTATAAATCCGGTTATAGTAGAGTCTACTAGGCCTACTATACCTATTAGAAAGCCTAAATTACCAGAGGCGTTTCCCTAAACTATAGAGCCTATTTTCGCACCTAAGCCTATAGAAGTTATAGCGCCTAATTCGCCTATAACGAACGAACCTCTTGATAATAGTAATCTTATTTCAGAGGGGGATAAAATACAGCTTGATTACTATAAGCTTTTAGCTAAGACTAGTAGCTATATACTGTCTTTTATCTATAAGGCTTGAAAAAGGGTAATATCTAAGGATAGTACGCCTACGACTTATAAGCAAGTCTTAAAACTACCTAAAGATAAGCGTAGTAAGTGGTTAGAGGCTATTACCAAGGAATTTATCCAGTTATTAGAGCTAGGGGTTTTTAAATTCCTACCTAGGAGTCTATTACCTTCTAACTGTAAGCTGATTACCTGTCGAAACGTTCTTAAGGTTAAAAAAGACGCTAAAAACAGGCCTATTAAGTATAAATCTTGGTTAGTAGCTAGGGGCTTTATACAGGTAGAAGGCCTAGATTATATTATAACCTACGCCTTTACTAGTATACTACCTACTTAGCGTATTCTTCTAGCTATAGGTGCTGTTCTAGACTAGGAAATAGAACAAGCTGACTTTATAGGGGTATTTCTTAATAGCGCTTTTAGAGAAGAAATATATATGGAAATCCCTAAAGGACTATTAGACCTAGCGGCTTCTAATAAGGCTATTTATAAGCTTTTACTAAAATACGGCTATAATCCTTCTACTCCTAATATTATTAAACTATCTAAAGCGTTATATAGTCTGAAATAAAGCCCTAGAGAGTAGCAAGATAAGCTTATAATCTTACTTAAGAGCCTAGGCTATCTCCCTCTTATTTTAGATCTAGGGGTCTTCTATAATGCTAAAACCTGCCACTTTATCGTTACCTATATAGATGACTGTCTATTTATAGGGCCTAATATAGGCTATATAACTGATTTAAAGAAACAGCTTAATAAGGTCTACGCTAGAGAAGACTTAGGGCCTGCCGCCTATTTCCTAGGCGTGCAAATTATAAGGGATAGACCTAATAGGCGCCTATAGCTTAACCAGTCATAGTATATAGAAGAGGCGGTAAGCCGCTTTAACTTAGCCGATTCTAAGCCTATATCTATTCCCTTATAGCCAGGGCTAGTAAGTTAACTTCAACTAGAGGAAGATATTACTAGCTACCTCTGTAATTCTATGGAAATTAAGCTCTATCAAAGCCTAGTAGGAAAAGCTATATATATAATGCTCCTTACTAGGGTAGATATTAGGTTTACCGTACAGTGGCTCTCTAGGTCTTTAAATAGACTACAAAATCACACTTAAACGCTGCTAAAAATCTTTTTAAGTATCTTAATAGTACTAAAGACTATAGCATCTGTTTTAGCTATAATGGAAATACAGTAGCTGATCTAGGGCCTAAGCTTAGTAATAGTAGTAATACAACTACTAAGCTTAGTAGAGACTTTTACTCTAAGGAAGGGCCTAGGCCCCTAACTACTACCTCTACTACTATAGTAGATTCTAGAAATAGTAAAGGTAGTAGCCAGACTTCTATAATTAATAGTAGTCTAGTCCCTATAGGCTTTAGTGATTCTGATTTTGCAGGGGACAAGGCTACTAGTAAATCCACCTACGGCTATCTATATAAGTTAGCTAGTAGGCCTATTAGCTGGAAAACGAAAAAAGCTACTACTATTGCTCTCTCTACCCTAGAAGCTGAAACTGATGAACTTACAGAGGCTATACGCGAAGTACAGTGGATTATAGGGCTATTTTCTGAACTTCACAGACCTATAGACTACCCTATTACTCTCTATGGAGATAATCAGGGCTCTATGACGGTGGCTAATGACCCAGCGCTATACGCTAGAACTAAGCATGCCCTGCTGAAATTACGGTATGTTAGAGAGCAGGTTAAGGCTAAAATAGTTACTATTATATATCTTAATACTAAGTGTATGCCGGCTGACGGACTTACTAAAGCCCTACCCGTTAGTGGCTTTCAGTCTTTTATTAGGCTTTTAGGCCTTTAACCTAAGGGAGCTTTTTACTAAGCTACCCTTTACCCCTATATATATACTCTATACTATATATATAGAAGGCCTGGCTTAGCCTGATTAGCTTATAAGACCAGTCAATAGTACCGGCTACTTTGCAGCCCTCTGGAATCACCTAATTCCCCTATATAGATAGATTCTATTACGCTATCTGATCCCCGTAGGGGATATCTAGGTAGGCTGAACTAGTGCTATAGGAAAACCGTACAACGGGTGAAAAACCTATAACCGTATATAGGAAAAAGGGGGTGTGATAGGGGGTAGGCCAATCTTCACCAGAGTAGATACCGCCCCTTTAGGAGTATGAAAATATACTGCCTAAAGGGGTATAGGCTAGACCGCTCCTAGCCTCTGAGCAACCGAGTATTCTAGCAGTCTAGTAGCGATATGGCGAACTAGGGGGCGTATAGCGCTGCTGCCCCCTTTTTTAAGTCTATAGAGATAGCTGTGTGTATCCCCTCTTTCCCTCTCCTTAAAGAAGGCCGAAGGGTAGGCCGGGCAACCGTCGAATATATGTCGGATGTCCTCTGTAGCTATGTAGCAGTAGCAGAGGGGGTTATTAACCCTAGGCACCTTATAGGTATATAGATAGATATCTATTACTCCTATAGAGTCCTCTAAGGGGCTTTAAGGGGCTACTAGCTTACACTTATGCTAGAGGAAAACCGGAAAACGGATGAAAAACCTCCAACAAGCTCAATAAGGCGGGCAACCTAGCAAGAGGAAAAGAGCAGTACTAAAAGAAAAACAGCGCAAGGGGAGGCCGTCTAGAAGGCTACTAAGGGAAATCGCGCCTATTCCCCTACCCGTCTCCCGTAAGAACGCCCTATATCTCAATTAATATAGGGCTCGGGGTAGGGGAATAAGGAAGGGGTCTTATCAGCGAAAGAGGTAAAGATAGGTCTAGGCTTAAAGCTTAAAAGCTTATAAGCTTAGCCTTATAGCCTTTCCTCTTACCTTAGGTATAGTAGTAAGATACCAGCTATAGGGAAGGGTAGAAGGAAAGTAGTCTAAAGGAAAGGAGGGAGGCCGTCTTAAACAAAAGGAGTAGAAATAAAAGGAAAGAAAAGACTTAGAGCATATCTATATCCTTCTCCTCTATAGAGCCCCTTGCCGGCTCTAGGGAGGAGGGTATAGTTATAGCTATAGCTATAGCTGTAGGGTTGGTAGTAGCGGTAGGGTTAGTGGTAGCAGTGAAGGTAGCAGTAGGGATCTTGTTGAAAGCCTTCCTTATTGTCCTTTGGGAAAGGGGGGCTATAGTAGTAGTAGTAGCGGGTATTATAGAAGGGCGTCTACGGCGGCGTTTTCCAGCTACTACTGTATAGCCCTCTTCTCCTTCTAGCCGGTCTTCTGTCGATATTGCTGGCTTAAGAGGGCCTGGAAGGTCGAAGTTAATAGGCCTATTTTAAAGGTAGGCCTTTACTTGTACCCTATATTTCTTTCTTTTAGGGCATTCCTCTGCCCTAGCGTGGTGGTCTCCTTGGCAGTTCCGGCAGTTCTGGGCCCTAGTATAGGCTGCTTCGTTAGTATGCTTCTTCTTTTCTTAGCCGTAGTTATAGCAAAGGGCAGGGGAGTGGCAGTATTTAGCCTTATACCCCTAACGCCAGCAGTTAAAGCACTAAAGGGCCCTAGCCTTATCGATATAAGGCTCCGCTTTTAGGGCCCTATAAGCCCAGAAGATGCCGTCTTGA
Organism: Phyllachora maydis; assembly: GCA_029339225.1. Taxonomy (NCBI): domain Eukaryota; kingdom Fungi; phylum Ascomycota; class Sordariomycetes; order Phyllachorales; family Phyllachoraceae; genus Phyllachora; species Phyllachora maydis. The sequence goes on along the minus strand of JAQQPM010000001.1, from coordinate 999,521 downwards.
CAGGCCTTATAAGCCTCTTATTAGCTAGAAAAGGCTATAAGTGCTAAGACTCTTGTTCTTTCGATTTAGAGTAGGTGCTAGACTTTAGCTCAAAGGGCTAAGGGATATACTTCTTTTGCAGCTGCTAAGAGGCTAGCTTCCGTTATCCGATCAGCTATTATAAGCCCTTTAACAGCTACTACCCAGGTAGTAGTATAGAGGGAGGCCTCTAGTAATAAAGAGGCTAGCCAGGCTGTATTTTCCTCTAAGGCCTTCTTTACCTTCTCTTCCTCTATAACCAGTATAAGGTTACCGCTTAGTAGGGTCCTTACCCCCTTAATAGTATGCCCTGTTGCCTTCTAAACTGCCTATACGATCTCTAGCGCTGATTTTTGACCAAGGGGGGAGGAGGCTGATCCTAGGCGTATAAGGACTTATTTTTCTAGGCCTAGTTTAGTCGGCTTTACCCTAGCTGCTACTATAGTAGCCCAGGTACGGCGGGTCTCGGGCTAAGGGGCTAGTTGCTGCTATTGTTATTGTTATTGTTATTAGTACTACTGCTTCTTCTGCTTTTAGGCCTAGCTAGTAAAAGAAGGAAAGATCGGAATTACTGCCTTCTTCTCCTCCTCCTTTAGTATTTACGTTAGAGCTAGCTTTCTAGCTAGCCCTGTATATTCGACGATTTCCTTAAAAGCCAGTTTATTAATCGAGAGGCTGACTATCGAGTCTATAAGGCTAGAGAAGGTAAGGGCAAGAGTCGACGGCGGTAAAGCTTTCTCCTTTTCTTTCCCCTTTTTGAGAGAGGCGGTAGCGGCGTTAGCGGTAGTGGCGTACTGACTGCTAGAAAGCCCTTTAAAAGGGCTATCGAACAATATATCGCTCGGCCTAGTAGCGGTTATAGCAGTGGTAGAATCGGTGGCGGAAGTAGTAGTGGTAGCGGTAGTAGCAGCGGTAGTAGTAGCTATAGCTATAGCTATAGCGCTAGAGAGGTAGGGCGCAAACGTATGGCTTGTACAATCGGGTTTAGGGGTAGGCTCGTTGATTAAGGGGCTAGGGGTAGCAGAAGGGCAAGAGCCCAGAGGGTTAGGGGTGCCAGGGGGGCACGTAACTATAGGGCCTATACGCCCCTGCTGCAGATTTCTCGCCACGGTCGACCACATCGTACAGTCAGAATCCGACCACAGCGCCGTCGAACGGCGGATAGCGCTGCAGCCAAATTTGGCGTGTATTGTGTCCTCAATTGGACAAGTTGATCGCAAAAGAGTGCAGTCGATTTAGAGCGTTCCTGACCAAGAACGCGTTTTCGGATGTTTGATTCTAGGTCCCCTTATAGGTATATAGGAATCCTCTTAGGCCTATCTTCCCTGTACGGGCCTGTATTAGCAGCGACCTCTCAGCCTTAGAGAGGTTATAGTAGCGTCTTTGGAAGGCCTCCTTAAAAGCCTTAGCTAGGTTCTCCTCTTAAAAGGTAGCCTTAGCTGATTTCTCTAAGAGGCTCTCTGTATAGGGGTTGTAACTGGAGGCCCTAGCCTCCTATAGATAGCGATCCTTCTAGGCGGTATAGAGGGGTTCCTCGTTAACAGCTTTCCTTAGTTGTTAGTAGTACTATTAGGCTGTTACCTCCTTTTTTCTTTCTTAATTTATACACCCTCCTAGGGGGAGGCTGGTCCTAGGGGTCCTATTTCTAAGGGTAAGGCGTAGGGCTTCCTTCTACTTAGCTACCTCTTTCCCTATAGCCCTGTTTATCCTAGCTTAGCTGGAGAAGGAGAGGGCGTTAAGGTAGAGGTTAAGAGGGGGGACGTTAGCCTTATAGTAGAGGCTTCGGATCGGTGTCCTTTTATAAGCCCCTATAACCCTCCTTAGGGCCTCGTTTTCAGCTGCTAGTAGGCCTCTAGTTATACCCTATGGCCTATTTAGTGTTATAGGTATAGGGGTATGCTAGGCCGAGGCTACATAGGCTAGGACTGGCCTTATTACTACTATATATAGGAGCCTGGTTTTTTCGATTCTAGGTCCCTAGGTCTTTCTAGCTAGCCTAGTAATAGTAAGGGACTGCGTTTTTAGCTTCTGTTATAGGGTACTGGCGTAAGCCTTCTAGGTAAGCTTAAGGTCTAGCTAGACCCCTAGAAAACAGGCCTCTATAGCTAGTTGTAGGGGGGGGGAGTCCCCTATTAGTCCTAGGTTAATAGGGTCGGTCTAGGGTCTCTTTCTAGGGGGGAAGTATATAAGCTTGCTCTTTACTACTAAGAAGGTAACTCTAGCGGTTATTGCCCAGTCTAGGCACTCTCTCTAGGCCTCTTCTAGCTGTCTAACCGTTATTGTAGCCTCCCTGCTAAAGGCTAGTAGGTTAGTATCGTCTATATAGCCTATAGTAGAAATAGTAGGGTATTTTCTCTCTAGCCTTTTATATAAGGGGCAGAGGTATAGGACTAAGAGGATTGGTGAAAGTAGTAAGCCTTGGGGTACTCCTGTTAGTACTAGGATTTACTAGCTTTTTTAGCCGTTAAATAGGAGGCTGGTAGTCCTAGAGGAGAGGAATTCCTTTAGCCAGGATAGTAGCTAGGTAGGTAGCCCTAGCTAGTCTAGTATAGCTAGGAGTCTGTTATAAGGGATACTATCGAAATACCCTAATAGGTCTAGCTATAGGAGGGAGGCCCTAGCTTTATACTTCTATACCTCCTAGATCTAAGCTATAAAGAGGTATATAGCTGATTCGGTGGATTTATAGCAGTAGTAGCCCTGTTACGTTGCTAGAATTAGCTTAAAAGCCTTAGCTATATCCCTTATCTTAGTCCCTATAACTTTCTCTAGGACCTTGCTAATGCAGTTAAGTAGGGCTATAGGGCAGTAGCCTTTAGGGGTGTTATAGGCGTCCAGCTGTTTTCCTAGTTTAGGGAGGACGATAGTAACCGCTTCTTTATATTCCTATAGATAGAAGCTGTAAAGGAAGGATTTCGAGGCTAGTATAGCAAGGGCCTTATATAAGGGGTCGCTATAGGCCTTGAGAAAGCCTATAGGGAGTTCGTCAGGTCCTAGTACTTTCTAGGGTTTTATTGTTTTAACAGCCTCTTTTATATCGTCTGGCCTAACCGTCTAGCTAACTAGTAGCCTTAGGCCTATTAGGGGTTCCTCTGGGCTATCCTCTTAGGGGGAGGGGGGGAAGAAGCGTGCTAAAAGGGCCTCTACCTTCTCCTAGAAGGTACTAGCTTATCTAAGGGTTAGTAGCTTAGGAGGGGGTAGGGCGGTAGGACTTTGTAGCCTAGCCTATCTTTCTAGTTGCTAGAGCTTTTCTGGCTTTTCTCTAGCCTTTTATAGAAAGGCTCTCCAGGTCTTTCTCTTATTCTCTCTTATAGCCTTTATTTGCTTCCTCTAGGCTAACTTATAGGTAGTAAGGAGGGCCTAGTTGCTAAAGGAGCGTTGGAGCTGTCTTTCTGCCCTTTTTCTCTCCTAGACTACCTAGTAGATTTTATTGTTCTACTAGGGGGTACTCTTCTTTCTAGTAGTTACTAGGGCTTCTTTAGGGGTTATAGCCCTAGCAATACGCTGGAGTTCCTCTAATAGTCGCCTATAGGCCTCCTAGAGCCCGGCTAGGTTAGAGAGGCGTGATAGGTATCTATAGCCCCCTATATTGTATATTAGGGGGCTAGCCTCTCTTGCTACCCCTTCTTTATCTATCTTTTTCTACTGGAATTAGGGGGGTAGTAGTAGGGTTTCTATAGTCTCTAGGTCGATATCTAGTACCTAGGGGTAGTAGTCTAAGCGTAAGTGTATATCTAAGCTAGTATAGGAGTAGGTAAGGCTGCTACTAAGCTAGAAGTGGTCGATAGTAGAGGCCCTACCTGCTTGGCTCCCCTATAACGCCCTAGTTATAGTGCTGTAGGGGGTGTAGAGGGTAAGCCCCTACTCTGCTATTAATAGTAGTAGGTCTTCTAACCTAGGGCTAAAGCAGTTATATTAGTCCTAAAGGGGGTGGTAAAGGTTAAAGTCCCTAGTTAGAAGGTAAAGGCCTAGGCAGGCATTGATCTTCCCCCTTATTTCTTCTATAAGGGGGGTTGAGCCAGTTTGGGGTTAGGGGTTGTTATATAGGGACTAGACTATAAAGGGGCCGTTCTTAGTCTATATAGTAGCCCTAGCCTAGTCTAGGCTAGAGCTATAAGTCTATGTTGCTAGCGGGAGTGATTTATAGATATAAAGTAAGGCCTGTCCGTTAGGGGTGAAAATAAGGTAGTAGGGGGCTGATCTAGGGTAGTAGGTAGAGTGCTGTACCTGCCTATTAATCCAGGGCTCTTATATAGCAAGTATTTCTTCTTTTGCTATAGAAAGTAGTACTTCCTATACTTCCTTCGAGCCTTATACGTTCTAGAGGCATATCTTTATATCTCTATTTCCTCTGGCTATATAGTAGGCAGTAGTTGTTATATAGTAGTAGCATTAGCTAGTCTAGTATCTAGGTCTGGTCTAGGTCTAGTACCTAGGGGTCTAGGGGCTCTTATAGGCTCTAGGGTTCTAGTAGGTCTTGTAGCCCCTTTAGGGCTTATAGCCGGTATAGAGGAAGGGGGGGTTTGGCTGCTTAGGTAGCTAAAGCAGGCGGTAATCGTGCTCTAGTTAGGGGTTAACCCTCTCGATACTATTAGTCGGCCCCTCTGTCTCTTCCCTAAGACTATAGTATAGCCTTCTTCCCCCTCCTCTTGTAATAAGGCCTGCTAGGTGGGGTATTGTTACTATTGTTGCTATTACTGCTGTTACTATTACTGTTAGTACTGGTATAGGGGCGGTTAGTCAACGTTAAAGGCCTTAGGCCTAGAACGTAGATATCCCTTAGCCTGTGCCTATGCCTCTTTTAGGCAGGGGCAGGCCTCTAAGCGGGTATAGTAAGCTTGGCGGCAGTTATAGCAGCAGGGTACCCTAGAGCAGGTAGGGGCTTCTAGTATGGTATAGCTGTTAGCGCTATAGTTATAGTAGATCTCTTCCTTACTCTGGCATACCTTAGCCCTATAGCCTTATTTCTAGTACTATAGGCATTGGATAGGCTTAGCTTTGTCAATCTAGGGCTCTACTTCTAAGGCTCGGTATCTTTAGAAGACCCCCTCCTTATAGGCCTTCTAGGCTACCTCTAGGAAGGTAAAAGCTATTAATACCTTAACCCTAGTCCTTTCTAGCCCTTAAGGGTACTAGACTTTTGCCCTAACCGCTATAGGGTATTGCTTTTTAGCTTCTTCTAGTAGGCCTTCCTCTATAACCTGGTTATAGACTATAAGGCCTTTAACTACTACTGCCTAGGTTGTGGTATATAAGGAGGCCTTCTCTCTAAAGGCCCTTATAATCTAGGTAGTATTGTTTTCTAGGCTCTTCTTTATCTCTACGTTCTTTATAACTAGTAGGAGGTTACTACTAGAGAGCATCTAAACCCCCTAAACTACTAGGCTAGAAGCCTGTTAGATAGCCTATACTACCTCTAGGGCAGATTTAGCTAGTACCTGTTGTTAGGCTAAGCCTAGTCGGATAAGCACCTAGCGCTCTAGGCTAGGCCTAGTTACCTTGCTAGCTATTAGCTTACTGGCTATATTAGCCTAGGTAGAGGCTATAGGCTAGGAGTGGCTAGGCTGTTACTATTATTACTACTATTATTGCTAGTAGTAGCTAGGCTGCTAGGGGTGTTACTAGTACTATAGTTTAGACGTTCCTAGGGCGGTAGGGCGGTTTTAGGGTACTAGAGCTGTTACTATAGCTAGGGCTTCTTTAGGCAGGTCCTAGAGCAGGGCTATAAGGGCGATTTGCCTAGCTTTAGTAGTCGCTTCTACTATACTATAGAAGTTAGTACTGTCCTTGGCTAGGCTAATTATCCAGTCTAGGAGGCTAGAGAGCGTAAGGGCAAGCTTAGAGGGGCTAAGGGCAGCCTAGGCGGTTTTCCTGGTTGCTAGGGCGATGTAGTCGGCCTTAGCAGCACTGTTGTTGTTTTCTTCTTTTCCTGTATTTTTCTCCGATTTTTTCCCCGGCTTTTTCGAGGTTTTCTAGCTAAAGGGGGTCGGGGCTAGGGCATACTGGCTACTGTTTAGGCCCCTAAGGAAAAGGGCAAAGACATTGGTTAAGGGGGGGGCGCTAATCGTAGGGGCGTTGATAGTAGGGGGGGCGCTAGAGCTAGGTACTGTAGGTACTGTAGTTATAGAGCCTATAGCGGTCTCTCTAGCGGTAGTAGTAGAGGTAGTAGTAGTAGTTTAGCAGTCTTCCATTTCCGTATTATTGTTCAGGTGGTCTATGCTTAAGGGTTAGTAGTCTATACTTAGGGGCTAGCTTAGAGGGTTGTTATTGTTGTCGTTAGCCGTAGGTAGGGCAGGGTTGCCAGGGCATAGAGCTGTATTAGCCCGTGCATAAGGAAATTGCAGTTATAAGAGGGCAGCTAGGCTCGCCATTTTCTGCATTTTCGCATGCCTAGGGCTGTCGCGCAACCAACAGCGCTATAGCGAAAATTAGCGGGCGTTGTGTCCTTAATCAGACGGTTCGAATGGATGTAGTTGCACGCGATTTGGTGTAGTTTTGACCAAAAACTCGTTTTTCGTTTTTAGGTGTCCCTAATTCCTCTATATAGCCTTAAAAGGCTTATAAGGTCCTAGCCACTGTAGTACAGTTCTATAGGCGCCCTTGTGCTGGCATTAGCTCCCTGCGGCGTTAGGGAGGCCTATATTACTCTAGCTACGTCTAGAAGTACTCTAGTATATAGTATAGCTATATTTGGGAAATATAGGCTCCGGCTATTACTAGTAGTATACTTTCCTTTAGAGGGGGATTCTCTATGTGACTACCTGTTAAGAATCTATCTATATTACTCTAGCTACGTCTAGAAGTACTCTAGTATATAGTATAGCTATATTTGGAAAATATAGGCTCCCGCTATTACTAGTAGTATACTTTCCTTTAAAGGGGGATTCTCTATATGACTACCTGTTATTTCCTTACTAGAACTTGCTGAAAGAATGGAGTAAAAAAGGGCATAAAATTTTAAACCGTGCTAAAAATCGTTTTCTCTATAAGAGGATAAAGGCGTTTATAAGCCCTTTACTCCTTCTATACTCTAGTGCGTCTATTAGTCGCTAGGGTATAGAATATTGAGATATTATATATTACTATACGCTTTTAAGCTATAGTACCTATACCTTAAGATATAGGTTTAATTTCAACATTATATATATTCTTACTTCTTTCTATATATAATAGAGGTTTATCCTATATATATATAAGGGCATAACCCCTTTGTCTAACGGAATAGTTTTGCTCTTACGTTCTTTTTTCTTAAGATTCTTCTATTCTCTACCTATATATAGCTTTCTAAGGCTTATAAAGGAATAGAAGAATAGAGGGGGTGTTAAACGTACAAAATAAGCTATAGCGCTCTAACGGTTATAGCTTAGGCAAAACGGATTTCAGTTCTCGAACGACTAGATATATAGCTATATTCTGAGGGTGGACCCACTTTTGTGGATACCGCTGACTAAGCTTTATATTCCACTATATAGCCTAGAAATAGCTTTAAAAGGCTTTTCTATTTTTAGATTTATGCCCCACTTTTGTGGAGACAGTCTCCTTAGGCTGTATAAGCGCTAGAAATAGCCTTAAAAGGCTCTTCTACTAGGTTACCTACCTACCCTGTACCTACCCTGTACTGCAGGAGCGAAAACAGGACTTATAGGAAAAGTCGTGCGGCTTACCCTGCAGCTTAGGTGGCCGTGAGTCGATTATTTAAAATCGCCAGCTTATTTGGTTTTTCGGGAAGTGGCTATGCACCTACTAAGGCGCTCCTGCCGTGTAGAGGGCAGGAACGGTCCCGGAGGGTATATGTAGGGAAGGAAATTGTAAAGCCTTACCTACTGGACTAGAAATCAAATTATACATTACCTATAACTATAAGCCTTATAGGCCTATAAGACCCACTGAAAGCCGTGATATATAAGCTTAAAGCCCCTATAATATAGTGCTATAGCCTATAACTATACCGTTATATAAGGACTTTTATAGAGGGAATACAGTAAAGGGCCCTACTTTACTATATTAGCATATACCTAGGAAGTGCTATTTAGGCCATATCAACGCTGTTGCTGCCCCTACGTACCCTATACGACTACTACTAGTAGGCTATAGTGGTTACAGATCCTTATATAGGATTACCCATTCCAATATAGGTACTATAGCTTTTAAGCGTATAGTAATATATAATATCTAAATATTCTATACCCTAGCGACTAATAGACGCACTAGAGTATAGAAGGAGTAAAGGGCTTATAAACGCCTTTATCCTCTTATCGAGAAAACGATTTTTAGCACGGTTTTAAATTTTATGCCCTTTTTTACGCCATTCTTTCAGCAAGTTCTAGTAAGGAAATAACAGGTAGTCATATAGAGAATCCCCCTCTAAAGGAAAGTATACTACTAGTAATAGCCGGAGCCTATATTTTCCAAATATAGCTATACTATATACTAGAGTACTTCTAGACGTAGCTAGAGTAATATAGATAGATTCTATTACGCTATCTAATCCCCGTAGGGGATATCTAGGTGGGCTAAACTAGTGCTATAGGAAAACCGTATAACGGGTGAAAAACCTATAACTGTACATAGGAAAAAAGGGGGTGTGGTAGGGGGTAGGCTAATCTTCACTAGAGTAGATACCGCCCCTTTAGGAGTATGAAAACATACTGCCTAAAGGGGTATAGGCTAGACCGCTCCTAGCCTCTAAGCAACTAAGTATTCTGGCAGTCTAGTAGCGATATGGCGAACTAGGGGGCGTATAGTGCCGCTGCCTCCTTTTTCGAGTCTATAGAGAAAGCTATATATATCCCCTCTTTCCCTCTCTTTAAAGGAGGCTAAAGGGTAGGCCGGGCAACCGTCGAATATATGTCGGATGTCCCTTATAGCTAGGTGGCAGCGGCAGAGGGGGTTATCAACCCTAGGCACCTTATAGATATATAGGAATCCTTTAAGGCCTATCTTTCCTATACGGGCCTGTATTAGTAGCGAACTTTCGGCCTTAGAGAGGTTATAGTAGCGTCTTCGGAAGGCCTCCTTAAAGGCCTTAGCTAGGTTTTCCTCTTAAAAGGTAGCCTTAGCTGATTTCTCTAAGAGGCTCTCTGTATAGAGGTCGTGGCTAGAGGCCCTAGCCTCCTGTAAATAGCGATCCTTCTAGGCGGTATAAAGGGGTTCCTCGTTAATAGCCTTCCTTAGTTGTTAGTAGTACTACTAGGCTGTTACTTCCCTTTTCCTTTCTTGCTTTATACGCCTGCCTAGGGGGAGGCTAGTCCTAGGGGTCCTACTTCTAAGGGTAAGGCATAGGGCTTCCTTCTGCTTAGCTACCTCTTCCCCTATAGCCCTGTTTATTCTAGCCTAGCTAGAGAAGGAGAGGGCGTTAAGGTAGAGGTTAAGAGGGGGGACGTTAGCCTTATAGTAGAGGCTTTGGATTAGTGTTCTCTTATAGGCCCTTATAACTCTCCTTAGGGCCTTGTTTTCGGCTGCTAGTAGGCCTCTAGTTATACCCTGTGGCCTATTTGGTATTATAGGTATAGGGGTATGCTAGGCCAAGGCTGTATAGGCTAGGACCGGCCTTATTACTGCTATATATAGGAGCCTAGTCTTTTCGATTCCAGGTCCCCAGGTCTTTCCAGCTAGCCTAGTAATAGCAAGGGACTGTGTTTTTAGCTTCTGCTATAGGGTATTAGCGTAGGCCTTCCAGGTAAGCTTAGGGTCTAGCTAAACCCCTAGAAAACAGGCCTCTATAGCTGGTTATAGGGGGGGGGAGTCCTTTATTAGTCCTAGGTTAATAGGGTTAGTCTAGGGCCTTCTTCTAGGGGGGAAGTGTATAAGCTCGCTCTTTACTGCTAAGAAGGTAACCCTGGCGGTTGTTACCCAGTCTAGGCACTCTCTCTAGGCTTCTTCTAGCTGCCTAACCGTTGTTATAGCTTTTCTACTAAAGGCTAGTAGATTGGTATCGTCTGCGTAGCCTATAGTAGAGATAGTAGGGTATTTTCTCTCTAGTCTCTTATATAGGGGGCATAGGTATAGGACTAAGAGGATTGGTAAAAGTAGTAAGCCTTAGGGTACTCCTGTTAGTACTGGGATTTGCTGGCTCTTTTAGCTTTTAAATAAGAGGCTAGTAGTCCTAGAGGAGAGGAATTCCTTTAGCCAGGATAGTAGCCAGATAGGTAGCCCTAACTAGTCTAGTATAGCTAGGAGTCTGTTATAAGGACTACTGTCGAAATACCCTGATAGGTCTAGCTATAGGAGGGAGGTCCTAGCTTTATATTTCTATGCCTCCTAGACCTGGGCTATAAGGGGGTATATAGCCGATTTGGTAGACTTATAGCGGCAGTAGCCCTATTATGTTGCTGGAATTAGCTTAAAAGCTTCGGCTATATCTCTTATCTTAGTCTCTATAACTTTTTCTAGGACCTTACTAATGCAGTTAAGCAGGGCTATAGGTCGGTAGCCTCCAGGGGTGTTATAGGTATCTGGCTGTTTTCCTAGCTTAGGAAGGACAATAGTAACCGCTTTCTTATATTCCTATAGATAGAAGCTATAGAGGAAGGATTTCAAGGCTAGTATAGCGAAGGCCTTGTATAAGGGGTTACTACAGGCCTTTAGAAAGCCTATAGGAAGTCCGTTAGGTCCTAGTACTTTCTAGGGTTTTGTTGTTTTAATAGCCTCTTTTATATTGTCTGCCCTAACCGTCTAGCTAACTAGTAGCCTAGGGCCTATTAGGGGTTCCTCCGGGCTATCCTCCTAGGGGGAGGGGGGAAGAAGCGTGCTAAAAGGGCCTCTACCTTCTCCTAGAAGGTACTGGCTTATCCAAGGGGTAGTAGCTTAGAAGGGGGTAGGGCAGTAGTACTTTGTAGCCTAGCCTATCTTTTTAGTTACTAGAGCTTCTCTAGCTTTTCTCTAGCCTTTTATAGAAAAGCCCTTTAGGTCTTCCTCTTACTTTCTTTTATAGCTTTTGTTTGCTCTCTTTAGGCTAACTTATAGGCAGTAAGGAGGGCCTAGTTGCTAGGGGAGCGTTAGAGCTATCTTTCTGCCCTTTTTCTCTCTTAGACTGCCTAGTAGACTTCGTTGTTCTACTAGAGGGCATTCCTCCTTCTAGTAGTTATTAGGGCTTCTTTAGGGGTTATAGCCCTAGCAATACGCTGGAGTTCCTCTAATAGTTACCTATAGGCCTTCTAGAGCTTAGCTGGGTTAGAGAGGCGTAATAGATATCTATAGCCCCCTATATTGTATATTAGGGAGCTAGCCTCTCTTGCTACCCCCTCTTTATCTATCTTCTTCTATTAGAATCAGGGGGGCGGCGGTAGGGCTTCTGTGTTTTCTAGGTCGATATTTAGTACCTAGGGGTAGTAGTCTAAGTATAAGCGTATATCCAAGCCGGTATAGGAGCAGGTAAGGCTACTACTAAGCTAGAAGTGGTTGATAGTTAAGGCCTTACCTACTTGGCTCCCCTATAGCGCCCTAGTTATAGCGCTGTAGGGGGTGCGGAGGGTAAGTCCCTGCTCTGCTATTAATAGTAATAGGTCTTCTAACCTAGGGCTAAAGCGGTTATATTAGTCCTATAGAGGGTAGTAAAGGTTAAAGTCCTTAGCTAGAAGGTAAAGGCCTAAGCAGGTATTGATCTTCCCCTTTATTTCCTCTATAAGGGGGGTTAGGCCAGTCTAGGGTTAGGGGTTGTTATATAGGGACCAGACTATAAAAGAGCCGTTCTTAGTCTGTATAGTAGCCCTAGCCTAGTCTAAGCTAGAGCTATAAGTCCATATTGCTAGTAGGAGTGATTTATAGATATAAAGTAAGGCTTGTCTATTAGAGGTGAAAATAAGGTGGTAGGGGGCTGATCTAGGGTAGTAGGTAGAGTGCTATACCTGCCTATTAATCCAGGGCTCTTATATAGCAAGTATTTCTTCTTTTACTATAGAAAATAGTACTTCCTATACTTCCTTCAAGCCCTGTACGTTCTAGAGGCGTACCTTTATATCTCTATCTCCTCTAGCTATATAGTAGGTGGTGGTTATTATATAGTAGTAGCGTTAGCTAGTCTAGTATCTAGGTCTGGTCTAGGTCTAGCATCTAGGGGTCTAGGGGCTTCTATAGGCTCTAGGGTTCTAGTAGGTCTTATAGCCCCTTTAGGGCTTATAGCTGGCGTAGAGGAAGGGGGGGTTTAGCCGCTTAGGTGGCTAAAGCAGGCGGTAATCGTGCTCTGGTTAGGGGTTAACCCTCTTGATACTATTGGCCGGCCCCTCCGTCTCTTCCCTAAGACTATAATATAGCCTTCTTCCCCCTCCTCTTATAATAAGGCCTGCTAGGGGGGGTATTGTTACTATTGTTACTGTTATTGCTATTGCTATTGCTGTTAGTACTACTGGTATAGGGGTAGTTGGTCAACGTTAAAGGCCTTAGGCCTAGAACGTAGATATCCCTTAGCCTATGCCTATACCTCTTTTAGGCAGGGGCAGGCCTCTGAGCGGGCGTAGTGAGCTTGGCGGTAGTTGTAGCAGCGGGATGCCCTAGAGCAGGTAGGGGCTTCTGGTATAGTATAGCTATTAGTACTACAGTTATAGCAGATCTCCTCCTTGCTCCGGCATACCTTAGCCCTATAGCCCTATTTCCAGTACTATAGGCATTAGATAGGCTTAGCTTCGTCGATCCAGGGCTCTGCTTCTAGGGCTCGGCAGCTCCAGAAGACCCCCTCCTTACAGGCCTTCTAGGCTACCTCTAGGGAGGTAAAGGCTATTAGTACCTTAACCCTAGTCCTTTCTAGCCCTTAAGGGTGCCAGACTTTTGCCCTAACCGCTGTAGGGTGCTGCTTTTTAGCCTCTTCTAGTAGGCCTTCCTCTGTAACCCGGGCGTAGACTGTAAGGCCTTTAACCGCTACCGCCCAGGTTGTGGTATGTAGGGAGGCCGCTAGAGTAATATGGGCCTCCCTAACGCTACAGGGAGCTAATGCCAGCACAAGGGCGCCTATAGAACTGTACTATAGTAGCTAGGACCTTATAAGCCTTTTAAGGCTATATAGAGGAATTAGGTGATTCCAGAGGGCTGTAAAGTAGCCGGTACTATTGACTGGTCTTATAAGCTAATTAGGCTAAGCCAGGCCTTCTATATATATAGTATAGAGTATATATATAGGGGTAAAGGGTAGCTTAGTAAAAAGCTCCCTTAGGTTAAAGGCCTAAAAGCCTAATAAAAGACTGAAAGCTACTAACTGGTAGGGCTTTAGTAAGTCCGTTAGCCGGCATACACTTAGTATTAAGATATAGAATAGTAACTATTTTAGCCTTAACCTGCTCTCTAACGTACTGGAATTTCAGCAGGGTATGCTTAGTTCTAGCGTATAGCACTGGGTCATTAGCCACCGTTATAGAGCCCTAATTATCTCTATAGAGAGTAATAGGGTAGTCTATAGGTCTGTAAAGTTCAGAGAATAGCCCTATAATCTACTGTACTTCGCGTATAGCCTCTGTAAGTCCATTAGTTTCAGCTTCCAGGGTAGAGAGAGCAATAGTAGTAGCTCTTTTCGTTTTCCAGCTAATAGGCCTACTAGCTAACTTATATAGATAGCCGTAGGTGGATTTACTAGTAGCCTTGTCCCTTGCAAAATCAGAATCACTAAAGCCTATAGGGACTAGACTACTATTAATTATAGAAGTCCGGCTACTACCTTTACTATTTCTAGAATCTACTATAGTAGTAGAGGTAGTAGTTAGGGGCCTAGGCCCTTCCTTAGAGTGAAAGTCTCTACTAAGCTTAGTAGTTGTATTACTACTATTACTAAGCTTAGGCCCTAGATCAGCTACTGTATTTCCGTTATAGCTAAACCAGATGCTATAGTCTTTAGTACTATTAAGATACTTAAAAAGATTTTTAGCAGCGTTTAAGTGTGATTTTGTAGGTCTATTTAAAGACCTAGAGAGCCAATGTACGGTAAAGCTAATATCTACCCTAATAAGGAGCATTATATATATAGCTGTTCCTACTAGGCTTTGATAGAGCTTAATTTCCGTAGAATTACAGAGGTGGCTAGTAATATCTTCCTCTAGTTAAAGTTCACTTACTAGCCCCGGCTAAAAGGGAATAGATATAGGCTTAGAATCGGCTAAGTTAAAGCGGTTAACCGCCTCTTCTATATACTGTGACTGGTTAAGCTATAGGCGCCTATTAGGTCTATCCCTTATAATTTGCACGCCTAGGAAATAGGCGGCAGGCCCTAAGTCTTCTAAAGCATAGACCTTATTAAGCCGTTTCTTTAAATCAGTTATATAGCCTATATTAGGCCCTATAAATAGACAGTTATCTATATAGGTAACGATAAAGTGGCAGGTTTTAGCATTATAGAAGACCCCTAGATCTGAAATAAGAGGGAGAAAGCCTAGGTTCTTAAGTAAGATTTTAAGCTTATCTTGCCACTCTCTAGGGCTTTATTTCAGACTGTATAACGCTTTAGATAGTTTAATAATTTTAGGAGTAGAAGGATTGTAGCTGTATTTCAGTAAAAGCTTGTAAATAGCCTTATTAGAAGCTGCTAGGTCTAATAGTCCTTTAAGGATTTCTATATATATTTCTTCTCTAAGAGCGCTATTAAGAAATGCCCCTATAAAGTCAGCTTGTTCTATTTCCTAGTCTAGAACAGTACCTATAGCTAGAAGTATACGCTAAGTAGGTGGTATACTAGTAGAGGCGTAGGTTATAGTATAATCTAGGCCTTCTACCTATATAAAGCCCCTAGCTACTAACTGAGATTTATACTTAATAGGCCTGTTTTTAGCGTCCTTTTTAACCTTAAGAACGTTTCGACAGGTAATAAGCTTACGGTTAGAAGGTAATAGACTCCTAGGTAGGAATTTAAAAACCCCTAGCTCTAATAACTGGATAAATTCCTTGGTAATAGCCTCTAACCACTTACTACGCTTATCTCTAGGTAGTTTTAAGACTTGCTTATAAGTAGTAGGCGTACTATCCTTAGATATTACCCTTTTTCGAGCCTTATAGATAAAAGATAGTATATATATATATATTGTATTCCACCTATAGAGTCCTTATTGGACTATAAGGAGCTGCTAGCTTATACTAATGCTAGAGGAAAACCGGAAAACGGATGAAAAACCTCCAACGAGCTTAAACAAGGCGGGCAACCTAGCAAGAGGAAAAAAGCAGTACTAAAAGAAAAACACCACGCAAGGGGAGGCCGTCTAGGAGGCTACTAAGGGAAATTACGCCTATTCTCCTACCCGTCTCCCGTAAGAACGCCCTATATCTTAATTAATATAGGGCTTAGGGTAGGGGAATAAGGAAGGGGTCTTGTTAGCGAAAGAGGTAAAGGTAGGTCTAGGCTTAAAGCTTAAAAGCTTATAAGCTTAGCCTTATAGCCTTCCCTTTTACCTTAGTATAGTAGTAAGATACCAGCTATAAGGAAGAAAGAAAAGATAGTCTAAAGAGAGAGAGGGGAAGCAGTCTAAGGAAGGAGAGAAGGTAGAAAAGAGACTAAAGTATATCCGTATCCTCTTCCTCTATAGAGCCCCTTGCTAGCTCTAAGGAGGAGGGTATAGAACCGGTAGCTGTAGTACCAGTAGCTGCTAGGTCGGTAGTAGTAAAGGTAGAGGCGGGGATTTTGCTAAAAGCCTCCCTTATAGTTCGCTAGGAAAGGGAGGCTATAGCGGTAGTAGCGGTAGCGGTAGCGGTAATGGCAGTTATTGTAGGGGGGCAGCCACGGCGGCGTTTTCCAGCTACTACCGTGTAGCTTTCTTCCCCTTCTAACTGGTCTTCTGTTGATATTGCCGGCTTAAGAGGGCCAGGAAGGTCGAAGTTAATAGGCCTGTTTTGTAGGCTGGATTTTGCCTAAGCCTTATGCTTCTTTCTTTTAGGGTATTCTTCTGCCCTAGTATAGTGGTTGCTATGGCAGTTCCGGCAGTACTAAGCCCTAGTATAGGCCGCCTCGGTATGCTTCTTCTTTTCTTGGCCGTAGTTGTAGCAGAGGGTAGGGGAGTGGCAGTATTTGGCTTTATGCCCCTATCGCCAGTAGTTAAAGTACTGTAAGGCCCTAGCCTTATCGATATAAGGCTCTGCTTTTAGGGCCCTATAGGCCTAGAAGATTCTGTCTTGATAGGCCTAGTAGGCCTCTTGCTGGCTAGAAAAGGCGATAAGAGCTAAGACTCTTGTTCTTTCGATCTGGAGAGGGTACTAGACCTTAGCCCTTAAGGCCGAAGGATATACTTCTTTTGCTGCTGCTAGAAGGCTAGCTTCTGTTACTCGGTCAGCTATTATAAGCCCTTTAACAGCAATAGCCCAGGTAGTAGTATAGATCGAGGCCTCTAGTGATAAAGAGGCTAGCTAGGCTGTATTTTCTTCTAAGGCTTTTTTGATTTTTTCTCCTTTAGTAACCAGTATAAGGTTACCGCTCGGTAGGGTCCTTACCCCTTTAATAGAGTGCCTTATAGCCTTCTATACTGCCTGTGCGATTTCCAGGGCTGATTTTTGGCCGAGGGAGGAAGAGGCTGATCCTAGCTGTATAAGGACCTGTTTTTCTAAGCCTAGCTTAGTAGGCTTTACCCTAGCCGCTGCTATAGCAGCCTAGGTATAGCGGGTTGGCTCTGATTTAACGGTAGAGGGTTGTTGCTGCTGCTACTATTACTGTTGTTGTTGCTGTTGTTGTTACTATTGTTGTTGCTTCTTCTGCCTCGGGGCCTGGGCAACAAACAAGGGAAATATCGGGGCTTTTTTCTCCTTCTCTTTTAAGATCTGTATTAAGGCTAGCTTTTTAGCTAGCCCGGTATATTCGACGATTTCCTTAAAGGCCAGGTTATTGACTGAAAGACTGACTATCTGGTCTATAAGACTAGAGAAGGTAAGGGCGAGGGTTATAGGTAGTAGGGCTTTTTCTTTCCCCTTTGTTAAGGGGGTAGGGGCGGCGGTGGCGGTAGTGGCGTGTTGACTGCTGGAAAGCCCTTTAAAAGGGCTATTGAACGGTATATCGCTTAACCCGGTAGCGGTTATAGTGGTGGCAGGGTTGGCGGCGGAAGTGGTAGTGGTAGTGGTGGTAGTAGCGGTGGTAAGGTAGGTTAAGAAGCTATGGCCTAAGCGCTTAGGGGCTTCGTTAATAGCCCCTAGGGGGCTAGGGGCGGCAGGGTTAGGGTTAGAGGGGTCAGTGCGGTTGGGGCTAGGGCATATGACTGTAGGGCCTATGCGCCTGCCCCGCTGCAGCTGCAGATTTCTGGCTACGGTTGACCATATTGTACGGTCAGAATCCGACTACAGCGCCGTCGAACGAGCGACTGCGCCGCAGCCAAATTTGGCGTGTGTTGAGTCCTCAATTGGACAAGTGGATTGCAAAAGAGTGCAGTCGATTTGGAGCGGTCCTGACCAAGAACGCGTTTTCGGATGTGTGATGTCGGGTCCAAAGATAGTATATAGCTACTAGTCTTAGCTAAAAGCTTGTAGTAATCGAGCTGCATTTTATCCCCCTCTAAAATAAGATTACTATTATCAAGAGGTTCGTTCGTTATAGGCTGATTAGGCGCTATAACTTCTATAGGCTTAGGTGTAAAAATAGGCTCTATAGTTTAGGGAAACGCCTCTGGTAATTCAGGCTTTCTAATAGATATAGTAGGCCTAGTAGACTCTACTATAACCGGATTTATAGGCTTATCCGGCCAGGGTTCATCCAATTTACTATCGGAAGAAGATTCGTAGGGTTCTAGCTTACTAGGTCCTATTTCTATACTAATAGGCTTTTCAGTATTAAGATTAGAAGGGTCCGGGCTGACAGCCCCCTCTAAATCTAGGTCTAGGTCTACTAATTCCCCCTCTAAAGCCGTATTATCAGTAGGCTGACTTAGCACTGTATTATCCTCTATAAATTTAACAGTAGAGGTTTTAAGTACTGCTCTTCTAGACGGTATATATACTAGGTAGGTCTTAGAACCTAATACCGCTAGTAATTTACACTCTTCCGTTCTAGAGGTAAATTTTAACGATTTAGACCGTTTTTCTAGAGGTATAATAGCCTCTCCTTTAGCGCCTATAGCCCTATAGCGCTCTAGGTTAGGTATATGTAGAATACCAGGCTCTAGCTCGTCAAATAGCGCCTGGAAAGGAGTGGTTTCCTTATTAGTTATAGCAGTACTATTAACTAATTCTACTATAGCCTCTAGTATAAAGCACCATAAATACTAGGGTAAAGCGCTACTAAGAATAGTATACCTTACACGGTCTAGTATAACTCTAACTGATCGTTCTACTAAGCCGTTCTGCTTATGGATATAGGGGGCAGAAGTACTAAATTTAATACCCCTTTTAGCTAACTAAGTAGTTAATAAATAAGTTATTTCGGTGCCTCTGTCAAAGTGGAATTTAGTAGGATATCTACCAAATCCATTCCTTAGGCCCCTAAAAAAGCCCTTAATAGCATTAGCTACTATAGGGCCTGATTTATTAGGTAGGTTAAAAACCCACCTATACCTACTTTTACGGTTAACTAGAAGTAAGACTATAGGGTTTCTATTATAAGGCCTAGGCCTAATTTTAACAGTATCGCCCTCTATTAAGTCTAAGACCTTAGGTGGGTCAGGTATTAAAGCCTTACTAACCCTTCTCACTGCTTTACCTCGATCATAGCTAGAGCAGTGAAAATCAGCTTCCTTTATTTTATCAAAATTAGGCAGCCCTTTAGTAATACTAGAGGTCTTTTTCAAAAGACATAGGCCTATATAGCCTAGCCTAACATGCCACAATTTAGCTAAATTAAGTAGATTATAGTAATCGCGCTGACCTATATTAGGCTCCTTTAAAGTAGGGCTAGATATAGCCTTTTCTACTACTTTATTCCCCTCTATAACTGGCTCTCTTAGCACACAGGGTTCCTTAGCTTATAGCGCTTATTAGGCTCTATAGCTTCGGATACTATAGCATCCTCTATAATAGGTCTATAGTCTTCCTTTCTAATAGAATTAGAAGGAATTTCCACTACTATCTTATTACGCTATAGCTCTATACTTTTAGTAGTATAACTAGAAAGGCCTAAAGGAAAAGCAAAATTTGCATGTAATATAGGCTTAGAGCTGCCTTTAACGTCAAGAAAAAATCCTGATTTCTTAAAGTCTAGTACAGCTATACAGCGTCTATCACCCCTATAAAGGGTTTCCTTTATAAGGCAACCTCCCGAATTATAGTGTCTAACCCTACTAACAATATTTATATCAATATTAGGTAGGTATAAAACGTTATCTAATACTAATTTAGTATAGGTAGGGGGGGCCTTTCTAGATAATACTTCTAGTGTAATAGAGCCTATACTAGCCGGGCTTACAGGGCCATTTCCAGTGTTAATAGGGCGTAACTGGCCTGTATTAGGCGTAAAGGTAGTAAACCGCTCTTTACTATTACTGATATGGTCTGTAGATCCCGTATCGTATGGCCAACTATTATAAAGAGCGGGGTCTCTAGGGCGTCTTCTAGGCTAATTATCTTTATATTTTGCCTTGTTATTAGAAGAGGTTTTTAGGCCTTTTCCTTTAAAGTCCTTACGCTTCTTATACCCTTTTAACGCTAATAGCTATGCTAATTGGGTATCAGAATCGCTAGAAGAACTAGAATTAGAACTAGAGTCGAATTCCCCTTCTTCTTCTATAGCTAGGTTATAGGACCCTAGTATAAAGGAGGCTTGTTCAGCACTTTTAGCACTATAATTCTGCCCTTTAACATTATAACTAGCCTTCTTCTTACCCTTTTTCTTATTTTTACCCTTCTTACTAGGGTTAGAATTTGAATTAGGGGTTGAATTAGAGCTTTTAGCTACGTGAGCTGCTCTATACGCCTCTATAGCCGGGTTCTTAGATTCTTCTAAAATATCAGCCATTAGATATTCTATATTAAGGCTAAAGGCTGTAAGGCCTAGCATTCTAGCCTATCTTATAGAGCTCTTTTGGCATGATACCTAGCTAGGAAACTTAGATTCTAGAGCCTTAAAATACTAATTTAGTATTAAAGAGGGATCTATATCTATTTTAGCTATAGTAAGCTTAGCAAGATAGCCGTTAAATTCAGCGTTAAAAGCTAATAAGCCTTTTTTATAGGTACTAAAGGTAAGGGCGTGGAATTCGTTATAGACGTCCTCCTTTTTAGACTCTATAGGTCGGCTATACTACCTAACAAGCAGCTTAAAGGCCTTAGAAGGTATATTGTCACAGTCCGTTGTTATCCTGTACATATATAGCTTCGTCTTACACCAGGACCTTCTGTCCTATATACAACAACATCTTTCTACAACCTATCTTTGCTCTAGCTATAACAGTTTGTTGTACCTATATATTCTTGCTAAATTAGTAAGATTTAGTAAGCAAAGAAAACCTCTTGTTAAAAGTCCATTTTAACAAACCATTTGACGAATCCCCCTGTTTCTATATACACTTTAACCACAAGTTACTACCGATTCTATAATAGCAACTAATAGCAACTAATCAGCGGAAGACTAGCTCTAAGCATAAGGCTTAGGGGTACTAGGCTCCCTAGGAATACCAGCTACTAACCTAGCTAACCTTGTCTTAGCTAGCGACGATCAACTACTCTATTTCCTATAAGCTGCGAATTCTAGAATTTTAGGTATCTCTACCGACTTAGCTATAACTTCCTTTAGGGCCTCTTCTGCCCCCCCTCTAGCTACTTTTCCGGCTCCTATCTTAACAAGTTATACAACTCTGTCCTGACTTCTTAGCGTTGATCCTCCGACCTTTAATAGAACCTCTATAAACTCTATCAAACGGCAGATAGCCTATATTGCCTGGAAGTCCTAGGTCTTGGTAAAGCTTGCTATCGATAAAGCTTTTTTCCCTAATACCCTAGTCCAAGTCCTTTATGTTTTATAGCGTCTTAGCAGTAAACCTTATTAGCGAATTTGCCCAGAAGTGGATAAGCTAGTTACGCTAGCTTATAGCCTCCCCTCTAACGCTTTTACGATTATATATATTGCCGATATTTTCGTATTGCTAGACCCTTAGTATCTTATAGAAGATGTTAGTACTATTAGCCTTATTAAACTGGAGAAACTAGATATAGATAGGGATAAGCTCTTATTTACCGACTTCCTAACGGAGCTAGTACGACTCTGCGAATATTCTAACTAGACTCTTATATAACGCGTTACCTACCTCTAACGGAAAGTAGGTTGAAAGCTTTACTATACTGTCGTTAGTATAGTAGACCGACCTAGCCCTATAGACTTTATAAAGTAGATAGAGCTTTACTAGAAGCTCTAAAACAATATTGCTATAGAACAGTATTAATCCTAGATTAGCTCTAGGTTGGTACTACTTTCTTAACCAGGATTTCATAATAACAGCAATCCTATAGTATTAGGAGCTATCCTAACCCTAGGTTCCTACCTTTCTCCTAAGGAAAAGGCCTATAAAACGACAACTACCTCTGCTTATATTATAGTAAGCTAGGCTATCTTGCCTACGACTATAGAGCAAAGAAGAACCGACCTACTACTACCTTGGCTATAGCTCTATAACTAAACTCTAAGGGAAAAGCCTAGGCCTAGGAATACTAGATTATTATCCTGGGCCTTTTACCTCTAATCTGGAGTTTGTTATTACCTTAGGCGTAGTTTATGCTAATTCTTCTTTGCTTTTTGCTATCTTAGTATATATATAAGGTAAGGCAGTCCTCCTTTAAACCCTTATCGACTTTGGTTATTCTCTGCTTAGATTTGTTAATTCCTTTATAGTAGATTACTTAGGGTTAAAGCAATCTACTTTAGATTTACCTTACCCTTTATGCCTTATAGATAGTAAGTAGGCTAGTCTTATTATAGATTTCTATATCCTAGACTATTTGTTTGGTTAACCTGATTCTGGTTATACTTCTGAGCTATTATCCCTGTATATCTGGCCTCTAAGCTCTTCTAGACTAGATATAATTCTTAGCCTCTTTTAGCTCTATACCTATAATCCTTTACTAGACTAGGCTTTTAGTACTATAACCCTTAATAGAAGGATACTAGTTGTACTCTAGGATAAGGACCCTCTAATACCTACCTAAGGCTCCTCTAACTCCCCTTTAATTACCAACTAAGATTCTTCTAACTTATAGCTTCTACCTACTATACTATTCCTATCTTTTGTAAAGGACTCTAGCATCTCTAATATATTAATGGCAGAACTCTATATAGTAATAGATATATTATTCTAAAGAGGGTTTACTACCGACTTATTCTTAACTCTAGATAATACTAATGCCTTCCCTTCTTGTCTCTTTAGGGTATCTAATAAGGATATTAAAAAGTACCTTAAAATTAACCTATTGTTGGAACACTAGCCATGACTGCGGGCCACATGTGCTGGGACTGCAGACTCCATATGGTGGACCCCAGCCGACGTGGATCGTCAGGTGACCACCTGACGATGCGGGTCGGACCGGGATCATCGTACGGTATCCACCGTACGATGAAGGGAATATATTAGGGGCCAAAATCTCTTCACCTGTACACTTAGAAGAGATAGACATGAATGAATAGACCACCTGAACCACCACGTACTAGTACGAAGAGCTACGAACACCTATCTATTTTAGAAACCGATATTAAGAAACTCTTACTGCCTATATATTACGACTTAATTACAGCTTTTCTTCCTATAAACTTAGAAACACTACTACCTTACTGTCCTTTTAATTACTAAGTCGAACTTATCCTAGGCAAGTTACTACTAGCTACTCGATACTGCCCTATAAGCTCCTAGGAGCTCCTAGTAATCTAGAAATACCTGGATGACCACCTTTCTAAGGGCTTTATACAGAGCAGTATATTATCGGCAGCTACATTAGTACTATTAGTAAAGAAGCCTAATAGTAGGGTACAAGTCTGTATTAACTA
Organism: Phyllachora maydis; assembly: GCA_029339225.1. Classification (NCBI taxonomy): domain Eukaryota; kingdom Fungi; phylum Ascomycota; class Sordariomycetes; order Phyllachorales; family Phyllachoraceae; genus Phyllachora; species Phyllachora maydis. Next base: position 976,657 of record JAQQPM010000001.1, on the reverse strand, counting down.
CTAAGGCCTAAATAACGTTATAATTAAAAATCGATATCTAATTCTACTTATTAAAGAAACGTTAGATATGTTATACTAGGCAAAAATATATACCAAACTCGATATTATAGCGGCATTTAACCAGATCCGAATTACCCCTAGTAACGAATGGAAGACTGTATTTACTACCTGTTTTGGCCTATTCAAGTGCTTAGTAGCAAATTTCAGCATAACAGGCATGCCTAGTACTTGGTAACACTTTATTAACTATATTTTATTTAATATATTAGACAAATATACAACTGCTTATCTAGACGATATCCTTATCGTTAGTAATATACCTACAAACTATACCTGATACGTCTGTAATATACTTATAAGGCTAATAAATGCAGGCCTTATAGTAGATATTAAGAAGTGTAACTTTTACACTACCTAGACATAATACCTTAGACTTATTATTTCAATATCCGGCATCTCTATAGACCCTAAAAAGATTAAAGCGATTACGTCTTAGCCCTGCCTAGAATTACTATAGGATCTATAGCGATTCTTAGGCTTCTCTAATTACTACTAACGTTTTATCTCCGGCTTTTTATCTATAGTACGTCCGTTAACATCTCTTTACTATAATAGGGCCTAGACTAGGCTATAGTCTAGTTCTTCCTAGGAGGAAACCTCCTTCTAACATTTAAAGTAGGCTTTTACTATAGTACCTATCTTATAATACTTTAACCCTAGCTATAGGATAGTAGTAAAGACAGATATATCTAACTGGGCCTTAGGAGGTATACTATCCTAATACAACTTGGAGGGGGTTCTATACCTAGTTACCTTTTTCTTAGTAAAATATATACTAGTAGAATACAACTATAAGATCTATAATAAGGAGCTCCTAGCTATTATCAAAGCGTTTAAGGAATAGAGACCGGAACTATAGAGCCTAGACCGCCCTATCGAAATATTTACAGACTATAAAAACCTATAGTACTTTTATATAATAAAGATCCTTAACTAGAGGTAGGTTTAGTAGTCTGAATTCCTAGGTGATTTCCGATTCTAAATTACCTATAGGCCCGGTAGTAACTATATTATACTAGATACCCTCTCCCGACGCCCTGGCAACTCCCCAGCGACTTCCTTAGATTTATTAAACGCCTAAATTGTAAGGAGATCTTAGGTTTTACTTCTAGACTTAAAATAGGATTACGTCCGACTTACTACTATCCCTCCTCTTCTTCTCCTTATGCTTAATATATCTGATTTGATCGACTCTATTATTTAGGCTGCCTATTCTAACTACTAGGATTCTTAGAGGCTCCTAGACTGCATTTAGGACCCTAATTGCCGTATATTTCCGCCTAAGCTTAGACCGCTTCTACAGGCCGCTATAGCCGACTATATAGTAATTTATAGCCAACTTTATATCAATAACTGTCTTTTTATCCTACCTAACAACAGGATAAGGCTATAAGTTATTTATAGAAACTATAGTCTATTGCCAGCAGGGTACCCAGGCTATAATAAGACACTAGAACTCCTATAACGCTCCTATTATTAGCTATATATTAAGTAGGATATTATATAATTTATTATAGTATACTATATTTACTGCTGTACTAAGAACGCTAAAGGAGCTCCGCTAGGCCTCTTTATACCTTTGCTAGTCCCTTTCTAGCCTTAGACTATAATAAGTATTGATTATATCTTACCTTTTCCAACCTACTACTGATATAGGGTTAACTATTAGCATATTCTAGTTATAGTTAATAGACTGATAAAAATAAGACACTTTGCTATAGTACCCGACCTTTCTACTACTATACTCGCCTCTATCTTTGTTATAAACATCTTCTAACTCTATAGTACCCCTAACTATATTATATTAGATAGGGGTACTTAGTTTGTTAGTACCTTATAGAAGGAACTTTGCTACCTTTTAGGAATTACTCTATAGTACTTCTCTATAGCTTACCCTAAAACTAATAAATAGATAGAAATTATAAATACCTATTTAGAATAGTACCTACAAGCTTTCATTTCGTTCTACTAAGACAATTAGATAGACTGGTTACCCCTAGTAGAGTTTACAAACAATAACTACAAGTTAGAGGCAACCTATCTTACACTATTCTTCGCTAATTACGGATAGTACCCTAACATAGGCATTAAACCTAAGCTACCTACGACTCCTCTATATACCGATGTCGAACAAAAAGAGTTCCTAAATGCCTAGTCTATCCGTAAGAGACTATAAAGAGTAGTTAACCATACTTAACTATTTATAGAACAAGCTTAAACTTATATAGCCGAGACTATAAATAAAAAACGCTAGGACTTAGTTTAGTATAAAGTTAAGGATAAGGTATAGGTTAATACTGCTAATATTTAACAAGGTTAGCTACTTAAAGAGCTTAGCTATAAGTAGCTTGGCCCTTAAAGGGTATCTAAGGTATATAGATAGGCAGTAGCAGTATATATCCCACCCTTATATAAGATCTTCCCTATCTTCTATATATCTCTAGTCTAACTTGCCTCTAAGGGGCTACTAGGCTAATATTCTACAAACCTACTATTATTACCTTATAGAGCTGTCCTATCTAACAAAGGCCCCAAACTAGAGATTAAGTAGTACTTCGATAAGATACTTAACTCTTACCTTAGAAATAGTACCCTTAAATATAGGATCTAATAGCTAAAACCCTATAAACCTACCTAGGAACCAGCAACAAACATTCAAGGCTATACAAGCAATATACGGGATTTTCATACCAAATATCCCGCTAAGCCCAGCCTACTAGATTAGTTCTAAGAGTAGGGATTGCCTATTTTATAACGCCGAATCAACTTGGCACTAACTTAGTACAAAATATGCTAAAACAGCAGAGCATAAAAAACCCTATATTCCACGAAACGACCACCTGCCTAATTCGGTATGGACACTTGTATAGGCCGCTACCTAAACGTCCCTATTATAAGGTTCGGTGCTATTACGCAGCGCCTTAGCCAGCCTCTTCTTTAAGGCTACTACAACTATATAGTAGCTATTATATATGTCAAGACCAGGCCACGTCTGACAAAACCATGTATTACAACGGCATATAAAATCTCCTAAAGCCTCGTTAGTACCCTAGAGGGTAAGCAGTAGTATAATATAGGCGTAGTACTAACGACAATTCTATATGAAATTTTTATATACAATAATCTTCTCCTATATAATACATTAGTAACTAGCCTCCGACTTATAACCGAACCTCTACCTAGACACTACCTTATCGGTCACCTACTATAGAAAAAACTTTCGTTCTATTTATACTATGCTTTACGTAATATACCTTAGTCGCAGTATTAAGGTTGTATAGTAGCTAGTACGCTACTATAGCAACTTAGGACTGTTCTAGCTAGTCGAAATAATACTATACATTCCTAACAGGTCTGTTAGGATCCGTCGTCGATATGGTGTAGAATCTCTTAGCGATGTAGTATATAGGTATATATTCTTCTATCTTGTACTATAGAACCCTTATAGACTACTATAGGCGTTAGTACTGTATTATACCTAACTTGCTAGAAGCTCTTTAATATACCGCCAAACAATTAGCCTTCTTCTGCTTTATATAATGCTTATACTACTGCCCTTTAGCAGCGGTCACTATATAAGGCTCTATAGAAAAAATACTAATAGGCCTACTACGCTATATAGCCTTTGTCGTATAGAAAATGACAGACCTAATATATGCTTTGCATAGGACCTCCTTTACTAAGGGAGTAGATTAGGAAGTTAGGGCTATATCTATAGAGGTTTAGTAACGATTCTTGATTAAAGCTAACCAGGTTGCACGGTTGATATATAAGGGAGAAAATTTTAACGACTTGATGGCGACTTAGGCTAGTGTCGAATATATAGAAAGGTAGCTTTAGCGCTATACTAGTGTTTGGCCTAGCAATAGGTAGGTCTGCCGCCTAATAGGGAAGGTAGGCCTAACTAGTAGGCTATAGTACTTAATTGGGAAGGTAGGTTAAAATGTATAGGCCTGGATGTAGGTCAGATATATATAGGCCTTAGCACTGTCACTTTAACCCTATATATAGGTCCTATTACTACTACCTTTAGACACAAACCGGAAGCAATATACTTACAACTAAATAACAATACGTATAACACTACTATATACGATTATTATTTACAGTTAAGGACGACTGTAGTTTTAGGGTAGGGTGCTGTCATAGTCCGTTATTATCCTGTATATATATAGCTTCGTCTTACACTAGGACCTTCTGTCCTATATGCAACAACATCTTTCTATAACCCATCTTTGCTCTGGCCATGACATATATAAATCCACGATATAGCAGCCCTAGGGCCACTAGATAAGCTATCACGTAGAAGCATTAAAAGAACAGCTTGATCAGAGTCGCTATAAGTGTTAGATATATCAGGGTTTTCTAAAAAATTAGATATCCCTAACGCTCTTAGCACTATACTTAAAGCCTGAATCCACTGTTCAAAATTGCTTTCCCCGCTAAGCTTACTATTGTCCGGTATAGTATAGGCCTTTTTAGAAAGCTCCTTTACTATACTACTAGTAATAGTATCCTTAAAGCCTTCCTTAGACCCTGTATCTATAGGGGGGTCTAAATTACTAGTAGCTGTATTATCTACAGCCGGCCCTAGATGGGGCTCTTTCCTAGGGGGACGTGGAGGAGAATCTAAATCCATAGTACCGCTAAAAGGATCAAATCTAGGACTATAGCTAGTCTTTCCAGTAGCAGCAGCATTGCTACTATTAGTTAGAGAAGCTAAAGTAGAAGATATGTTCTTTATAGCGCTAACGCTATCCTCGACAGAGGCTTTTAGGGTATTTAGACTTAAAAGTAGTGTTTTTATATCACTGGATTGGCTAGCTATAACTCGCTTATAAGATTTTATATACTGTTTTAGGACTTCTATAACCTCGCTATAGTCTTCGCCATCTTCCTCATCTTCTGATAGGGTTCGTATAGGTAGTAGAGGCCTAGAAGATTGCCCTGGATCAGCTGGGTTACTAGCCCTTTTAGGCGCTATACCCTTCCCTTTAGCTTGATCCGCCATTATAAATAGGCTACTATTTACTTTATAGTGCTAGCTAAAGCACTTAATTAGCTTCCAGTTCACTAAAGCTAATTAGCTAGCTTACTAATTATAGTAGTGATTTTCTAGGCTAGTCTTAGCGCTTAGTAGGTTTATAGCGCTGCCTACTTGCTACTTAGTAGGGCTTTCTAATAGAAATTCTAAACTAGGCTCTAAGGGCTAGAGACTTCGACGTAGGGACTTAACTACCGCCTATAGATATATCTATAGAAAGGGCTCTATAGTAGGGAAATATAGGTCTTTAGCGCTAGAAATTCTAAAACGCTAGCCTTTCTACTTCCAGCTATAAGTAGAAAGGTCTTTTAGTATAGGTAAGTATACTAGCCTAAGTGTATAAGAGCCCCAAATGCTCGTCAATACTATAGGACTTAGATTTCTTAGCGATTTCTCCTTCTAGATTTTCAGGCTTTTTAGTCCTTAAATAGCCTTCAATAAGATGTAATATATAGCTTTTTAGGGCTAATATAGTACTATATTTTCAGCTTTAAGAGGCTTAAATAGCCCTATATATATAGGCAGAGGTAGCGCTTTGAAATTGGACTCCAACGATAACTATCCCATAGGCTATCCGGGCTCATAACCTATTGTAATAGGTAATCCTAAATAAGGATCTATAACCACTATAGCCTACTAGTAGTAGTTGTATAGGGTACGTAGGGGCAGCAATAGCGTTGATATGGCCTGAATAGCACTTCCTAGGTATGTGCTAATATAGATAGATAGATTCTATTACGCTATCTGATCCCCGTAGGGGATATCTAGGTAGGCTGAACTAGTGCTATAGGAAAACCGTATAACGGGTGAAAAACCTATAACCGTACATAGGAAAAGGGGAGGGTGTGATAGGGGGTAGGCTAATCTTTACTAGGGTAGATACCGCCTTTTTAGGAGTATGAAAACATACTGTCTAAAGGGGTATAGGCTAGACCGCTCCTAGCCCCTAAGCAACAGAGTATTCTGGCAGTCTAGTAGCAATATGGCGAACTAGGGGGCGTATAGCGCCGCCGCCCCCTTTTTCGAGTCTATAGAGAAAGCTATGTATATCCCCCCTTTCCCTCTCTCTAAAAGAGGCCGAAGGGTAGGCCGGGCAACCGTCGAATATATGTCGGATGTCTTCTATAGCTAGGTAGCAGCGGCAAAGGGGGTTATTAACCCTAGGTACCTTATAGGTATATAGGAATCCCCTTAGGCCTATCTTCCCTATACAGGCCTATATTAGCAGCAAGCTTTCGGCTTTAGAGAGGTTCTAGTAGCGTCTTTGGAAGGCCTCCTTAAAGGCCTTAGCTAGGTTATCCTTTTAAAAGGTAGCTTTAGCTGATTTCTCGGAGAGGCTCTCTGTATAGGGGTTGTAACTAGACGCCCTAGCCTCCTATAAATAGCGATCCTTCTAGGCGGTATAGAGGGGTTCCTTGTTAATAGCCTTCCTTAGCTATTAGTAGTACTACTAAGCTGTTACCTCCCTTTTTCTTTCTTGTTTTGTATACCCTCCTAGGAAAAGGCTGGTCCTAGGGGTCCTGTTTCTAAGGATAAGGCATAGGGCTTCCTTCTACTTAGCCATCTCTTTCCCTATAGCCCTATTTATCCTAGCTTAGCTGGAGAAGGAGAGGGCGTTAAGGTAGAGGTTAAGGGGGGGGACATTAGCCTTATAGTAGAGGCTTCGGACCGGTATCCTTTTATAGGCCCCTATAACCCTCCTTAGGGCCTCGTTTTCAGCTGCTAGTAGGCCTCTAGTTATACCCTATAGCCTATTTAGTGCTATAGGCGTAGGGGTATGCTAGGCCAAGGCTGCATAGGCTAGAACCGGCCTTATTACTGCTATATATAAGAGCCTAGTCTTTTCGATTCTAGGTCCCTAGGTCTTTCTAGCTAGCCTAGTAATAGCAAGGGTCTGCGTTTTTAGCTTCTACTATAGGGTATTGGCATAGGCCTTCTAGGTAAGCTTAGGGTCTAGCCAAACCCCTAGAAAACAGGCCTCTATAGCTGGTAGTAGGGGGGGGGAGTCCTCTATTAGTCCTAGATTAATAGGGTTAGTCTAGGGCCTCCTTCTAGGGGGGAAGTGTATAAGTTTACTCTTTGCTACTAAGAAGATAACTCCAGCAGTTGCTGTCTAGTCTAGGTACTCTTTCTAGGCCTCTTCTAGCTGCCTAACCGTTATTATAGCTTCCTTGCCGAAGGCTAGTAGGTTAGTATTATCTGTATAGCCTATAGTAGAGATAGTAGGGTATTTTCTTTCTAGTCTTTTATATAAGGGGCAGAGGTATAGAACTAAGAGGATTGGTAAAAGTAGTAAGCCTTAGGGTACCCCTGTTGGTACTAGGATTTGCCGGCTTTTTTAGCCATTAAATAGGAGGCTAGTAGTCCTAGAAGAGAGGAATTCCTTTAGCTAGGATAGTAGCTAGGTAGGTAGCCCTAGCTAGTCCAGTATAGCTAGGAGTCTGTTATAAGGGATACTGTCGAAATACCCTAATAGGTCTAGCTATAGGAGGGAGGCCCTAGCTTTATACTTCCATGCCTCCTAGATTTAAGCTATAAGGAGGTGTATAGCCGATTCGGTGGATTTATAGCGGTAGTAGCCTTATTATATTGCTGGGATTAGCTTAAAAGCCTTAGCTATATCCCTTATCTTAGTCCCTATAACTTTCTCTAGGACCTTGCTGATACAGTTAAGTAGGGCTATTAGGCGGTAGCCTCTAGGGGTGTTATAGGTATCTAGCTGTTTTCCTAGCTTAGGGAGGACAATGGTAATCGCTTCTTTATATTCCTGTGGATAGAAGCCGTAGAGGAAGGATTTCAAGGCTAGTATAGCAAGGGCCTTATATAAGGGGTCGCTATAGGCCTTTAGAAAGCCTATAGGGAGTTCGTCAGGTCCTAGTGCTTTCTAGGATTTTGTTGTTTTAACAGCCTCTTTTATATCGTCCGGCCTAACCATCTAGCTAACCGGTAGCCTAGGGCCTATTAGGGGTTCCTCCGGGCTATCCTCTTAGGGGGAGGGGAGGAAGAAGCATGCTTAAAGGGCCTCTACCTTTCCTAGAAGGTACTAGCTTATCCGAGGGTTAGTAGCTTAGAAGGGGGTAGGGCGGTAGTGCTTTATAGCCTAGCCTATCTTTCTAGTTACTAGAGCTTCTCTGGCTTTTCTCTAGCCTTTTGCAGAAAGGCCCTTTAGGTCTTTCTCTTACTCTCTCTTATAGCCTTTATCTGCTTCCTCTGGGCTAACTTATAGGCGGTAAGGAGGGCCTGATTACTAGGGGAGCGTTAGAGCTGTCTTTCTGCCCTTTTTCTCTTCTAGACTACCTAGTAGATGTCGTTATTCTACTAGGGGGTACTCTTCCTTTTAGTAGTTGCTAGGGCTCCTTTAGAGGTTCCTTTAAGGGTTATAGCCCAAGTAATATATTAGAGTTCCTCTGATAGTCGCCTATAGGCCTTCTAGAGCTTAGCTGGGTTAGAGAGGCGTAATAGATATCTATAGCCTCCTATATTGTATATTAGGGAGCTAGCCTCTCTTACTACCCCCTTTTTATCTATCTTCTTCTATTGGAATCGGGGGGGCAGTAGTAGGGTTTCTATAGTCTCTAGGTCAATATCTAGTACCTAGGGGTAGTAGTCTAAGCATAAGTGTATATCCGAGCTAGTATAGGCGTAGGTAAGGCTACTACTAAGCTAGAAGTAGTCGATAGTAGAGGCCCTACCTACTTAGCTCCCCTATAGCGCCCTAGTTATAGCGCCGTAGGGGGTACGGAGGGTAAGCCCCTGCTCTGCTATTAATAGCAGTAGGTCTTCTAACCTAGGGCTAAAGCGGTTATATTGGTCCTAAAGGGGGTAGTAAAGGTTAAAGTCCCTAGCTAGAAGGTAAAGGCCTAGATAGGCGTTGATCCTCCCCCTTATTTCTTTAATAAGGGGGGTTAAGCTAGTCTAGGGTTAGGGGTTGTTATATAGGGACTAGACTGTAAAGGGGCTGTTCTTAGTCTATATAGTAGCCCTAGCCTAGTCTAGGCTAGAGCTGTAAGTCCAAGTTGCTAGTAGGAGTGATTTATAGATATAGAGTAAGGCCCGTCCGTTAGGGGTGAAAATAAGGTGGTAGGGGGCTGATCTAGGGCAGTAGATAGAGTGCTATACCTGCCTATTAATCCAGGGCTCTTATATAGCAAGTATTTCTTCTTTTACTATAAAAAGTAGTACTTCCTATACCTCCTTCGAGCCCTATACGTTCTAGAGGCATACCCTTATATCTCTATCTCCTCTAGCTATGTGGTAGGCTGTAGTTATTGTATAGTAGCGTTAGCTAGTCCAGTATCTAGGTCTAGTCTAGGTCTAGCATCTAGGGGTCTAGGGGCTCCTATAGGTTCTAGGGTTCTAGTAGGTCTAGTAGCCCCTTTAGGGCTTATAGCTAGTGTAGAAGAAGGGGGGGTTTGGCTGCTTAGGTGGCTGAAGCAGGTAGTAATTGTACTCTAGTTAGGAGTTAACCCTCTTAATACTGTTAGTCGGCCCCTCCGTCTTTTTCCTAAGACTATAGTATAGCCTTCCTCCCTCTCCTCTTGTAATAGGGCCTGCTAAGAGGGGTATTGCTATTGTTGTTATTGCTGTTGCTGCTATTGCTATTAGTACTGGTATAAAGGTAGTTAGTTAACGTTAAAGGCCTTAGGCCTAAAGCGTAGACATCCCTTAGTCTATGCCTATACCTCTTTTAGGTAGGGGTAGGCCTCTAAGCGGGCGTGGTAAGCTTAGTGGTAGTTGCGGTAGCGGGGTGCCCTAGAGCAGGTAGGGGCTTCTAGCGTGGTATGGCTATTAGCGCTATAGTTATAGCAGATCTCTTCTTTACTCTAGTATACCTTAGCCCTATAGCCCTTTTTCCAGTACCTTAGGCATTAAATAGGCTTAGCCTTGTCGATCTAGGGCTCTGCTTCTAGGGCTTAGCAGCTCTAGAAGACCCCCTCTTTATAGGCTTTCTAGGCTACCTCTAGGGAGGTAAAGGCTATTAGTGCCTTAACCCTAGTCCGTTCTGGCCTTTAAGGGTACTAGACCTTTGCCTTAACTGCTATAGGGTATTGCCTTTTAGCTTCTTCTAGTAGGCCTTCCTCTATAACCCGGTTATAGACTATAAGGCCTTTAACTGCTACTATCTAGGTTGTTATATATAGGGAGGCCTTCTCGCTCAAGGCCCTTATAATCCAGGTAGTATTACTCTCTAGGTTCTTCTTTATCTCTACATTCTCTATAACCAGAAGGAGGTTACTGCTAAAGAGCGTCCAAACCCTCTAAACTACTCGGCTAAAAGCCTATTAGATAGCCTATACTACCTCTAGGGCAGATTTAGCTAGTACCTGTTACTGGGCTAAGCCTAGTTGGATAAGCACTTGGCGCTCTAGGCTAGGCCTAGTTACCTTACTAGCTATTAGCTTGCTAGCTATATTAGCCTAGGTAGGGGCTATAGGCTAGGAGTGGCTAGGCTATTGTTATTGCTGTTGTTGTTACTAGTAGTAGCTAGGCTGCTAGGGGTATTGCTAGTACTATAGCTTGGGCGTTGTTAGGGCGGTAGGGCGGTTTTAGGGTGCTAGAGCTGCTGCTGTTATAGCTAGGGCTTCTTTAGGCGGATCCTAGAGCAGGGCTGTAAGAGCAATTTGCCTAGCTTCGGTAGTTGCTTCTACTATACCATAGAAGTTAGTACTGTCCTTAGCTAGGCTGATTATCCAGTCTAGGAGGCTAAAGAGCGTAAGGGCAAGCTTAGGAGGGCTAAGGGTAGCCTAGGCGGTTTTCTTAGTTGCTAGGGCGATATGGTCGGCCTTAGTAGCACTGTTATTGCTTCCTTCTTTCCCTGTATTTTTCTCTGATTTTTTCCCCTGCTTTTTCGAGGTTTTCTAGCTAGAAGGGGCCGGGGCTAGGGCGTGCTAGCTGCTGTTCAGGCCCCTAAGGAAAGGGGTAAAGACGTTGGTTAAGAGGGGGGTACTAATCGTAGGGGTATTGATAGTAAGGGGGGTGCTAGAGCTAGGTACTATAGGTACTATAGTTATAGCGCCTATAGCAGGCTCCTTAGTAGTAGTAGAGGCGATAGTAGTGGTTTAGCGGTCTTTTATTTCTATATTGTCGTTTAGGTAGTCCGTGCTTAAGGGCTGGCTTAGGGGGTTGTTATTATTGTCGTTAGCCATAGGTAGGGCAGGGTTGCTAGGGCGCAGAGCTGTATTAGCCTGTATGTAAGGGAATTGCAGTTGCAAGAGGGCAGCTAGGCTCGCCATTTTCTGCATTTTCGCACGCCTAGGGCTGTCGCGCAACCGACAGCGCTGCAGCGAAAATTGGCGGGCGTTATGTCCTCAATCAGACGGTTCGAATGGATGTGGTTGCACGCGATTTAGTGTAGTTTTGACCAAAAACTCGTTTTTCGTTTTTAGGTGTCGGTCCTATGTGCTAATATAGTAAAGTAGGGCCCTTTACTATATTCCCTCTATAAAAGTCCTTATATAACGGTATAGTTATAGGCTATAGCGCTATATTATAGGGGCTTTAAGCTTATATATCATGGCTTTCAGGGGGTCTTATAGGCCTATAAGGCTTATAGTTGTAGGTAATGTATAATCTGATTTCTAGTCTAGTAGGTAAGGCTGCGCAATTTCCTTTCCTACATATACCCTCTAGGACCGTTCCTGCCCTCCACATGGCAGGAGCGCCTTAGTAGGTGCATGGCCACTTCCTGAAAAACCAAATAAGCTGGCGATTTTAAATAATCGACTCACGGCCACCTAAGCTGCAGGGTAAGCCGCACGACTTTTCCTATAAGTTCTATTTTCGCTCCTGCGGTACAGGGTAGGTATAGGGTAGGTAGGTGACCTAGTAGAAGAGCCTTTTAAGGCTATTTCTAGCGCTTATACAGCCTAAGGAGGCTGTCTCTACAAAAGTAGGGCATAAATCTAAAAATAGAAAAGCCTTTCAAAGCTATTTCTAGGCTATATAGTGGAATATAAAGCTTAGTCAGCGGTATCCACAAAAGTGGGTCCACCCTTAGAATATAGCTATATATCTAGTAGTTCGAGAACTGAAATCCGTTTTGCCTAAGCTATAACCGTTAGAGCGCTATAGCTTATTTTATACGTTTAACAATACTACCTCCCCTTTAACAAAAACCCAGCCTAAGTTAAACAGTCCGAAAACTTAATGTAAATTAAGTTACCTAGGAAGTACCTTTAAAAGCTGCTTTTCTTCCCTATATTAACGGTCCTCTTCCTCTAACTAGATCACTAAGCCTTTTAGGATCCTTAATACCTGGCCTAATAATATTGTCCTTACTAAACCGTTCTAGCTAGGAATCGTCCCCTAGTTACAGTCTATTTAGATTATAAATAAGTATACTATCTAATTAGAAGAACTTCTTTACTATAGTTAGTAGGAAAGTCCGCTCTAACTCGATCCTATCTAAGGTCTTTAGCTAGTAAGCCTTTTTAGGACTCTTCTATAAGACTGAAAAAAAGCCCTTCTACCAGAAGGAAAGCTTATACTAGTAACTTATATCGATCTGCCTAACCTTATTATAAATAAGGACCAAATTACCAGGGTAGATTTCCAACTAATCTAGGTATAACTTCCTAGATAATACGCGATTTCTCGCTTTAGCAGCGCTTTTATAGGCCTTAGATACCTTATTCTATAGCTCTGTCTAGGCAAGCTCTATATCTATAATAGACTTAACTTACTTAGTAAATAGATCTAAAACAGCCTTTATATCAGCTAGCTTTCTAGGTTAACAAACCCTAGCCTAAACTTACTCCTATCTAATCAGACACTAGGAAGGGATATTGAGCTTAATCTTAGTAACTAAGTCTTAACTAAAAAGCATAAAGTAAAGTGAGATATTAAAAGAGGAACGAATTAAGGTATAGTTAATCTAAAGAATGAAGCATAGGGACTTCTTCTAATCCGTTCTTATTATCTCTATAATTAAAGTAAGTATAGTTGCAATTAGCAGATAACCTACCTTGTTAATACTATTAGCTTTTAAGTTATAGAAAGAGCTGATAATTTGCTTAACTCTAATAGTTTTTAGGGATACTTTAACTATACCCTTAAACTTAGAACTACTATTAACAACTACAATTAGGGGAAAACTATATCTTAAAAACATATGCTAAAGTATAAAAGTCTAAACTAAAGCTAAATTGACTTTACTAAGGATAGCAGCCTCTATATGGAGATAGAATCTATTACTCCTATAGAGTCTATCTAGAGACTATAAGGGGCTGCTAGCTTACACTTATGCTAGAGGAAAACCGGTAAACGGAAGAAAAGCCTCCAACGAGCTTAACAAGGCGGGCAAACTAATAAGAGGAAAAAGTATACCGACATCAAACATCCGAAAACGCGTTCTTGGTCAGGAACGCTCCAAATCGACTGCACTCTTTTGCGATCAACTTGTCCAATTGAGGACACAACACACGCCAAATTTGGCAGCAGCGCTGTCCGCCGTTCGACAGCGCTATGGTCGGACTCTGACTATATAATATGGTCGACCATGGCGAGAAATCTGCAGCAGGGGCGCACAGGCCCTATAGTCACGTGCCCCCCTAGCACCCCTAACCCTCTAGGCCCTTGCCCTGCTTCCGCTACCCCTAGCCCCTTAATCAACGAGCCTACCCCTAAACCCGATTATACAAGCCATACGTTTGAGCCCCACCTCTCTAGCGCTATAGCCATAGCTATAGCTACTACTACCGCCGCTACTGCTACCGCTACTACTACTACTTCCGCCACCGATTCCACCACCGCTATAACCGCTACTAGGCCGAGCAATATATCGTTCGATAGCCCTTTTAAAGGGCTTTCTAGCAGTCAGCACACCACTACCGCTAACACCGCCACCGCCCCTCTAAAAAAGGGGAAAGAAAAGGAGAAAGCTTTACCGCCATCGACTCTTACCCTTACCTTCTCTAGCCTTATAGACTTAATAGTCAGCCTCTTAATTAATAACCCGGCTTTTAAGGAAATCGTCGAATATATAGGGCTAGCTAGAAAGCTAGCTCTAACGCAAATACTAAAGGAGGAGGAGAAGAAGGCAGTAATTCCGATCTTTCCTTCTTTTACTAGCTAGGCCCAAAAGCAGAAGAAGCAGCAGTACTAATAACAACAACAACAATAACAACAACAACAGCAGCAACTAGCCCCTTAACCCAAGACCCGCCATACCTAGGCTACTATAGCAGTAGCTAGGGTAAAACCGACTAAACTAGGCCTAGAAAAACAAGTCCTTATACACCTAGGATTAGCCTCCTCCCCCCTTAGTTAGAAATCAGCGCCAGAGATCGTATAGGCGGTTTAGAGGGTAATAGGGCATACCATTAAGGGGGTAAGGACCCTACCAAGCAGTAACCTTATACTAGTTATAAAGGAAAAGAAGGTAAAGAAGGCCTTAGAGGAAAATACAGCCTAGCTAGCCTCTTTATCACTAAAGGCCTCCCTCTATACCACTACCTAGGCAGTAGCTGTTAAAGGGCTTACAATAGCTAATCGGATAACGGAAGCTAGCCTCTTAGTAGCTGTAAAAGAAGTATATCCCTTAGCCCTCTAAGCTAAAGTCTAGCACCTACTCCAAATCGAAAGAACAAGAGTCTCAGCACTTATAGCCTTTTCTAGCTAACAAAAGGCTTATAAGGCCTGTCAAGACAGCATCTTCTAGGCTTATAGGGCCCTAAAAGCAGAGCCTTATATCGATAAGGCTAGAGCCCTTTAGTGCTTTAACTACTAGCGTTAGGGGTATAAGGCTAAATACTGCCACTCCCCTGCCCTTTGCTATAACTACGGCCAAGAAAAGAAGAAGCATACTAACAAAGCAGCCTATACTAGGGCCTAGAACTGCCAGAACTACTAAGGAGGCCACCATACTAGGGCAGAGGAATGCCCTAAAAGAAAGAAATATAGGGTACAAGCAAAGGCCTACCTTCAAAATAGGCCTATCAACTTCAACCTTCCAGGCCCTCTTAAGCCAGCAATATCAATAGAAGACCGGCTAGAAGAGGAAGAAAGCTATACGGCAGTAGCTGGAAAACGCCGCCGTGGCCGCCCCCCTACAATAACCGCCACTACCGCTACCGCTACTACCGCTATAGCCTCCCTTTCCCAGCGAACTATAAGGGAGGCTTTTAGCAAAATCCCTGCCTCTACCTTTACTACTACCGATCTAGCAGCTACTAGTACTATAGCTACCGGTTCTATACCCTCCTCCCTAGAGCTAGCAAGGGGCTCTATAGAGGAAGAGGATACGGATATACTTTAGTCTCTTTTTCTACCTTCTCTCCTTCCTTAAACTGCTTCCCCTCTCTCTCTTTAGACTATCTTTCCTTTCTTCCCTATAGCTAGTATCTTACTACTATACTAAGGTAAAGGGGAAGGCTATAGGCCTAGGCTTATAAGCTTTTAAGCTTTAAGCCTAGCCTTACCTTACCCCTTTTTACTAACAAGACCCCTTCCTTATTCCCCTACTCTAAGCCCTATATTAATTGAGATATAGGGCGTTCTTACGGGAGACGGGTAGGGGAATAGGCGCGATTTCCCTTAGTAGCCTCCTAGACGGCCTCCCCTTACAATGTTTTTCTTTTAGTACTGCTCTTTTCCTCTTACTAGGCTGCCCGCCTCGTTGAGCTCGTTGGAGGTTTTTCATCCGTTTTCCGGTTTTCCTCTAGCATAAGTATAAGCTAGCAGCCCCTTATAGCCCCTTAGAGGACTCTATAGGAGTAATAGATATCTATCTATCTAATAAGAGGAAAAAAGCAGTACTAAAGAAAACAAAGCAAGGGGAGGCCGTCTAGAAGGCTACTAAGGAAATAGCACCTATTCCCCTACCTATCGCCCGTAGGTACCTCCCTATATCTCAACCTTTCGGTTTGTTAATTATAGGGGGTCGGGGTAGGGGAATAAGGAAGGGGTCTTATTAGTAAAAAGGGGTAAGGCAAGGCTAGGCTTAAAGCTTAAAAGCTTATAAGCCTAGGGCTATAGCCTCCCCCTTTACCTTGGTATAGTAGTAAGATACCAGCTATAGGGAAGAAAGAAAAGACAGTCTAAAGAGAGAGAGGGGAAGCAGTCTAAGGAAGGAAAGAAGGCAGAAAAAGAGACTAAAGTATATCCGTATCCTCTTCCTCTATAGAGCCTCTTACTAGCTCTAGGGAGGAGGGTATAGAACCGGTAGCTGTAGTACCGGTAGCTGCTAGATCGGTAGTGGTAAAGGTAGAGGCAGGGATTTTGCTAAAAGCCTCCCTTATAGTTCGCTGGGAAAGGGAGGCTATAGCAGTAGTAGCGGTTATTATAGGGGGGCGGCCACGGCGGCGTTTTCCAGCTACTACTGTATAGCTTTCTTCCCCTTCTAGCCGGTCTTCTATTGATATTGCCGGCTTAAGAGGGCCGGGGAGGTCGAAGTTAATAGGCCTGTTTTATAGGCTGGATTTTGCCTAAGCCTTATGCTTCTTTCTTTCAGGGCATTCTTCTGCCCTAGTATGGTGGTTACTACGGCAGTTCCGGCAGTGCTGAGCCTTAGTATAGGCTGCCTTGTTAGTATACTTCTTCTTTTCTTAGCCGTAGTTGTAGCAGAGGGCACAGGAGTGGCAGTATTTGGCTTTATACCCCTATCGCCAGTAGTTAAAGCACTATAAGGCCCTAGCCTTATCGATATAGGGCTCTGCTTTTAGGGCCCTATAGGCCTAGAAGATTCCGTCTTAATAGGCCTGGTAGGCCTCTTACTGGCTAGAAAAGGCGATAAGAGCTAAGACTCTTGTTCTTTCGATCTAGAGGGGGTACTAGACCTTAGCCCTTAAGGCCGAAGGATATACTTCTTTTGCTACTGCTAGAAGGCTAGCTTCCGTTACCCAGTTAGCTATTATAAGCCCTTTAACAGCAATAGCCCAGGTAGTAGTATAGATCGAGGCCTCTAGTGATAAAGAGGCTAGCCAGGCTGTGTTTTCTTCTAAGGCTTTTTTGATTTTTTCTCCTTTAGTAACCAGTATAAGGTTACCGCTTAGTAGGGTCCTTACCCCCTTGATAGAGTGCCCTATAGCCTTCTATACTACCTGTACGATTTCTAGGGCTGATTTTTGGCCAAGGGAGGAAGAGGCTAATCCTAGCTGTATAAGGACCTGTTTTTCTAAGCCTAGCTTAGTAGGCTTTACCCTAGCCGCTGCTATAGCAGCCCAGGTACAGCGGGTTAGCTCTGATTCGACGGCGGAGGGTTGTTGCTACTGCTGTTATTGTTGTTGCTATTATTGTTGCTGTTACTGTTGTTGTTGCTTCTTCTGCCTTAGGGCCTGGGTAATAAACAAGGGAAATATCGGGGCTTTTTTCTCCTCCTCTTTCAAGATTTGCGTTAAGGCTAGCTTTCTAGCTAGCCCGGTATATTCGACGATTTCCTTAAAGGCCGGGTTATTGACTAAAAGACTAACTATCTAGTCTATAAGACTAGAGAAGGTAAGGGCAAGGGTTGCAGGTAGTAGGGCTTTTTCTTTTTCTTTCCCCTTTTTAAAGGGGGTAGGGGCGGCGGTGGCGGTGGTAGCGTGTTGACTGCTGGAAAGCCCTTTAAAAGGGCTATCGAACGATATATCGCTCGACCTAGTAGCGGTTATAGTGGTGGCAGGGTTAGCGGCGGAAGTAGTAGTAGTAGTGGTAGCAGCAGCAGTGGTAAGGTAGGTCAAGAAGCTATGGCCTAAGCGCTTAGGGGCTTTATTGACAGCCTCTAGGAGGCTAGGGGCGGCAGGGTTCGGGTCGGCAGGGTTCGGGTTGGCAGGGTTCGGGTCAGAGGGGTTAGTACGGTCGGGGCTAGGGCACGTGACTATAAGGCCCGTACGCCCGCTCTGCTGCAGCTGTAGATTTCTGGCTACAGTCGACTACATTGTACGGTCAGAATCCGACTACAGCGCCGTCGAACGAGCGACTGCGCCGCAGCCAAATTTAGCGTATGTTGAGTCCTCAATTGGACAAGTGGATTGCAAAAGAGTGCAGTCGATTTAGAGCGGTCCTGACTAAGAACCAGCAGCCTCTATATAGCCAGTAAGGTCGTCTCTTACCTTGATTATAGTATTATACTTGCCCTTAAAAAACTAGATATCGAAGTAGACCTTAAGAAATAGGGTCGAAAAAGGTATAGTAAACTAGGCTTCTTCCTTATACCAGGATAGGCGAATCTTCTAACAAACCTTATAGTAACAGTACTAGTTAATAAGATCTAAGTAGATTATTAGCTACTAGTATAGTTAGGTAATCTAGTAGTAAGAAGTATTAGATCGGCGTAGCTAGTGCACGACTAGCCGCCGCTTGTTTTTCTTCTTCTTCTCCCTCTGTTCAGAGGAGACCTGTGTCCACTTTCTCTTCTGTCATGTAGTAGAGTAGGTGGACAAGGCTGGTCTTTCTTTTCTGCCCTTTATCTTATTCTAGGCTGACAACGAGATTGCGAATTAGCAGTATAAGGAGGACAATAGTATAAGAAGCTGGCTTTTCTTCCTATATTCAGAGAGAAATACCGACATTAAACATCCGAAAACGCGTTCTTAGTCAGGAACGCTCCAAATCAACTGTACTCTTTTGCGATCAACTTGTCCAATTGAGGACACAATACACGCCAAATTTGGCCGTAGCGCTGTCTGCCGTTCGACAGCGCTATGGTCGGATTCTAACTGTACGATGTGGTCAACTATGGCGAGAAATCTGCAGCAGGGGCGTACGGGCCCTATAGTTACGTGCCCCCCTGGCACCCCTAACCCTCTAGGCCCTTGCCCTACTTCCGCTACCCCTAGCCCCTTAACTAACAAGCCTACCTCTAAACCCGATTGTACAAGCTATACGTTTGCGCCCTACCTCTCTAGCGCTATAGCCATAGCTATAGCCACTACTACCGCTACTGCTACCGCTACTACTACTACTTCTGCTACCGATTCTACTACCGCTATAACCGCTACTAGGCCGAGTGATATATCGTTCGATAGCCCTTTTAAAGGGCTTTCTAGCAGTTAGTATACTACTACCGCTAACGCCGCTACCGCCCCCCTAAAAAAGGGGAAAGAAAAGGAGAAAGCTTTACCGCTGTTGACTCTTGCCCTTACCTTCTCTAGCCTTATAGACTCGATAGTTAGCCTCTTAATCAATAACCTAGCTTTTAAGGAAATCGTTGAATATACAGGGCTAGCTAGAAAGCTAGCTCTAACGCAAATACTAAAGAAGGAGGAGAAGAAGGCAGTAATTCCGATCTTTCCTTCTTTTACTAGCTAGGCCTAAAAGCAGAAGAAGCAGCAGTACTAACAATAATAACAATAACAATAATAACAACAATAATAGCAGTAACTAGCCCCTTAGCCCGAGACCCGCTGTACCTAGGCTACTTGTTAAACGTACAAAATAAGCTATAGCGCTCTAACGGTTATAGCTTAGGCAAAACGGATTTCAGTTCTCGAACTACTAGATATATAGCTATATTCTGAGGGTGGACCCACTTTTGTGGATACCGCTGACTAAGCTATATATTCCACTATATAGCCTAGAAATAGCTTTAAAAGGCTTTTCTATTTTTAGATTTATGCCCCACTTTTGTGGAGACAGCCTTCTTAGGCTGTATAAGCGCTAGAAATAGCCTTAAAAGGCTCTTCTACTAGGTCACCTACCTACCCTGTACCTACCCTGTACCGCAGGAGCGAAAACAGAACTTATAGGAAAAGTCGTGCGGCTTACCCTGCAGCTTAGGTGGCCGTGAGTCGATTATTTAAAATTGCCAGCTTATTTGGTTTTTCGGGAAGGCGCCATACACCCACTAAGGGGCTCCTGCCGTATAGAAGGCAGGAATAGTCCCGGAGGGTATATGTAGGGAAGGAAATTGCAAAGCCTTACCTACTAGACTAGAAATCAAATTATACGTTACCTATAACTATAAGCCTTATAGGCCTATAAGACCCACTGAAAGCCGTGATATATAAGCTTAAAGCCCCTATAATATAGCGCTATAGCCTATAACTATACCGTTATATAAGGACTTTTATAGAGGGAATATAGTAAAGGGCCCTACTTTACTATATTAGCACATACCTAGGAAGTGCTATTTAGGCCATATCAACGCTGTTGCTGCCCCTATGTACCCTATACGACTACTACTAGTAGGCTATAGTGGTTACAGATCCTTATATAGGATTACCCATTCCAATAGGTTATAAGCCCGGATAGCCTGTAGGATAGTTATCGTTGGAGTCCAATTTCAAAGCGCTACCTCTGCCTATATATATAGGGCTATTTAAGCCTCTTATAGCTGAAAATATAGTACTATATTAGCCCTAAAAAGCTATATATTACATCTTATTGAAGGCTATTTAAGGACTAAAAAGCCTGAAAATCTAGAAGGAGAAATCGCTAAGAAATCTAAGTCCTATAGTATTGACGAGCATTTGGGGCTCTCATACTGTTAAACGTACAAAATAAGCTATAGCGCTCTAACGGTTATAGCTTAGGCAAAACGGATTTCAGTTCTCGAACTACTAGATATATAGCTATATTCTGAGGGTGGACCCACTTTTGTGGATACCGCTGACTAAGCTATATACTCCACTATATAGCCTAGAAATAGCTTTAAAAGGCTTTTCTATTTTTAGATTTATGCCCCACTTTTGTAGAGACAGCCTCCTTAGGCTGTATAAGCGCTAGAAATAGCCTTAAAAGGCTCTTCTACTAGGTCACCTACCTACCCTGTACCTACCCTGTACCGTAGGAGCGAAAACAGAACTTACAGGAAAAGTCGTACGGCTTACCCTGCAGCTTAGGTGGCCGTAAGTCGATTATTTAAAATCGCTAGCTTATTTGGTTTTTCGGGAAGTGGCCATGCACCTACTAAGGCGCTCCTGCCGTATGGAGGGCAGGAACGGTGCCGGAGGGTATATATAGGGAAGGAAATTGCAAAGCCTTACCTACTTGGACTAGAAATCAAGTTACTACATTACCTACAACTATAAGCCTTATAGGCCTATAAGACCCACTGAAAGCCGTGATATATAAGCTTAAAGCCCCTATAATATAGCGCTATAGCCTATAACTATACCGTTATATAAGGACTTTTATAGAGGGAATATAGTAAAGGGCCCTACTTTACTATATTAGCACATACCTAGGAAGTGCTATTTAGGCCATATCAACGCTATTGCTGCCCCTACGTACCCTATACGACTACTACTAGTAGGCTATAGTGGTTACAGATCCTTATATAGGATTACCCATTCTAATAGGTTATAAGCCCGGATAGCCTGTAGGATAGTTATCGTTGGAGTCCAATTTCAAAGCGCTACCTCTGCCTATATATATAGGGCTATTTAAGCCTCTTATAGCTGAAAATATAGTACTATATTAGCCCTAAAAAGCTATATATTACATCTTATTGAAGGCTATTTAAGGACTAAAAAGCCTGAAAATCTAGAAGGATAAATCGCTAAGAAATCTAAGTCCTATAGTATTAACAAGCATTTGGGGCTCTTATACGCTTAGGCTAGTATACTTACCTATACTAAAAGACCTTTCCACTTATAGCTGGAAGTAGAAAGGCTAGCGTTTTAGAATTTCTAGCGCTAAAGACCTATATTTCCCTACTATAGAGCCCTTTCTATAGATATATCTATAGGCGGTAGTTAAGTCCCTATGTCGAAGTCTCTAGTCCCTATCTTAGAGCCTAGTTTAGAATTTCTATTAGAAAGCCCTACTAAGTAGTAAGTAGGCAGTGCTATAAACCTACTAAGCGCTAAGACTAGCCTAGAAAATCACTACTATAATTAGTAAGCTAGCTAATTAGCTTTAGTGAACTGGAAGCTAATTAAGTACTTTAGCTAGTACTATAAAGTAAATAGTAGCCTATTTACAATGGCGGATCAAGCTAAAGGGAAGGGTATAGCCCCTAAAAGGGCTAGTAACCCAGCTGATCCAGGGCAATCTTCTAGGCCTCTACCACCTATACGAACCCTATTAGAAGATGAGGAAGATGGCAAAGACTATAGCGAGGTTATAGAATTCCTAAAACAGAATATAAAATCTTATAACCGAGTTATAGCTAGCTAATCTAGTAATATAAAAACACTACTTTTAAGTCTAAATACCCTAAAAGCCTCTGTTAAGGATAGCGTTAGCGCTATAAAGAATATATCTTCTACTTTAGCTTCTCAAACTAATAGTAGCAATGCTGCTACTACTAGAAAGACTAGCTATAGTCCTAGATTTAATCCTTTTAGCGGTACTATGGATTTAGATTCTCCTCTACGTCCCCTAAGGAAAGAGCCCTATCTAGGGCCGGCTGTTAATTCAGCTACTAGTAATTTAGACCCCCCTATAGATACAGGGTCTAAGGAAGGCTTTAAGGATACTATTACTAGTAGTATAGTAAAGGAGCTTTCTAAAAAGGCCTATACTATACCGGACGATAGTAAGCTTAGCGGGGAAAGCAATTTTAAACAGTGGATTCAGGCTTTAAGTATAGTGCTAAGAGCGTTAGGGATATCTAATTTTTTAGAAAACCCTGATATATCTAATACTTATAGCGACTCTGATCAAGCTGTTCTTTTAATGCTTCTACGTAATAGCTTATCTAGTAGCCCTAGGGCTGCTATATCGTGGATTTATATACCTTCTAAGGCCTTTAAGCTGCTTGTTAGGCAGTATAGCCGACCTATAGAGTCTAAAAAGGAGGACGTCTATAACGAATTCCACGCCCTTACCTTTAGTACCTATAAAAAAGGCTTATCAGCTTTTAACGCTGAATTTAACGGCTATCTTGCTAAGCTTACTATGGCTAAAATAGATATAGATCCCTCTTTAATACTAAATTAGTATTTTAAGGCTCTAGAATCTAAGTTTCCTAGCTAGGTATCACGCCAAAAGAGCTCTATAAGACAGGCTAGAATGCTAGGCCTTATAGCCTCTAGCCTTAATATAGAATATCTAATGGCTGATATTCTAGAAGAATCTAGGAACCCGGCTATAGAGGCGTATAGAGCAGCTCATGTAGCTAATAGCTCTAATTCAACCCCTAATTCAAATTCTAACCCTAGTAAGAAGGGTAAAAATAAGAAAAAGGGTAAGAAGAAGGCTAGTTATAATGTTGAAGGGCAGAATTATAGTGCTAAAAGTGCTAAACAAGCCTCCTTTATGCTAGGGTCCTATAACCTAGCTGTAGAAGAAGAAGAAGAGGAATCCGACTCTAGTTCCAATTCTAATTCTTCTAGCGATTCTGATACGCAATTAGCACAGCTATTAGCGTTAAAAGGGTATAAGAAGCGTAAGGACTTTAAAGGAAAAGGCCTAAAAACCTCTTCTAATAACAAGGCAAAATATAAAGATAATAAGCCTAGAAGACGCCCTAGAGACCCCGCTCTTTATAATAGTTGGCTATACAATACGGGATCTACGGACCATATCAGTAATAGTAAAGAGCAGTTTACTACCTTTACGCCTAACACAGGCCAGTTACGCCCTATTAACACTGGAAATGGCCCTGTAAGCCCGGCTGGTATAGGCTCTATTACACTAGAAGTATTATCTAGAAAGGCCCCCCCTACCTATACTAAATTAGTATTAGATAACGTTTTATACCTACCTAATATTGATATAAATATTGTTAGCGGGGTTAGGCACTATGATTCGGGAGGTTGCCTTATAAAGGAAACCCTTTACGGGGGTGATAGACGCTGTATAGCTGTACTAGACTTTAAAAAATCAGGATTTTTTCTTGACGTTAAAGGCAGCTCTAAGCCTATATTACATGCAAATTTTGCTTTTCCTTTAGGCCTTACTAGTTATAATACTACTAAAAGTATAGAGCCGTAGCGTCATAAGATAGTGGTGGAAATTCCTTCTAATTCTATTAGAAAGGAAGACTATAGACCTATTATAGAGGATACTATAGTATCCGAAGCTATAGAGCCTAATAAGCGCTATAAGCTAAGGAATTCTCCGGCTAAGGGTACTACTTTAGAAGGTGTAGGACCTTCTTTAAGGGGGAAAAGGCCCCGTAGGCCTGTAGAGCCCTTAGCCACTGCCTAGGCCCCCTATCAAAGTCCCCGTAAGACTAGGGAGCCTGAGCCCTTAACTGGCACTAGAGACCTGCCCTATGTGCTAAGAGAGCCAGTTATAGAGGGGAATAAAGTAGTAGAAAAGGCTATATCTAGCCCTACTTTAAAGGAGCCTAATATAGGTCAGCGAGATTACTATAATCTACTTAATTTAGCTAAATTGTGGCACGTTAGGCTAGGCCATATAGGCCTACGTCTTTTGAAAAAGACCTCTAGTATTACTAAAGGGCTGCCTAATTTTGATAAAATAAAGGAAGCTGATTTTCACTACTCTAGCTATGATCGAGGTAAAGCAGTGAGAAGGGTTAGTAAGGCTCTAATACCTGACCCACCTAGGGTCTTAGACTCAATAGAGGGGGATACTGTTAAAATTAGGCCTAGGCCTTATAATAGAAACCCTATAGTCTTACTTCTAGTTAACCGTAAAAGTAGGTATAGGTGGGTTTTTAACCTACCTAATAAATCAGGCCCTATAGTAGCTAACGCTATTAAGGGCTTTTTTAGGGGCCTAAGGAATGGATTTGGTAGATATCCTACTAAATTCCACTTTGACGGAGGTACTGAAATAACTGATTTATTAACTACTTGGTTAGCTAAAAGGGGTATTAAATTTAGCACTTCTGCCCCCTATATCCACGAGCAGAACGGCTTAGTAGAACGATCAGTTAGAGTTATACTAGACCGTGTAAGGTGTACTATTCTTAGTAGCGCTTTACCCCAGTATTTGTGGTGCTTTATACTGGAGGCTGTAGTGGAATTAGTTAATAGTACAGCTATAACTAATAAGGAAACCACTCCTTTCCAGGCGCTATTTGACGAGCTAGAGCCTGGTATTCCACATATACCTAACCTAGAGCGCTATAGGGCTATAGGCGCTAGAGGAGAGGCGATTATACCTCTAGAAAAACGGTCTAAATCATTAAAATTTACCTCTAGAACGGAAGAGTGTAAATTACTAGCGGTATTAGGTTCTAAGACCTACCTAGTATATATACCGTCTAGAAGAGCAGTACTTAAAACCTCTACTGTTAAGTTCATAAAGGATAATACAGTACTAAGTCAGCCTACTAATAATACAGCTTTAGAGGGGGAATTAGTAGACCTAGACTTAGATTTAGAGGGGGCTATCAGCCCGGACCCTTCTAATCTTAATACTGAAAAGCCTATTAGTATAGAAATAGGACCTAGTAAGCTAGAACCCTACGAATCTTCTTCCGATAGTAAATTAGATGAACCCTCACCGGATAAGCCTATAAATCCGGTTATAGTAGAGTCTACTAGGCCTACTATATCTATTAGAAAGCCTGAATTACCAGAGGTATTTCCCCAAACTATAGAGCCTATTTTTGCACCTAAGCCTATAGAAGTTATAGCGCCTAATCAGCCTATAACGAACGAACCTCTTGATAATAGTAATCTTATTTCAGAGGGGGATAAAATGCAGCTCGATTACTATAAGCTTTTAGCTAAGACTAGTAGCTATATACTGTCTTTTGTCTATAAGGCTCGAAAAAGGGTAATATCTAAGGATAGTACGCCTACTACTTATAAGCAAGTCTTAAAACTACCTAGAGATGAGCGTAGTAAGTAGTTAGAGGCTATTACCAAGGAATTTATCCAGTTATTAGAGCTAGGGGTTTTTAAATTCCTACCTAGGAGTCTATTACCTTCTAACCGTAAGCTTATTACCTGTCGAAACGTTCTTAAGGTTAAAAAGGACGCTAAAAATAGGCCTATTAAGTATAAATCTCGGTTAGTAGCTAGGGGCTTTATGCAGGTAGAAGGCCTAGATTATACTATAACCTACGCCTCTACTAGTATACCACCTACTTGGCATATACTTCTAGCTATAGGTGCTGTTCTAGACTGGGAAATAGAACAAGCTAACTTTATAGGGGCATTTCTTAATAGCGCTCTTAGAGAAGAAATATATATAGAAATCCCTAAAGGACTATTAGACCTAGCGGCTTCTAATAAGGCTATTTATAAGCTTTTACTAAAATACAGCTATAATCCTTCTACTCCTAATATTATTAAACTATCTAAAGCGTTATACAGTCTAAAACAAAGCCCTAGAGAGTGGCAAGATAAGCTTAAAATCTTACTTAAGAGCCTAGGCTATCTCCCTCTTATTTCAGATCCAGGGGTCTTCTATAATGCTAAAACCTGCCACTTTATCGTTACCTATGTAGATGACTGTCTATTTATAGGGCCTAATATAGGCTATATAACTGATTTAAAGAAACGGCTTAATAAGGTCTACGCTATAGAAGACTTAGGGCCTGCCGCCTATTTCCTAGGCGTGCAGATTATAAGGGATAGACCTAATAGGCGCCTGTGGCTTAACCAGTCATAGTATATAGAAGAGGCGGTTAGCCGCTTTAACTTAGCCGATTCTAAGCCTATATCTATTCCCTTACAGCCAGGGCTAGTAAGTCAACTTCAACTAGAGGAAGATATTACTAGCTACCTCTTTAATTCTACGGAAATTAAGCTCTATCAAAGCCTAGTAGGAACAGCTATATATATAATGCTCCTTACTAGGGTAGATATTAGCTTTACCGTACAGTAGCTCTCTAGGTCTTTAAATAGACCTACAAAATCACACTTAAACGCTACTAAAAATCTTTTTAAGTATCTTAATAGTACTAAAGACTATAGCATCTGTTTTAGCTATAACGGAAATACAGTAGCTGATTTAGGGCCTAAGCTTAGTAATAGTAGTAATACAACTACTAAGCTTAGTAGAGACTTTCACTCTAAGGAAGGGCCTAGGCCCCTAACTACTACCTCTACTACTATAGTAGATTCTAGAAATAGTAAAGGTAGTAGCCGGACTTCTATAATTAATAGTAGTCTAGTCCCTATAGGCTTTAGTAATTCTGATTTTGCAGGGTATAAGGCTACTAGTAAATCCACCTACGGCTATCTATATAAGTTAGCCGGTAGGCCTATTAGCTGGAAAACGAAAAGAGCTACTACTATTGCTCTCTCTACCCTAGAAGCTGAAACTGATGGACTTACAGAGGCTATACGCGAAGTACAGTAGATTATAGGGCTATTTTCTAAACTTCATAGACCTATAGACTACCCTATTACTCTCTATGGAGATAATAAGGGCTCTATAACGGTAGCTAATGACCCAGCGCTACACGCTAGAACTAAGCATACCCTGCTGAAATTCCGGTACGTTAGAGAGCAGGTTAAGGCTAAAATAGTTACTATTATATATCTTAATAGGGACCGACATCACACATCCGAAAACGCGTTCTTGGTCAGGACCGCTCCTAATCGACTGCACTCTTTTGCAATCCACTTGTCCAATTGAGGACTTAACACACGCCAAATTTGGCTGCGGCGCAGTCGCCCGTTCGACGGCGCTGTGGTCGGATTCTGACTGTACGATGTGGTTGACCGTGGCCAGAAATCTGTAGCTGCAGCGGGGCGGGCGTACGGGCCCTACAGTTACGTGCCCTAGCCCCGACCGCACTGACCCCTCTGACCTGAACCCTGCTACTACTAGCCCCCTAGGGGCTGTCAACAAAGCCCCTAAGCGCTCGGGCTATAGCTTCTCGACCCACCTTACTACCGCTATTGCTACTACTACTACCACCACTTCCGCCGCCAACCCTGCTACTACTATAACCGCTACCAGGTCAAGCGATATATCGTTCGATAGCCCTTTTAAAGGGCTTTCTAGCAGTCAATACGCCACTACCGCCACCGCCGCCCCTACCCCCTCTAAAAAGGGGAAAGAAAAAGAAAAAGCCCTACCACCTGCAACCCTTGCCCTTACCTTCTCTGGTCTTATAGACCAGATAATCAGTCTTTTAGTTAATAACCCGGCCTTTAAGGAAATCGTTGAATATACCGGGCTAGCTAGAAAGCTAGCCTTAACGTAGATCTTGAAAGAGGAGGAGAAAAAAGCCCTGATATTTCCCTCGTTTGTTGCCCAGGCCCCAAGGCAGAAGAAGCAACAACAATAGCAATAACAACAATAACAGTAGTAGCAGCAACAACCCCCTACCGTCGAATCAGAGCTAACCCGCCGTACCTGCGCTGCTATAGCAGCGGCTAGGGTAAAGCCTATTAAGCTAGGCTTAGAAAAACAGGTCCTTATACGGCTAGAATCAGCCTTGTCCTCCCTCGGTCAAAAATCAGCCCTGGAAATCGCACAGGCAGTATAGAAGGCTATAGGGCACCCTATTAAAGGGGTAAGGACCCTACCAAGCGGTAACCTTATACTGGTTACTGAAGGAGAAAAAATCAAAAAAGCCTTAGAAGAAAATACAGCCTGGCTAGCCTCTTTATCACCAGAGGCCTCGATCTATACCACTACCTGGGCTATTGCTGTTAAAGGGCTTACAATAGCTGACTAGGTAACGGAAGCTAGCCTTCTAGCAGCAGCAAAAGAAGTATATCCTTTGGCCTTAAGGGCTAAGGTCTAGTACCCCCTCTAGATTGAAAGAACAAGAGTCTTAGCTCTTATCGCCTTCTCTAGCTAGCAAGAGGCCTACCAGGCCTGCCAAGACGGAATCTTCTGGGCCTATAGGGCCCTAAAAGCAGAGCCCTATATCGATAAGGCCAGGGCTTTATAGTGCTTTAACTGCTAGCGATAGGGGCATTAAGCCAAATACTACTACTCCCCTGCCCTCTGCTACAACTGTGGCCAAGAAAAGAAGAAGTATACTGAGGTAGCCTATACTAAGGCTTAGCACTGCCGGAACTGCCATAGCGACCACTACGCTAGGGCAGAAGAATGCCCTGAAAGAAAGAAGTATAAGGCTTAGGCAAAATCTAGCCTATAAAATAGGCCTATTAACTTCGACCTCCCTGGCCCTCTTAAGCCGGCAATATCAATAGAAGACCGGCTAGAAGGGGAAGAAAGCTATACGGTAGTAGCTGGAAAACGCCGCTGTGGCTGCCCCCCTACAATAACCGCTACTACCGCTACCGCTATTACCGCTATAGCCTCCCTTTCCCAGCGAACTATAAGGGAGGCTTTTAGCAAAATCCCCGCCTCTACCTTTACTACTACCAATCTAGCAGCTACTAGTACTACAGCTACCAGTACTATAGCTACTAGTTCCATACCCTCCTCCCTAGAGCCGGCAAGGGGCTTTATAGAGGAAGAGGATACGGATATACTTTAGTCTCTTTTTCTACCTTCTCTCCTTCCTTAGACTGCTTCCCCTCTCTCTCTTTAGACTATCTTTTCTTTCTTCCCTATAGCTAGTATCTTACTACTATACTAAGGTAAAGGGGAAGGCTATAGGCCAAGGCTTATAAGCTTTTAAGCTTTAAGCCTAGCCTTGCCTTACCCCTTTTTGCTGACAAGACCCCTTCCTTATTCCCCTACCCCGAGCCCTATATTAATTGAGATATAGGGCGTTCTTACAGGAGACAGGTAGGGGAATAGGTGCAATTTCCCTTAGTAGCCTCCTAGACGGCCTCCCTTTACGTTGTTTTTCTTTTAGTACTGCTCTTTTCCTCTTGCTAGGTTGCCCGCCTCGTTAAGCTCGTTGGAGGTTTTTCATCCGTTTTCCGGTTTTCCTCTAGCATAAGTGTAAGCTAGCAGCCCCTTATAGCCCCTTAGAGGACTCTATAGGAGTAATAGACATCTATCTATCTATATATCTTAATACTAAGTGTATGCCGGCTGACGGACTTACTAAAGCCCTACCAGTTAGTGGCTTTCAGTCTTTTATCAGGCTTTTAGGCCTACAACCTAAGGGAGCTTTTTACTAAGCTACCCTCTACCCCTATATATATATATATTCTATACTATATATATAGAAGGCCTGGCTTAGCCTGATTAGCTTATAAGACCAGTCAATAGTACCGGCTACTTTATAGCCCTCTGGAATCACCTAATTCCTCTATATAGCCTTAAAAGGCTTATAAGGTCCTAGCCACTGTAGTACAGTTCTATAGGCGCCCTTGTGCTGGCATCAGCTCCCTGCGGCGTTAGGGAGGCCTATATTACTCTAGCTACGTCTAGAAGTACTCTAGTATATAGTATAGCTATATTTGGAAAATATGGGCTCTGGCTATTACTAGTAGTATACTTTCCTTTAGAGGGGGATTCTCTATGTGACTACCTGTTATTTCCTTACTAGAACTGGCTGAAAGAACGGAGTAAAAAAGGGCATAAAATTTAAAACCGTGCTAAAAATTGTTTTCTCTATAAGAGGATAAAGGCGTTTATAAGCCCTTTACTCCTTCTATACTCTAGTGCGTCTATCAGTCGCTAGGGTATAGAATATTTAGATATTATATATTACTATACGCTTTAAAGCTATAGTACCTATACCTTTAAATAGGTTATAGGTTTGATTTCAACATTATATATATTCTTACTTCTTTCTATATATAATAGGGGTTTATCCTATATATATATAAGGGCCTAACCCCTTTGTCTAACGGAATAGTTTTGCTCTTACGTTCTTATTTCTTAGGATTCTTCTATTCTTTACCTATATATAGCTTTCTCAGGCTTATAAAGGAATAGAAGAATAGAGGGGGTGTTAAACGTACAAAATAAGCTATAGCGCTCTAACGGTTATAGCTTAGGCAAAACGGATTTCAGTTCTCGAACTACTAGATATATAGCTATATTCTGAGGGTGGACCCACTTTTGTGGATACCGCTGACTAAGCTATATACTCCACTATATAGCCTAGAAATAGCTTTAAAAGGCTTTTCTATTTTTAGATTTATGCCCTACTTTTGTGGAGACAGCCTCCTTAGGCTGTATAAGCGCTAGAAATAGCCTTAAAAGGCTCTTCTACTAGGTCACCTACCTACCCTGTACCTACCCTGCACCGTAGG
Organism: Phyllachora maydis; assembly: GCA_029339225.1. Lineage (NCBI taxonomy): Eukaryota > Fungi > Ascomycota > Sordariomycetes > Phyllachorales > Phyllachoraceae > Phyllachora > Phyllachora maydis. Next base: position 945,679 of record JAQQPM010000001.1, on the reverse strand, counting down.
AGCGAAAATAGAACTTACAGGAAAAGTCGTGCGGCTTACCCTGCAGCTTAGGTGGCCGTGAGTCGATTATTTAAAATCGCCAGCTTATTTGGTTTTTCGGGAAGTGGCCATGCACCTACTAAGGCGCTCCTGCCGTATGGAGGGCAGGAACGGTGCCGGAGGGTATATATAGGGAAGGAAATTGCGAAGCCTTACCTACTTGGACTAGAAATCAAGTTACTACGTTACCTACAACTATAAGCCTTATAGGCCTATAAGACCCACTGAAAGCCGTGATATATAAGCTTAAAGCCCCTATAATATAGCGCTATAGCCTATAACTATACCGTTATATAAGGACTTTTATAGAGGGAATATAGTAAAGGGCCCTACTTTACTATATTAGCACATACCTAGGAAGTGCTATTTAGGCCATATCAACGCTGTTGCTGCCCCTATGTACCCTATACGACTACTACTAGTAGGCTATAGTGGTTACAGATCCTTATATAGGATTACCCATTCCAATATATACACTTAGGCTAGTATACTTACCTATACTAAAAGACCTTTCTACTTATAGCTGGAAGTAGAAAGGCTAGCGTTTTAGAATTTCTAGCGCTAAAGACCTATATTTCCCTACTATAGAGCCCTTTCTATAGATATATCTATAGGCGGTAGTTAAGTCCCTACGTCGAAGTCTCTAGCCCTTAGAGCCTAGTTTAGAATTTCTACTAGAAAGCCCTACTAAGTAGCAAGTAGGCAGCGCTATAAACCTACTAAGCGCTAAGACTAGCCTAGAAAATCACTACTATAATTAGTAAGCTAGCTAATTAGCTTTAGTGAACTGGAAGCTAATTAAGTGCTTTAGCTAGCACTATAAAGTAAATAGTAGCCTATTTACAATGGCGGATCAAACTAAAGGGAAGGGTATAGCGCCTAAAAGGGCTAGTAACCCAGCTGATCCAGGGCAATCTTCTAGGCCTCTACTATCTATACGAACCCTATTAGAAGATAAGGAAGATGGCGAAGACTATAGCGAGGTTATAGAAGTCCTAAAACAGTATATAAAATCTCATAAGCGAGTTATAGCTAGCCAATCTAGTGATATAAAAACACTACTTCTAAGTCTAAATACCCTAAAAGCCTCTGTCAAGGATAGTATTAGCGCTATAAAGAACATATCTTCTACTTTAGCTTCTTTAACTAATAGTAGTAACGCTGCGGCTGCTACTATTGGAAGAACTAGCTATAGTCCTAGATTTGATCCTTTTAGCGGTACTATGGATTTAGATTCTCCTCCACGTCCCCCTAGGAAAGAGCCCCATCTAGGGCCGGCTATAGATAATACAACTACTAGTAATTTAGACCCCCCTATAGATATAGGGTCTAAGGAAGGCTTTAAGGATACTATTACTAGTAGTATAGTAAAGGAGCTTTCTAAAAAGGCCTATACTATACCGGACGATAGTAAGCTTAGCGGGGAAAGCAATTTTGAACAGTGGATTCAGGCTTTAAGTATAGTGCTAAGAGCGTTAGGGATATCTAATTTTTTAGAAAACCCTAATATATCTAACACTTATAGCGACTCTGATCAAGCTGTTCTTTTAATGCTTCTACGTGATAGCTTATCTAGTAGCCCTAGGGCTGCTATATCGTGGATTTATATACCTTCTAAGGCCTTTAAGCTGCTTGTTAGGCAGTATAGCCGACCTATAGAGTCTAAAAAGGAGGACGTCTATAACGAATTCCATGCCCTTACCTTTAGTACCTATAAAAAAGGCTTATCAGCTTTTAACGCTGAATTTAACGGCTATCTTGCTAAGCTTACCATGGCTAAAATAGATATAGATCCCTCTTTAATACTAAATCAGTATTTTAAGGCTCTAGAATCTAAGTTTCCTAGCTGGGTATCACGCCAAAAGAGCTCTATAAGATAGGCTAGAATGCTAGGTCTTACAGCATCTAGCCTTAATATAGAATATCTAATGGCTGATATTCTAGAAGAATCTAGGAACCCGGCTACAGAGGCGTATAGAGCAGCTCACGTAGCTAATAGCTCTAATTCAACCCCTAATTCAAATTCTAACCCTAGTAAGAAGGGTAAAAATAAGAAAAAGGGTAAGAAGAAGGCTAGTTATAATGTTGAAGGGCAGAATTATAGTGCTAAAAGTGCTGAACAAGCCTCCTTTATACTAGGGTCCTATAACCTAGCTATAGAAGAAGAAGAGGAATCTGACTCTAGTTCCAATTCTAGTTCTTCTAGCGATGCTAATACCCAATTAGCACAGCTATTAGCGTTAAAAGGGTATAAGAAGCGTAAGGACTTTAAAGGAAAAGGCCTAAAAACCTCTTCTAATAAGGCAAAATATAAAGATAATTAGCCTAGAAGACGCCCTAGAGACCCCGCTCTTTATAATAGTTGGCTATACAATACGGGATCTACGGACCATATTAGTAATAGTAAAGAGCGGTTTACTACCTTTACGCCTAACACAGGCCAGTTACGCCCTATTAACACTGGAAATGGCCCTATAAGCCCGGCTAGTATAGGCTCTATTACACTAGAAGTATTATCTTGAAAGGCCTCCCCTACCTATACTAAATTAGTATTAGATAACGTTTTATACCTACCTAATATTGATATAAATATTGTTAGCAGGGTTAGGCACTATGATTCGGGAGGTTGCCTTATAAAGGAAACCCTTTACGGGGGTAATAGACGCTGTATAGCTGTACTAGACTTTAAAAAATCAGGATTTTTTCTTGACGTTAAAGGCAGCTCTAAGCCTATATTACATACAAATTTTGCTTTTCCTTTAGGCCTTACTAGTTATAATACTACTAAAAGTATAGAGCCGCAGCGTAATAAGATAGTAGTGGAAATTCCTTCTAATTCTATTAGAAAGGAAGACTATAGACCTATTATAGAGGATGCTATAGTATCCGAAGCTATAGAGCCTAATAAGCGCTATAAGCTAAGGAATTCTCCGGCTAAGGGTACTACTTTAGAAGGTATAGGACCTTCTTTAAGGGGGAAAAGGCCCTGTAGGCCTGTAGAGCCCTTAGCCACTGCCTAGGCCCCCTATCAAAGTCCCTGTAAGACTAGGGAGCCTAAGCCCTTAACTGGCACTGGAGACCTGCCCTGTATGCTAAGAGAGCCAGTTATAGAGGGGAATAAAGTAGTAGAAAAGGCTATATCTAGCCCTACTTTAAAGGAGCCTAATATAGGTCAGCGAGATTACTATAATCTACTTAATTTAGCTAAATTGTGGCACGTTAGGCTACGCCATATAGGCCTACGTCTTTTGAAAAAGACCTCTAGTATTACTAAAGGGCTGCCTAATTTTGATAAAATAAAGGAAGCTGATTTTCACTGCTCTAGCTGTGATCGAGGTAAAGCAGTAAGAAGGGTTAGTAAGGCTTTAATACCTGACCCACCTAGGGTCTTAGACTCAATAGAGGGCTATACTATTAAAATTAGGCCTAGGCCTTATAATAGAAACCCTATAGTCTTACTTCTAGTTGACCGTAAAAGTAGGTATAGGTGGGTTTTTAACCTACCTAATAAATCAGGCCCTATAGTAGCTAACGCTATTAAGGGCTTTTTTAGGGGCCTAAGGAATAGATTTGGTAAATATCCTACTAAATTCCACTTTGACGGAGGCACTGAAATAACTGATTTATTAACTACTTGGTTAGCTAAAAGGGGTATTAAATTTAGCACTTCTGCCCCCTATATCTACAAGCAGAACGGCTTAGTAGAACGATCAGTTAGAGTTATACTAGACTGTGTAAGGTATACTATTCTTAGTAGCGCTTTACCCCAGTATTTGTAGTGCTTTATACTAGAGGCTATAGTAGAATTAGTTAATAGTACAGCTATAACTAATAAGGAAACCACTCCTTTCCAGGCGCTATTTGACGAGCTAGAGCCTGGTATTCCACATATACCTAACCTAGAGCGCTATAGGGCTATAGGCGCTAGAGGAGAGGCTATTATACCTCTAGAAAAACGGTCTAAATCGTTAAAATTTACCTCTAGAACGGAAGAGTGTAAATTACTAGCGGTATTAGGTTCTAAGACCTACCTAGTATATATACCGTCTAGAAGAGCAGTACTTAAAACCTCCACTGTTAAGTTTATAGAGGATAATACAGTACTAAGTCAGCCTACTGATAATACGGCTTTAGAGGGGGAATTAGTAGACCTAGACCTAGATTTAGAGGGGGCTGTCAGCCCAGACCCTTCTAATCTTAATACTGAAAAGTCTATTAGTATAGAAATAGGACCTAGTAAGCTAGAACCCTACGAATCTTCTTCTAATAGTGAATTAGATGAACCCTTACCGGATAAGCCTATAAATCCGGTTATAGTAGAGTCTACTAGGCCTACTATATCTATTAGAAAGCCTGAATTACCAGAGGCGTTTCCCCAAACTATAGAGCCTATTTTTCCACCTAAGCCTATAGAAGTTATAGCGCCTAAATAGCCTATAACGAACGAACCTCTTGATAATAGTAATCTTATTTCAGAGGGGGATAAAATGCAGCTCGATTACTATAAGCTTTTAGCTAAGACTAGTAGCTATATACTGTCTTTTGTCTATAAGGCTCGAAAAAGGGTAATATCTAAGGATAGTACGCCTACTACTTATAAGCAAGTCTTAAAACTACCTAGAGATAAGCGTAGTAAGTGGTTAGAGGCTATTACTAAGGAATTTATCCAGTTATTAGAGCTAGGGGTTTTTAAATTCCTACCTAGGAGTCTATTACCTTCTAACCATAAGCTTATTACCTGTCGAAACGTTCTTAAGGTTAAAAAGGACGCTAAAAACAGGCCTATTAAGTATAAATCTCGGTTAGTAGCTAGGGGCTTTATGCAGGTAGAAGGCCTAGATTACACTGTAACCTACGCCTCTACTAGTATACCACCTACTTGGCGTATACTTCTAGCTATAGGTGCTGTTCTAGACTGGGAAATAGAACAAGCTGACTTTATAGGGGCATTTCTTAATAGCGCTCTTAGAGAAGAAATATATATGGAAATCCCTGAAGGACTATTAGACCTAGCGGCTTCTAATAAGGCTATTTATAAGCTTTTACTGAAATACAGCTATAATCCTTCTACTCCTAATATTATTAAACTATCTAAAGCGTTATACAGTCTGAAACAAAGCCCTAGAGAGTGGCAAGATAAGCTTAAAATCTTACTTAAGAGCCTAGGCTATCTCCCTCTTATTTTAGATCTAGGGGTCTTCTATAATGCTAAAACCTATTACTTTATCGTTACCTATGTAGATAACTGTCTATTTATAGGGCCTGATATAGGCTATATAACTAATTTAAAGAAATGGCTTAATAAGGTCTACGCTATAGAAGACTTAGGGCCTGCCGCCTATTTCCTAGGCGTGCAGATTATAAGGGATAGACCTAGTAGGCGCCTGTGGCTTAACCAGTCACAGTATATAGAAGAGGCGGTTAGCCGCTTTAACTTAGCCGATTCTAAGCCTATATCTATTCCCTTACAGCCGGGGCTAGTAAGTCAACTTCAACTAGAGGAAGATATTGCTAGCCACCTCTGTAATTCTACGGAAATTAAGCTCTATCAAAGCCTAGTAGGAACAGCTATGTATATAATGCTCCTTACTAGGGTAGATATTAGCTTTACCGTACAGTGGCTCTCTAGGTCTTTAAATAGACCTACAAAATCACACTTAAACGCTGCTAAAAATCTTTTTAAGTATCTTAATAGTACTAAAGACTATAGCATCTGTTTTAGCTGTAACGGAAATACAGTAGCTGATCTAGGGCCTAAGCTTAGTAATAGTAGTAATACAACTACTAAGCTAAGTAGAGACTTTCACTCTAAGGAAGGGTCTAGGCCCCTAACTACTACCTCTACTACTATAGTAGATTCTAGAAATAGTAAAGGTAGTAGCCGGACTTCTATAATTTATAGTAGTCTAGTCCCTATAGGCTTTAGTGATTCTGATTTTGCAGGGGATAAGGCTACTAGTAAATCCACCTACAGCTATCTATAAAAGTTAGCTAGTAGGCCTATTAGCTGGAAAACGAAAAGAGCTACTACTATTGCTCTCTCTACCCTGGAAGCTGAAACTGATGGACTTACAGAGGCTATACATAAAGTACAGTGGATTATAGGGCTATTTTCTGAACTTCACAGACCTATAGACTACCCTATTACTCTCTATAGAGATAATCAGGGCTCTATAACGGTAGCTAATGACCTAGCGCTACATGCTAGAACTAAGTATACCCTGCTGAAATTCCGGTACGTTAGAGAGCAGGTTAAGGCTAAAATAGTTACTATTATATATCTTAATACTAAGTGTATGCCGGCTAACGGACTTACTAAAGCCCTACCAGTTAGTAGCTTTCAGTCTTTTATTAGGCTTTTAGGCCTTCAACCTAAGGGAGCTTTCTACTAAGCTACCCTTTACCCCTATATATATACTCTATACTATATATATAGAAGGCCTAGCTTAGCCTGATTAGCTTATAAGACCAGTCAATAGTACCGGCTACTTTATAGCCCTCTAGAATCACCTAATTCCTCTATATAGCCTTAAAAGGCTTATAAGATCCTAGCCACTGTAGTACAGTTCTATAGGCGCCCTTGTACTGGCATCAGCTCCCTGCAGCGTTAGGGAGGCCTATATTACTCTAGCTACGTCTAGAAGTACTCTAGTATATAGTATAGCTATATTTGGAAAATATAGGCTCCGGCTATTACTAGTAGTATACTTTCCTTTAGAGGGGGATTCTCTATGTAACTACCTGTTATTTCCTTACTAGAACTTGCTGAAAGAACGGAGTAAAAAAGGGCATAAAATTTAAAACCGTGCTAAAAATCGTTTTCTCTATAAGAGGATAAAGGCGTTTATAAGCCCTTTACTCCTTCTATACTCTAGTGCGTCTATCAGTCGCTAGGGTATAGAATATTTAGATATTATATATTACTATAAGCTTTGAAGCTATAGTACCTATACCTTTAAATAGGTTATAGGTTTGATTTCAACATTATATATATTCTTACTTCTTTCTATATATAATAGGGGTTTATCCTATATATATATAAGGGCATAACCCCTTTGTCTAACGGAATAGTTTTGCTCTTACGTTCTTATTTCTTAGGATTCTTCTATTCTTTACCTATATTAGCCTTCTAAGGCTTATAAAGGAACAGAAGAATAGAGGGGGTGTTAAACGTACAAAATAAGCTATAGCGCTCTAACGGTTATAGCTTAGGCAAAACGGATTTCAGTTCTCGAACTACTAGATATATAGCTATATTCTAAGGGTGGACCCACTTTTGTGGATACCGCTGACTAAGCTATATATTCCACTATATAGCCTAGAAATAGCTTTAAAAGGCTTTTCTATTTTTAGATTTATGCCCCACTTTTGTGGAGACAGCCTCCTTAGGCTGTATAAGCGCTAGAAATAGCCTTAAAAGGCTCTTCTACTAGGTCACCTACCTACCCTGTACCTCCCCTGTACCGCAGGAGCGAAAACAGAACTTATAGGAAAAGTCGTGCGGCTTACCCTGCAGCTTAGGTGGCCGTGAGTCGATTATTTAAAATCGCCAGCTTATTTGGTTTTTCGGGAAGGCGCCATGCACCTACTAAGGGGCTCCTGCCGTATGGAAGGCAGGAATGGTCCCGGAGGGTATATATAGGGAAGGAAATTGCGAAGCCTTACCTACTGGACTAGAAATCAAATTATACGTTACCTACAACTATAAGCCTTATAGGCCTATAAGACCCACTGAAAGCCGTGATATATAAGCTTAAAGCCCCTATAATATAGCGCTATAGCCTATAACTATACCGTTATATAAGGACTTTTATAGAGGGAATACAGTAAAGGGCCCTACTTTACTATATTAGCACATACCTAGGAAGTGCTATTTAGGCCATATCAACGCTGTTGCTGCCCCTACGTACCCTATACGACTACTACTAGTAGGCTATAGTGGTTACAGATCCTTATATAGGATTACCCATTCCAATACTACTATAGCAGCAGCTAGGGTAAAGCCGACTAAACTAGGCCTAGAAAAACAAGTCCTTATACGCCTAGGATCAGCCTCCTCCCCCCTTAGTCAGAAATCAGCGCTAGAGATTATACAGGTAGTTTAGAGGGTAATAGGGTATACTATTAAGGGGGTAAAGACCCTACTAAGCGGTAACCTTATACTAGTTATAGAGGAAGAGAAGGTAAAGAAGGCCTTAGAGGAAAATACAGCCTGGCTAGCCTCTTTATCACTAGAGGCCTCCCTCTATACCACTACCTAGGCAGTAACTGTTAAGGGGCTTACAAGAGCTAATTGGATAACGGAAGCTAGCCTCTTAGCAGCTATAAAAGAAGTATATCCCTTAGCCCTCCGAGCTAAAGTCTAGCACCTACTCTAAATCGAAAGAACAAAAGTCTTAGCACTTATAGCCTTTTCTAGCTAATAAGAGGCTTATAAGGCCTGTCAAGACGGCATCTTCTAGGCTTATAGGGCCCTAAAAGCAGAGCCTTATATCGATAAGGCTAGGGCCCTTTAGTGCTTTAACTACTAGCGTTAGGGGTATAAGGCTAAATACTGCTACTCCTCTGCCCTTTGCTATAACTACGGCTAAGAAAAGAAGAAGCATACTAACGAAGTAGCCTGTACTAGGGCCTAGAACTGCCGGAACTGCTAAAGAGACTACTATACTAGGGCAGAGGAATGCCCTAAAAGAAAGAAATATAGGGCATAAGCAAAGGCCTACCCTTAAAATAGGCCTATTAACTTTGACCTTCTAGGCCCTCTTAAGCTAGTAATATCGATAGAAGACTGGCTAGAAGGAGAAGAGGGCTATACAGTAGTAGCTGGAAAACGCCGCCGTGTACGCCCTTCTATAATACCTACTACTACCGCTACTATAGCCCCCCTTTTCTAAAGGACAATAAGGGAGGCTTTCAATAAAATCCCTACTACTACCTTTACTGCTACTACCAACCCTATAGCTATAGCTACAGCTATAACTATACCCTCCTCCCTAGAGCCGGCAAGGGGCTCTATAGAGGAGGAGGATATAGATATGCTCTAAGTCTTTTCTTTCCTTTTATTTTTACTCCTTTTGTTTAAGACGGCCTCCCTCCTTTCCTTTAGACTACTTTCCTTCTACCCTTCCCTATAGCTAGTATCTTACTACTATACCTAAGGTAAGAGGGAAGGCTATAAGGCTAAGCTTATAAGCTTTTAAGCTTTAAGCCTAGACCTACCTTTACCTCTTTCGCTAATAAGACCCCTTCCTTATTCCCCTACCCTAAGCCCTATATTAATTGAGATATAGGGCGTTCTTACGGGAGACGGGTAGGGGAATAGGCGCGATTTCCCTTAGTAGCCTCCTAGATAGCCTCCCCTTGCGTTGTTTTTCTTTTAGTACTGCTCTTTTCCTCTTGCTAGGTTGCCCGCCTCGTTAAGCTCGTTGGAGGTTTTTCATCCGTTTTCCGGTTTTCCTCTAGCATAAGTGTAAGCTAGCAGCCCCTTATAGCCCCTTAGGGGACTCTATAGGAGTAATAGATATCTATCTATCTATATTCAGAGAGAAGGGAGGATTATTATCCAATTATTATAGTTATATAGTCACATTTTACCTATTTAGATATTCTATCTATTTTTTTACCTCTAGGCTACTTTAGCCTATTTACTTGGTTCTATTGCACTTATCTACCTTAGTCTCCCCTAATTAGGGAGACTATAGCCTTATTATGCATATACCTTTTATCCTCTTATCTAGATAGCTGTTTGATATATAGCTGCCTACTACCTTTAGACAGCTGCTTTTACTTTCTTATAGGTCTACTGCTCTATTTTATATAGGGGCTTAGCTAGGAATGAACTAAGTAAGGGCTCTGACACTTATAAGTAGGCCTTACTTATATTAGGGTTATCTTGCTATTGATAAGGACGACCTATAGACTATCGGCTAGATAACTCTGTAGTATAGTATTAATAGGACGACTATTTCGACTTTTCTGCTCTAACGACTTAGACTAGTGTTTCTAGGCCTCTAACCTCTAATTAGACAATAATAATCTTACTTAGTATAATAGTTATATCAGTTATAGGTTATATAACAATTCGAGACCTGATATATTGGTTAAGCTTAAGATAAGTATAATCTTAGCTATCCTAGAAACTTGGTTATCTAAGTATTCTAGTAGATATACCTTATATTGAACGAAAGGGGTAGGAAAGTACTTAAACCCTCCCTCTTTTATTCTATTAGGTATATTAGCTATAAGAGTCTCCTTTAGATATAACTTATATACCTCTTGTCTTTAGTTCCTTTCCCCTTGTTCGATATTTCTAGTATTAGCAACTATATAAGGATTAGAGCTTGGTAAAGAGATTTCCTATATCTAAGGAAGATTTCAATACTAGGGCTAGATATATAGACCTTGCTTATAACTTAGGAACGTAGCCTTGTCCTTAATTTCCTCTTTTGTCTAGACAAGTAGCTAGCTGTCCTAACTTGTTTTAGCATTATAAACCTTTAGTTGAAATAAGAGGAGTTATCTTAGGTTAGGCTGTATTAACGAACGATTAGGCTTGGCTTACTATCTAGTATTCCTTTACTACCTCTATATATACTAGGGTTATAGATATTGTAGAGTCCTTTTCGTTCTAGCTTCTTAGGTCAACTAGCTAGTATTAGCTGGTTAGTCTTAATTTGGATAAAGGTATTGTCTTGGTACTTATCTAGAAGTAGTATCCCTATATAGCGATAACGATTCGTAAGATTACTATACCTAGGGTATATAATAAGGGGTGATCAGGGTTTTAAGCTTAGAGACACCTAAAAACGAAAAACGAGTTCTTGGTTAAAACTACACCAAATCGCGTGCAACCACATCCATTCAAACCGTCCGATGTTGGTTGTACGATAGCCCTAGGCGTGCGAAAATGCAGAAAATAGCAAGCCTAGCTGCCCTTTTATAACTGTAATTTCCTTGTATACGGGCTACTAATATAGCTCTACGCCCTAGCAACCCTGCCCTACCTATAGCTAACGATAATAATAACAACCCTCTAAGCTAGCTCCTAAGCCAGCCTCTAAGTATGGACTAACCCCTATGTACGGACTACCTAAACAGCGATATAGAGATGGAAGACTGCTAAACTACTACCTCTACTACTGTTAAGGAGACTGCTATAGGTGCTATAACCATAGTACCTATAGCACCTAGCTCTAGCGCCCCTCCTACTATCAACGCCTCTATAATTAGCGCCCCCCCCTTAACCAATGTCTTTGCCCCTTTCCTTAGGGGCCTAAACAGTAGCCAGTACGCCCTAGCCCTAACCCCCTTTAGCTAGAAAACCTCGAAAAAGCCAGGGAAAAAATCGGAGAAAAATACAGGAAAAGGAGAAAACAACAATAGTACTACTAAGGCCGACTATATTACTCTAGCAACTAAGAAAACCGCCTAGGCTGCCCTTAGCCCCTCTAAGCTTGCCCTTACGCTCTCTAACCTCCTAGACCGGATAATTAGCCTAGCTAAAGATAGTACTAACTTCTATAGTATAGTAGAAGTAACTACTAAAGCTAGGTAAATCACCCTTATAGCCCTGCTCTAGGAACCGCCTAAAGAAGCCCTAGCTATAGAAATAGCTCTAGCGCCCTAAAACCGCCCTACTAGCCTAGGAACGCTAAACTATAGCACTAGTAATACCCTTAGTAGCCTAGCTACTACTAACAGTAATAGTAGTAATAACAGTAACAGCCTAGCCACTCCTAGCCTATAGCCCCTACCTAGGCTAATATAGCTAGTAAGCTAATAGCTAGTAAGATAACTAGGCCTAGCCTAGAGCGCTAGGTACTTATCCGACTAGGCTTAGCCTAATAGTAAGTACTAGCTAAATCTGCCCTAGAGGTAGTATAGGCTATCTAATAGGCTTCTGGCCTAGCTATTTAGAGGGTTTAGACGCTCTTTAGTAGTAACCTCCTACTAGTTATAAAGAACGTAGAGATAAAGAAGAGCCTAGAGAACAATACTACCTGGATTATAAGGGCCTTTAGAGAGAAGGCCTCCCTATATACTATAACCTAGGCAGTAGCGGTTAAAGGCCTTATAGTCTATAACTAGGTTATAGAGGAAGGCCTACTAGAAGAAGCTAAAAAGCAATACCCTATAGCGGTTAGGGCAAAAGTCTAGTACCCTTAAAGGCTAGAAAGAACTAGGGTTAAGATACTAATAGCCTTTACCTCCCTAGAGGTAGCCTAGAAGGCCTATAAGGAAGGGGTCTTCTAGAGCTGCTAAGCCCTAGAGGCAGAGCCCTAGATCGACAAAGCTAAGCCTATCTAATGCCTATAGTACTAGAAATAGGGCTATAGGGCTAAGGTATGCCGGAGTAAGGAAGAGATCTGCTATAACTATAGCGCTAACAGCTATACTACGCTAGAAGCCCCTACCTGCTCTAGGGCACCTTGCTGCTATAACTGCTACTAAGCTTACCACGCCTGCTTAGAGGCCTGCCCCTATCTAAAAGAGGTATAGGTATAGGCTAAGGGATATCTACGTTCTAGGCCTAAGGCCTTTAACGTTGACTAACCGCCCCTATACTAGTACTAACAGCAATAGCAATAGCAGTAATAGTAATAACAGCAATAATACCCCCCCTAGTAGGCCTTATTATAAGAGGAGGGGGAAGAAGGCTATACTATAGTCTTAGGGAAGAGATAGAGGGGCTGACCGATAGTATTAAGAGGGTTAACCCCTAACTAAAGCACAATTACTACCTGCTTTAGCTACCTAAGCGGCTAAACCCCCTCTTCCTCTATGCCGGCTATAAGCCCTAAAGAGGCTATAAGACCTACTAGAACCCTAGAGCCTATAAGAGCCTCTAGACCTCTAGATGCTAGACCTAGACCGGACCTAGATACTAGACTAGCTAACGCTACTACTATATAACAACTACCGCCTACTATATAGCCAGAGGAGATAGAGATATAAAAGTACGCCTCTAGAACGTATAAGGCTCGAAGGAAGTACAGGAAGTACTACTTTCTATAGTAAAAGAAGAGATACTTGCTATATAAGAGCCCTAGATTAATAGGCAGGTATAGTACTCTACCTACTGCCCTAGATTAGCCCCCTATTACCTTATTTTTACCTCTAATAGGCGAGCCTTACTTTATATCTACAAATTACTCCTACTAGCAATATAAACTTATAGCTCTAGCTTAGACTAGGCTAGGGCTACTATATAGACTAAGAACAGCCCCTTTATAGTCTAGTCCCTATACAACGACCTATAACCCTAGACTGGCCTAACCCCCTTTATAAAAGAAATAAGGGGGAAGATCAACGCCTGCCTAGGCCTTTACCTTCTAGCTAGGGACTTTAACCTTTACCACCCCCTATAGGACTAACATAACCGCTTTAGCCCTAGGTTAGAAGACCTACTGCTATTAATAGCAGAGTAGGGACTTACCCTCCGCACCCCCTACGGCGCTATAACTAGGGCGCTATAGGGGAGCTAAATAGGCAGGGCCTTAACTATCGACTACTTCTAGCTTAGTAGTAGCCTTACCTGCTCCTATACTAGCTCGGATATACGCTTATGCTTAGACTACTACCCCTAGATACTAGATATCGACCTAGAAAACATAGAAGCCCTACTGCCGCCTCCCTAATTCTAGTAGAAAAAGATAGATAAGGAGGGGGTAGCAAGAGAGGCTAGCTCTCTAATATATAATATAGGGGGCTATAGATATCTATTACGCCTCTCTAACCTAGCCGAGCTCTAGAAGGCCTATAGGCGACTATTAGAGGAACTCTAGCGTATTGCTAGGGCTATAACCTCTAAAGAAGCCCTAGTAACTACTAGAAGGAGGAATACCCCCTAGTAGAACAACGAAATCTACTAGGTAGTCTAGGAGAGAAAAAGGGCAGAAAGATAGCTCTAATGCTCTCTTAATAACCAGGCCCTCTTTACTGCCTATAAGTTAGCCTAGAAAGAGCAAATAAAAGCTATAAAAGAAAGTAAGAGGAAGACCTAGAGGGCCTTTCTATAAGAGGCTAGAGAAAAGCCAGAGAAGCTCTAGCAACTAGAAAGATAGGCTAGGCTACGAAGCACTACCGCCCTACCCCCTCCTAAACTGCCGACCCTTGGATAGGCCAGTACCTTCTAGGAGAAGGTAGAGGCCTTTTTAATACGCTTCTTCCTCCTCTCCCCCTAGGAGGATAGCCTAGAGGAACCCCTAATAGGCCCTAGGCTACTGGTTAGCTAGACGGTTAGGCTGGACAATATAAAAGAGGCTATTAAAACAACAAAACCCTAGAAAGTACCAGGACCTAACGGACTTCCTACAGGCTTTCTAAAGGCCTATAGTAACCCCTTATATAAGGCCCTTGCTATACTAGCCTTGAAATCCTTCCTCTATAGCTTCTATCTATAGGAATATAAGGAAGTGGTTACTATTGTCCTTCCTAAGCCAGGAAAACAGCTAGATACCTATAATACCCCTAGAGGCTACTAACCTATAGCCCTGCTTAACTGTATTAGCAAGGTCCTAGAAAAAGTTATAGGGACTAAGATAAGGGATATGGCTAAAGCTTTTAAGCTAATTCCAGTAACGTAACAGGGCTACTGCTGCTATAAGTCTACTGAATCGGCTATATACCTCCTTATAGCTTAGGTCTAGGAGGCATAGAAATATAAAGCTGGGGCCTCCCTCCTACAGCTAGACCTATCAGGGTATTTCGACAGCATTCCTTATAACAGACTCCTAGCTATACTAGACCAGCTAGGGCTACCTACCTACCTGGCTACTATCCTGGCTAAAGGAATTCCTCTTTTCTAGGACTACTAGCCTCTTATTTAACGGCCAAAAGAGCCAGCAAATCCCAGTACTAACAGGAGTACCCTAGGGCTTACCACTTTTACTAATCCTCTTAGTCCTATACCTATACCCCCTATACGAAAAACTAGAGAGGAAATACCCTACTATCTCTACTATAGGCTATATAGATAATACTAATCTACTAGCCTTTAGTAGAGAAGCTACAACAATGGTTAGGCAGCTAGAAGAAGCCTAGAGAGAGTGCCTAGACTAGGTAACAACCGCTAGGGTTACCTTCTTAGCAGCAAAGAGCGAGCTTATACACTTCCCCCTTATAAGAAGGCCCTAGACTAACCCTATTAACCTAGGACTAATAGAGGACTCCCCCCCCCTATAACCAGCTATAGAGGCCTGTTTTCTAGGGGTTTAGCTAGACCCTAAGCTTATCTAGAAGGCCTACGCCAACTCCCTATAGCAGAAGCTAAAAACATAGTCCCTTGCTATTACTAGGCTAGCTAGAAAGACCTAGGGACCTAGGATTAAAAAGACTAGGCTCCTATATACAGCAGTAATAAGGCCGGTCCTAGCCTATATAGCCTTGGCCTAGCACACCCTTATATCTTTAACACTAAACAGGCTATAGGGTATAACTAGAGGCCTACTAGTAGCCGAAAACGAGGCCCTAAGGAGAGTTACAGGGGCCTATAAGAGAACACCAGTCCGAAGCCTCTACTATAAGGCTAACGTCCCCCCCCTTAACCTCTACCTTAACACCCTCTCCTTCTCCAGCTAGGCTAGAATAAACAGGGCTATAGGGGAAGAGGTAGCTAAGCAGAAGGAAGCCCTACGCCTTACCTTTAGAAGCAGGACCCCTAAGACTAGCCTCCCCCTAGGTAGGCGTATAAAGCAAGAAAGAAAAAGGGAAGCAACAGCCTAGTAGTACTACCAACAACTAAGGAAGGCTATTAACAAGGAACCCCTTTATACTGCCTAGAAAGATCGCTATTTATAGAAGGCTAGGGCCTCTAGTTATAACCTCTATACAGAGAGCCTCTTAGAGAAATCAGCTAAGGCTACCTTTTAAGAGGAAAACCTAGCTAAGGCCTTTAAGGAGGCCTTCTAAAGACGCTACTATAACCTCTCTAAGGCCGAAAGCTCGCTACTAATACAGGCCTGTATAGGGAAGATAGGCCTAAGGGGATTCCTATATACCTATAAGGTGCCTAGGGTCGATAACCCCCTCTGCCGCTGCTACTTAGCTATAGAGGACATCCGACATTTATTAAATGGTTGCCTGGCCTACCCTTTAGCCTCCTTTAAGGAGAGGGAAAGAGGGGATATATACAGCTTTCTCTACAGACTCGAAAAAGGGGGCAGCGGCGCTGTTCGCCCCCTAGTTCGCCATATCGCTACTAGACTGCCAGAATACTCGGTTGCTCAGAGGCTAGGAGCGGTCTAGCCTATACCCCTTTAGGCAGTATGTTTTCATACTCCTAAAGGGGCGGTATCTACTCTGGTGAAGATTAGCCTACCCCTTATTACACCCCCCTTTTTTCCCTATATACGGTTATAGGTTTTTCACCTGTTGTATAGTTTTCCTATAGCACTAGTTTAGCCCACCTAGATATCCCCTACGGGGATCAGATAGCGTAATAGAATCTATCTATATAATAAGGGGTAGGGGTAATAGGAAAGTTAAGTTAGGATAGCTCTAGTACTAGGCCTTTAGTTATATTTTTAGGACTACCTCCTTTGTCCTTTAGATAAAGGAGGAACGTAACTAAGTATATCTAAGGTATCTTGGTAGTATATGTTTAAACTAACGAAACGAGTATCGCTTACTTCCTATATAGTAGGAGTATATAGTATAGGGCTTAACTGATTAAGTCTATAGTAAGGAGATAGACTAAGCTATAGACCTGTTTAATATAAGCTTTTTAAAGAGTTAGATATATTTAATTTTATAATAGAGGGAGAAGGAGTTTATACTAGGTGAGAACTAGGTATAAGTGATGTTTTATAAAGGTAGGGTAGGTATAATATTGCTGTAATTATGCTATAGTAGCGGACTATATCCTTTCTTTCTTACTCTATATCTCTCCTCTATCCTATAATCTAATCCCTTCTAAATTCCCCCCTTTAGATAAAGTCTATCGATAAATTGATAAAAGCTACTAGTAGCTCCTTATATTAACAAAACTAAGGCTTGTCTAATCAGAAGAACGATAACTATACTTCGTGTCTATTACTTATTAATATACTTCTTAGTACTTTTCTAACTCCTCTTAGAGACTTTAAGTCTATAGTATATTCGGCTAGACTAAGTATCGATATTTTACTACCTAGTATAATTATATATTAACCCTCTACTTAGTTATTCATTAGTAAAAGCCTTATTTAATAGGATTTCCTAGAGCGTGTCCTTTTAAAGAGAGAAATCCATTAAACTTACAGACTTATAGGTAACTCTACTCCTTTAGTAGTAGGATTATAAGACTTGTCTAATTAGACGATAGACTCTACTAGAAACTAGCTTTAAGAAGCTAGACTCCCCTTTTCCTTTTATAACCTTTTTTCCCTAGTTCTTTCTTAAGTAGAATCTTTCCTACTACTACTCTTTAGTAGTATATCGGAAATAGACGCTAGTAACTAGGACTAGTTAGGTACTATAGTTAGAATATTAACCGACGCTCTTTATCGGTTAAATACTATATAGAGTATTAGCTTTCTATCTGTTTAGTCTAAAGGGCTTGGCGGATAATTCTATAGCGCTAATATCACAGATTACTTACAAGCTTTCAACGATGCTTATAAGGACTGTAATATAGCAACCGATATTAAGAAGTTTACCTAGTAAAAGAGGTAGTACGATTCTAACCGACGTTATAAGGTTGCCTCTATAATTAAGGATAAAGGAGTAATAATATAGCAAGAACTCTATAGGATAATACTTAAATATTAGAAAGCTTTTCACCTTAAGGCGTTAAAGGACCCTATTAAGTAGCTTAACCACTTCTATAAGTATACTATCTTAAACGTCTTAGCTATATAGATTAAACAGGCTATAGAAGAACTTAATACTATAATTACCTAGATACTAGCTACTAAGTTGGCCCCTATTTAGAAAGATACCCCTTAACGCTTTTAGAAAAAGTTACCTAAGGATTACTAATACTTACTTATTTAAGGATACTACCTTAGAAGCGCTATATCTATATAGGACTTATATAAAGCTACCTAGGATGACTTTCAAACCCTAGTATTAGCGGTTTTGTTTAAAGGATTTATCTACTAAGGAGCGCTAACTCGGATCGAACTACTAAGCTAAAACGTCTGTTTAGATAAGAGTAATGATAATAGTAGGGAGACTAATCTCCTTTTAGCTAAAGTCGAAAAGCCTTCTTCTATATCTTCTTGAAACTTCTTGCCTAAGTCGACTAAGTCTGCTTAAGCAAGTAAGAACCAGGTCTTATTCTCTAATTAAAAGAGTATTAGCTAGGAACCGGTTAAGATCATCCTAAAGCTACTAATAGTTAAGGAAATATAGTTTGATTAACTTACTAATACCTAGAAGACAGTAATAAAGCTTTATACTACTGACTTTTTATAGAAGTAAGGCAATAAGGTAACTGAAAGAGCTATTTAAGACCTATATAATTAGATAGCCTTACTTAGAATCTCGTTAAATAAGATAGACCCTATAGTAAAATCGGTTATATGCCTAAGAGATAAGCTAAACGACTTACTAAGCTTTACGACTAACGTTAATTAGATAGTATACCTAAGAGAGGAACAAGATATAGCTAAACGGAAAGGGTATTATAAACCCTAATACTACTACCCCTATCTAGATAAACAAGTTAATCTTCCTCTACTTATAGTATATACTTTACTTTAGAATATAGAGCTAGGTAAAGTTAATAGTTATACTAGTAGGCCTTTTTGCTTTAATACCGATTAAAGGTATAAAGCTCTTAAAGGGATCTATTGCTACTAGTATGGTTAATAGTACTATATTAGCTTATATAATCTGATAGAGGCTAACAACGAACTTAGGCTTAGGTATATATTTAGGGCAAACGCTTACCTTAGTTAGAAAATCCATAGAGAAGACCTATCTTATAACCTATACCAGATTAACCTAGTCCTAGTAATAAAGGCCTGTAAGGAAGGCGCTCTTTTCTACCTTATTCAAGCGCTTTATAAGGTATATGATACTAAGTTCCGCCCTACTTATCTCCGATAGAAGTATAATTACAAGACTAAGTATAATAAGGCTTTTGAACCCTTTTTTAACTCTCTCTCTATGCCGAGCTATACTTATGCCTAGCTAGAGGAAGAGCGAGTTAAGATGCGTTTTCTTTTCATAGAAGGAGGGAAGAAAAGCCGGCTTCTTAATGTTACTTTTTACGGTATTAGGCCTAGTATATCTTCTTTATCCTCTCCTACTTATAGCTCTTCTATATAAGGGGAGAATATATTTATAGCCCTAATAGTGCAAACCAGAGTCTATTGCTTACTACCTTTAGCACCTAGTATTATATCTTTTCTATTATAGGTAGTTAACCCTATAGAGGTCTTAAATCTAGATCTAAGTCTTTAAGGTCTATTTAAAGGGGAGGTTGATAATAAGGAAGTTAACTCTATAGCTTATATGATAGAGGTCCTTAGTTAGGTTTCGGATTTTCTTAATATAGTTTAGCGCTAGGAGCTAGACGTTTTCTTTTTAAAGTAACTAGAGGATATAGCTTGCTTCTTATAGGATTTGCTCTTTGCTTGGACAGGCTCTAAGCTTTACGGCAGTCTTTATAGTAATAGTATAGTCGATATTTTACTTATACTATAGAATACAATTGCAAAAGCGAACGATATGTTTAGTAATAAGGCAATGCGGCTGGCCGTAGCCAAAGCTTTAAGTACGGCTTTTTAAAGCCGGAAGCAGCTATAACTAGAAAGCAACAACGATAAGCTACCGAGGGCAGGTCCCTCCTATACTCCTCCGTCGAATTAGGCAGAGATCTCTACTACTAGCGGCCTATCTATATAGGTAAGAGAAGAACCTTCTTATAAGATTAAAGCTACTAATATTCGCTAAGGAATGCTCTAAAAAATACTTAACGGAAAATATAGTCTTTCGAACAAGGAGGCCCTTAACCTAATAGAAGGCTAGAGCCTACTCTCTAAGATTATATATAAGTAGGTCTCTAAAGGTATTAGGATTGTTAAGGAAATATATATATATTGTATTCCACCTATAGAGTCCTTATTGGACTATCAGGAGCTGCTAGCTTACACTAATGCTAGAGGAAAACCGGAAAACGGATGAAAAACCTCCAACGAGCTCAAACAAGGCGGGCAACCTAGCAAGAGGAAAAGGGCAGTACTAAAAGAAACACAACGTAAGGGGAGGCTATCTAGGAGGCTACTAAGGGAAATTGCGCCTATTCCCTTACCCGTCTCCCGTAAGAACGCCCTATATCTCAATTAATATAGGGCTTGGGGTAGGGGAATAAGGAAGGGGTCTTGTTAGTAAAAGAGATAAAGGTAGGTCTAGGCTTAAAGCTTAAAAGCTTATAAGCTTAGCCTTGTAGCCTTCTCTCTTACCTTAGGTATAGTAGTAAGATACTAGCTATAGGGAAGGGTAGAAGGAAAGCAGTCTAAAGGAAAGGAGGGAGGCCGTCTTAAACAAAAGGAGTGGAAATAAAAGGAAAGAAAAGACTTAGAGCATATCCGTATCCTCTTCCTCTATAGAGCCCCTTGCCGGCTCTAGGGAGGAGGGTATAGAACTGGTGGCTGTAGTACTGGTAGCTGCTAGATCGGTAGTAGTAAAGGTAGAGGCGGGGATTTTGCTAAAAGCCTCCCTTATAGTTCGCTGGGAAAGGGAGGCTGTAGCGGTAGTAGTAGTAGCGGTAGTGGCGGTTATTGTAGGGGGGCGGCCACGGCGGCGTTTTCCAGCTACTACTGTATAGCCTTCTTCCCCTTCTAGCTGGTCTTCTATTGATATTGCCGGCTTAAGAGGGCTAGGGAGGTTGAAGTTAATAGGCCTGTTTTGTAGGCTGGATTTTGCCTAAGCCTTATACTTCTTTCTTTTAGGGTATTCTTCTGCCCTAGCGTGGTGGTTACTGTGGCAGTTCCGGCAGTATTGAGCCCTAGTACAGGCTGTCTCGGTATGCTTCTTCTTTTCTTAGCCGTAGTTATAGCAGAGGGTAGGGGAGTGGCAGTATTTGGCTTTATACCTCTATCGCTAGCAGTTAAAGCACTGTAAGGCCCTAGCCTTATCGATATAAGGCTCTGCTTTTAAGGCCCTATAGGCCTAGAAGATTCCGTCTTGACAGGCCTAGTAGGCCTCTTGCTAGCTAGAAAAGGTAATAAGAGCTAAGACTCTTGTTCTTTCGATCTAGAGGGGGTACTAGACCTTAGCCCTTAAGGCTAAAGGATATGCTTCTTTTGCTGCTGCTAGAAGGCTAGCTTCCGTTACCCGGTCAGCTATTGTAAGCCCTTTAACAGCGACAGCCTAGGTAGTAGTATAGATCGAGGCCTCTAGTGATAAAGAGGCTAGCTAGGCTGTATTTTCTTCTAAGGCTTTTTTGATTTTTTCTCCTTTAGTAACTAGTATAAGGTTACCGCTCGGTAGGGTCCTTACCCCCTTGATAGAGTGCCCTATAGCCTTCTGTACTGCCTGTGCGATTTCCAGGGCTGATTTTTAGCCGAGGAAGGAAGAGGCTGATCCTAGCCGTATAAGGACCTGTTTTTCTAAGCCTAGCTTAGTAGGCTTTACCCTAGCCGCTACTATAGCAGCCTAGGTACGGCGGGTTAGCTCTGATTCGACAGTAGGGGGTTGTTGCTGCTGCTACTGTTGCTGTTGTTGTTATTGCTATTATTGTTACTATTGTTGTTGCTTCTTCTGCCTTGGGGCCTGGGCAACGAACGAGGGAAATATCGGGGCTTTTTTCTCCTCCTCTTTTAAGATCTGCGTTAAGGCTAGCTTTCTAGCTAGCCCGGTATATTCGACGATTTCCTTAAAGGCCGGGTTATTGACTAAAAGACTGACTATCTGGTCTATAAGACCAGAGAAGGTAAGGGCGAGGGTTGTAGGTAGTAGGGCTTTTTCTTTCCCCTTTTTTAAGGGGGTAGGGGCGGCGGTGGCGGTAGTGGCGTGTTGACTGCTGGAAAGCCCTTTAAAAGGGCTATCGAACGATATATCGCTCGACCTAGTAGCGGTTATAGTAGTGGCAGGGTTGGCGGCGGAAGTGGTAGTGGTAGTAGTAGCAGTAGCGGTGGTAGCGGTAGTAAGGTGGGTCGGGAAGCTGTAGCCCGAGCGCTTAGGGGCTTTGTTGATAGCCCCTAGGGGGCTAGGGGCGGCAGGGTTCGGGTTCGGGTCGGCAGGGTTCGGGTCAGAGGGGTCAGTGCGGTCGGGGCTAGGGCACGTAACTGTAGGGCCTGTACGCCTGTCCTGCTGCAGCTGCAGATTTCTGGCTACGGTCGACTATATCGTACGGTCAGAATCCGACTATAGCGCCGTCGAACGAGCGACTGCGCCGCAGCCAAATTTGGCGTGTGTTGAGTCCTTAATTGGACAAGTGGATTGCAAAAGAGTGTAGTCGATTTGGAGCGGTCCTGACCAAGAACGCGTTTTCGGATGTGTGATGTCGGTCATTGTTAAGGAAATAGCTATACTAGATAGCTCTAGCTTAGACGATATTCTCTCTGCTTCTACTTTAGCTCTAGTATTAGGTTAGGCTGGCCTAGCTCTGTTTAGATGTCTATAAGGTTGCCTATCTAAGTAATAGAAGACGGTAAAGACAAATATCGTTTCTCTGGTTAAGCCTATAAGAGAGTCTTAGATAGCTTGGTTCCTAGATATAGGGGATAGCTATTATACGATCAGGTTGCTATAAGACTTTAGTACCCTAAGTATCGACTCTGTCGTTATAGCAAAAAATGCGGTTTCTAGTAGTATTATTAATAGCAATCTGATAATATAGACTAATAGAGCTTCCCTTGTTTAGAGAGTAACCAAGTTCCATTCTTTACCCTAGATTTTTCTAACAGCCCTTTATAACAGTGGCCTATAGCTATATATACTTCTGGATAGCAGATCGAAGTATAGCCTTATCTCCCTTAAGGTTATAAACCACCTTAACCTTATAATTATAAAAACTAAGATACAGTCCTATAGTTTATAGGGCAATTTGTAATCTCTCTAAGGGGAGGTTCTAGTATCTCTCTATATTTAAGGTTATAGGGCCTTAGTCTACTACTATATCTCTTCTAACAATAGGTCTAATAAAGCTTATAATATCCTATTAGGGATGCTTTTCTAGAAGGACTATAAGGTAATTTATAGTCTTAGTAGTCCTATTGTAGTATAGATAACTTTCTAAGACTAGGAATTTATTGCTTGCCTTGCCTCTTTAGATATCGCCGGAGCCCTTTATACTATCGAATAGGATTCCTCTATATAGGGGGGGGACGCTGTTAAATCCCTGTCTACTAGCTACTAGGATAGCCTGTTTACTTTATAGAGATAGGTAAATAAGGCTGATAAAGTCCCTAACTAGGTACTTACTTTAGAAGATAATAATAAGGTCCTAGGAGATCGGCTTAACGATAAAACTATTGCTAATATTTTATATGCTTCCTTTAAGTAGGAGTCTGGCGTTTTACGTTTAGGTAGAAGAGGTTTAGAGCAGGTTGTTAGTATTTAGAGTTTTCCTTATATAAGAATAGTTTCTACTAATTCTTTCTTTCCTTTAGGGATAGCTCTTAGTCTATCTCCTTCCTCTATTTAGTCTGAAAAACCCTCTATCCTTTAATCTTTTACTATATATAAGCCTGCTAGAAAGAAGGTTTACCCTATCGATAATGTCCTATCTAATAGGTCGGTACTAGAAGGAATTGTCGACTAGAAGCCTGTTAAGTTGTTACTAGCTAAAGAAAAGACAACTTCTAGGTATAAGTATAATCGATAGGTTTTTCTATGATTTTTAGATTTACCTTACGGTTCTTAACTTATGCCTGATCGGTTAAAGGGCTTAAAGGATAATATAGACCTAGCTCTCTAGCTCTTTAAGGACAAATTCGACTTGTTCGCCTATATACTCTTTAACAGGGAATAAGCCCTTATATAGGAATTCAAGGACCTTAGCCGCATCGATCTGTCGATTATTCCGCCTTAGTATATTAAGACTATTCCTTACTCTGCCTAGCAAGCCAAACATATACCTATAGGGAAAGCAATAATTCCGGCATATATAGACATCCTAAAGAAGCGGAAGGCTAAGGGGATCCTGGAAGACGCCTATAGAGCCTACCAAAACAACTAGTTCCTTATTTAGAAGAAGAATAGTAAGTACCGCCTAATCAACGATGCTTAGCAATATAATACTGTTACTATTTAAGACGCCTTTATCCTACCGAATATAGAGGAATTCTTAGAGGACTTTTCTAGCTATATAATCATATCTATACTTAATCTGTTTTCCAGTTATAATAACATTATACTAGATAAGAAGAGTCGGGATCTTATAACGTTTGCTAGTCCGATCGGTCTACTATGCCTAACTACACTTCTATAAGGCAGTACAAATTCAGTTGCCTAGTTTATACATATAATATATAGGATCTTCTATAACTTAATGCCCTAGATTTGCCAAGCTTTCCTGGATAATATTGGTATAAAAGGACTAAAGATATAATATAATAATGCCCTAATTATACCTGGAATTCAACGATTTATAGCAGAATAGGTCTGGAACTATAACTAAGTTTTGCTTAATACTAAGCTAGTAGGAGCCTATATAGCTACGGTTAAGTCCTAGTTACTAGTCTCTAAGGCTATCGTGGTTAGCTATAAGTATATGCTAGATAGCCGCTTACCTAACGACGCTAAGATCCGGAAGATTTGTAAATGGTTAACCCTAAAGTCTCTTTCTAAAGTCCGCTCTTTTCTTAGTATCGCTGGTTTCTACTATATTTAGGTCCCCTATTTCAGCTATATTACCTACCTGCTCTTTAATCTAGCGAAAAAGAATGTAATATAGGTATAGACACTAAATTACTAGTATGCCTTTACTTATCTTAGTTTCCTTATTGCCTCTATATCCTACCTTATACTATTTACCTATAGAGACAACTGCTATAGCAAAATCTACCTTATAGTCGATGCCTTTCTGGATAGATAGGGAGTAGTCCTAGAATAAGAGGGCCTAGACAGTAAATGATACCCTTATTGATTTAAGTCTAGTATCTAGTCTCTAGCTAAGTAGCGCTATAATACGACTAAGCGTAAGCTCTAGGGTCTTCTTTACGGTTTAAAGCGGTTTCGGCGGTACTTTTATAGTATAAGGTTTATAATCGAGATAGATACTTAGGTCTTAGTCTACTAGATAAACAGCTTGGCCAGTGATATACCTAGCGCCCTTATAATACGCTAGATAGCCTGGATTTAACTTTTTGATTTTAAGATTCAGTATATTCTAGGATCGAAAAACGCTATAGCGGATGCCCTAAGCAGGCGACCCTTACTTTAAGCCAATATTAAAGAGAAGGCCTATAAGGAAGATATAGATGACTTTGTTAATGCTTGGATTTTTACCTTAACTCTTAAGAAGGATATGCTTAAGGGCGATTAGCCTAAAGAGTATTAGGAGTATACTGTCTATCTAATCACGCTTTAAATGCCGGATTACCTGGTTTGCTATAGCGATAGGGTTAACTTTAAGCGTCGAGCCCTTAAGTTTTTAGTCTATAATAGGATGCTGTTTCTACGCCCTACTTATAAGGGTAACTGCCCCTACCTTGTAATCATAGATAGTAAGAAACAACGGTATATCTGGTTAACTTACTATAACAAAATGGGATACTGTAGAAGGGACACTTCTTACTACTAGATCGCCCGACTATACTAGTAGCTAATAATCTACTTAGATCTTATTAACTAGTACTGTTACTGCAAGGTTTATTAAAAGATTTACCCGTCCTAGTACAAAGAAGAGGCCTAGTTTACTATACCTTTTTCAACCCTGTTTCTTAAGGTCTATTTCAATATCTAGTTTTTTAAGGGTAAGTATAATACTATGATCAAGGCAAGAGATGACCTTACTGGCTATATAGAGGCTACTATCCTCGGCAAAGTTAATTCGGCTTTAGTTTAGACTTTTATACTTTAGTATGTGTTTTTAAGGTATAGATTTCCCTTAATCGCAGTTATTGATAGTAGTTCTAAGTTTAAGGGTATGGTTGAAGTATCCCTGAAAACCATTAGAGTTAAGCGAATTATCAGCTGGTCCTATAACTCAAGAGCCAATAGTATTAATAAGGTAGGTTACCTGCTAATTGCAACTATACTTACTATAATTATAGAGACTATAAAGATGGATTAGAAGCAGTCCCTATGCTTTGTTCTCTAGGTTAACTGTACCTTGATTTGTTCCTCTCTTAGTATCTTGTCTTACTTTACGCTTTTTAGTTAAGACCTAGTTACTAAGATTAAGCTTAATATCCCTTTCTAATATCTGATTAGATAGGAGCAAGTCTAGGCTAAGGTTTGTTAACCTAGAAAGCTAGCTGATATAAAGGCTATTTTAGATCTATTTACAAAGTAAGTTAAGTTTATTATAGATATAGAGCTTACCTAGACAGAGCTGTAGAACAAGGTATCTAAGGCCTACAAAAGTGCTGCTAAAGCGAGAAATTGCATGTTGTCTAGGAAGTTACGCCTAGATTAGTTGGAAATCTACCCTAGTAATTTAGTCCTTATTTACAACAAGGTTAGGCAGATTGATATAAGTTACTAGCGTAAGTTATCCTTCTAGTAGAAAGGCCCTTTTCGAGTCTTATAGAAGAGTCCTAAAAAGGCTTACTAGCTAGAGACCTTGGATAAGATCGAGCTTAAGCGGACTTTCCTGCTAACTATAGTAAAGAAGTTCTTCCGATTAGACGGCGTATTTATGTATAATCTAAATAGACTATAACCAGAGGATAATTCCTAGCTAGAACGGTTTAGTAAGAACAATATTATTAGGCCAGGTATTAAGGATCCTGATAGGCTTGGTGATCTGGTTAGAGAAGGAGGACTGTTAATATAAGGAAGAAAAGCAGGTCTTAAAGGTACTTTCTAGGCGACTTAATTTGCACTAAGTTTTCAGACTGTTTGACTTAGGCTGGGTTTTCGTTAAAGAGGAGGTAGTATAAGTTCTTTTATATACTTACCTTCTTTTTACGCCTTTTCCCCTGTTTATAGAAGTAGTTTGTTCTTTTCTTTTTCCCTGGCTCTTCGCTATACAAGTATATATATACTAGTAAGGGGGGGGTATATGCTATGCCGTATAGTGTTCCCTTAATTTAAGTGTTTATATTGTCTGCTTTGCCTGGTTATAGGTCTAAGATTTTATTTTATACTATTCTATTTTGTTTTGTTTTAGCTCTTTTCTTCTAAGGAAGTGGAAGCTCTATTGTCACGTAAAGAGCAGGTGATGGAAGTGAAGAAGTGAATGTGCCTGTTCTTCTTCTTACTACGGGACCTGCCACTCCTTATATAGGCGTCTCTGAGCCTAACAAGCAGCTTGTTAGGATGTCTAAGCATAGAGAGCCCTAGTCCTAGATAGGTTACTCTATAACTGTTACTATGTTCCGTTATATACCCCCTTAGATTCGCCATCTTATGGGGAGTCTAACCTATAGAATGTAGGATTATAGTAACTATAACTCCTATACCCCTTTAAGCATATTAAGATAGCGATATACTTAAGCCTAGTATAGGCATCTAGCAAACACCTTGCTAGCGAAAACTTCGTTAGGTTAATACTACTCTTGCCAGCCTGCTTGCTGTTGCTACCTTCTCTTTCCTGTTTGTAAGTTATAGGACTAGTTTTCATCCTAAGTAGCCTTACCTGCTACCCTTTTACTAGCTATATAGGTAGCCTTCTTTCTAAAAGAAGGTAAGCGTGCTTAATTGTTAACCTTACTGCTGTAAGTTACTATAGTAACGGCAAGGTTAACCTGCTCTTTCCTCTTTTCTCTAGAGCTTACTACAGGCCTACTCTTTTTAGGTATAAGAAGAATGTAGAAAATTCCTCCTAGCCTTCCCTTTCTCTTCCTTATAACTACCTTTTTAAGGTGAAGTTTTCTCGTAAGCCTGCCCCTGTTCTTGCCTAGCTCTCTTTTTCTATTACTATACCTAAGCAAGGAGTGGTAAGTCTTCCTGATTATTACTATTACTAGCTATAGCGTCCTATAGCTAGATGACGGTATTCCCCTAAAGCTAAGATTACGGGTATCCCTATAAAAACAGCTCTAGGATCTGACCTTAAACTTTACTTAGCTCTGTTTTAGCTGTTATCAGCTTGCTAATAATACTAGTAGCTATGTTATATCCTTAGATGTCAAGAGAGTTAGTAACGATATACTGTTAAGCCCTGTCCTAGAGGCTATACTAGAAACTCCTATTCCTAAGATACTAGGCTGCCTTAAGAAGATTATAGGCTAGACTCCTGGTTAAGCAAAGACGCCTTAATCCGAAAAATCCGGCCTTTTAGGCCCTTTTCGTCTGCTATCTTATAAGCCTTATATCTGGTTACTGCTAAAAGGATATACTATAGGAGAATGCTTTTCTTAGTATAACGATACTAGCGGCTACTATTACTACTATCTTCTAACGTAGACCGCGTCTTACTACTATCGTCCTATATAAGTCTGTCTAGGCCTAACAATTTTGCTATAAAGCTAATCGTATATACTATAGGTTAGTTAAGGCTAAGAAGACTGCCTAGGTCCTTTAGGACTTGAAAAAGAAAAATATAGAGGCTAGTAAAGTATGTCTATCCGTTTTAAAATTCAATACTAAGACTAACAGTTGTATCTAGAAGGCAATGGCGGGCAAGGCTACTGCTGTTTCGAAAATATTATACGCTATCCTTAACCTATTATCCGGATTATTGCTATATAGGCTAATACCTATATTACCCGCTCTACCTACCCCTTTACGTCTGCCCTAGGCGTTCTATAAAGAGCTGAAATTTAAAGATCCGCCTTATAAGCAAAAAGCGTCTTGCGAATTGTCTCTGCCCCTATACCTATCCCTATCTCTGTCCGTCGGACTAGAATATGTATTTTTACCTCTCTGTTAGTTAATCGAGTCTCTAGCTAACAATCCTTTTATATAGGCGGCGTTCCCGAGTATAAGCGGCGCTGAGTTTACTTAGCGCCTTGGATAAGGAATTGGTAGATATATTAGGGCTCTTTTATAGTCGATACTACGTTATCTTAATAAGAATTGTATAGATATATTGGCTATATTACAGGCGCTGGCTAAGATTGATCGGGCTGTTAGCATATTGGAGAAGGCTATTAAGCGCTATAGTACCCTATAGTGGGTTTCTTTTATAAGTTTTACGGCAGACTAGATAGTTATCCGCTAGTAATTGAATTCCTCTTTCTTTGATTATTAGCTATGATCCGTAATACGTCCCTTAGATTTAGTATAGCCTAGAAGTGCTCGAACTTTGCCCTTAATAAATTCTTTATTAGGCTGTTAGCTAGTATGTTAGCTATCTTAATGTAGGATACTGTAAAGCTGCCCTTACTATGCTTTTGTTTAAGCTATATATTCTGAATATCAATATAACAGAGCGCTATTGCTATATACTCCCCTTTATTAACTACTAGCCTAATAGTCTGAGTATTATTGTAGAAAATCCGCTATAGAACTGACAGTTTAACTATTAGGTTCTTAAGGAATCTTTTTATCCCTATGGCCTCTTTCGTAGCTAGGGAGAGACTATAAAGCTCTGCTTCTGTTGTCGATATAGTAACTATAGCTTAATAAGATACATTCTACTAGACAAGTCCCCTAAATATTATAATTGTATAACCTTAAGACAATCGTTGTAAGTCTAAGTCGTCTATAAAGGAGGTATTACTAGTAATATAAAGTATATAGGCCTAACTAGAGTAGCTACCATATATAATCCTAAGAAACCTTGTATAATATAGATACTGGATTGTCTGCCTAACAGCCTTAATATATCGGGCTAACAGGTTTGTTAAGAAGTAGGAAAGATAAGATATAGCAAAGGCTATATCTAGACAGACTATAATTACCGTATATAGTATCGTCCCTACTAGTTCTTGCATAAGCTTTACCTCCTTCTTAGTAGCCTAGCCCTTATTCTTACTAAGTCTGACTATTAGGAGTAGTATAGGTAGGATAATAGTGGATCTATCTAGCCTATACTTCTTAGCTACCTTCTTAATATATGTATCGTAAACCAGCGTGATCGTACGGTTAACTCTGTCCCTTATAATCTAAATACCGAGAAACTATTCTACCTTAGGCTGAATTTTTGCTTTATATTTGCCTAGTAGTTTTGCCTTTAAGTCTATAGTATAGTCCTAATACTAATAATGATAGAGAAGCATTACGTTATCCATATAGAATATTAAGAGGATATATCTGTCTATATTATAAAATAAACATAGCTCCTCCTTGGACTTCTAAAGTCTAAGATTTTTAAGAAAGCCTGAGAATTCGAGATACTAGAGGAGAGGAGAGTCTTAAAGCCTATATAGAGCCCTGTTAACCTAAGTAAGAAGTCCCAGCTCCTTAAATCCTTTTAGAAGATTGCAGATTACTAGGCCCTAGCTAAATAACTCCTGGAGTACGTTATAGAAGGCGTTTGTAACGTCCTATAAGTTAATCTCTAGATTAAAACGTGCTACTAGGGCTATACTTACTCTAAGAGACTTAGCAGCTAATATTACTATATAAGTTAACTTAACTAACTCTAGATATTAAAGATCTCCTTAGACGTAAATCCTTACCTTTAGCCAAACAACTATCCTATCTAGATTAAGCTTATACTTTAGTACCTATTTAAGCGGGAGAGGCTATATCCTGCACTAATCCTTCGGAATTTTCTTATAGGTCTGTAGCTTTTGTAGCTAATTAATCTTAGCCTAAGCTATAGACTTCTATATCTTCTTAAAAGGCGACTTTATAGCTTTACTCTAAGTCCTAGGCTCTGGCGGCATTTCTAATTCGTACTATTTCCCTAGGATAAACTCTTTCTTATCCTAAGGGCCCTTTAGCAAGTCCTTTTTCTATAACTCTTACTTCTCTTTTTACTTTATTAGGCGTTTCTAATGTCAAACAACACCTGCTTTTATAGTATGTACTATTTTAAACTCTCTTTTATAGCTAGCTACTAGCTAATTAGGAAAGTAGTTAGTTATAAAAACAAATAGTAGCGATAATGCTACTGTTCTCTCTATATCGAGAATACTAAAGATGTTCTTAAGTATAGCATTATACTAACGAAGGTTGTATCGGCCTAGCTCTATTGTAAATACCCGATTCCTACTGCTATAGGGCTAACCTTATCTTTAAGGGGCTGGGTTGCCTAGTACTTACGTATTACTAGTATATACCCCTAAGATCCTAGCTTTAGAGTCTAGTTCTCTAACTAATAGTCTGTCCATTGTCTTATCGTTAGTGTACTAGCAGGTTATAACACCTACCCTAGCTTTAAATCCTTCTAATAGTCTATAGCAATACGCCTTACCCTTAGACTATATTCCTCCTTTAGTTATGCTCTAGGGAGAGTCTGCTCTATTACTACGGCTATTAATCCTAGTATAATCTAGATTCGGCATTCTAGGCTTAGGTATTTGCTCTAGGGTGAATAGTCCGGTTATAATGTTGGTATATACCTTATCCTAGCTAGTAATAGTATCTAACCGATACTCTTCTAGCTTTATAGCTAAGAGCTTTTCCTTATTTTCTCTAGTAGCTGTTAGCCTAATAGGACCTACGAGATCTAGATTCTATATTGTCTTAAAGATAGTATTAAACTTATGTTCCTCTGCTAGCTTGTCTAGCTAGTCTGCTAGTTCTTTTAAGATAGGGATAGCCTAAGCCTTAGATTCCACCTTCCTTCCTATATAGAAAACTGTCTTATTAAACTGAACATTCTAGGTGGTAATTACCCTATTAAGCTCTAGGACCTATATCCTATATAACATAGTGGCGATATAACCTATAAGATAGCTAATATAAGCTTAAGGTCGAATCTTATAAAGTCTCTAAAGTATATCCTTTTCTCTATCCTTTTTAAGGGGATAACCGGTATATCTATATACGTAAAGGCTACTAAGCTAAGGCCTTAGATCAATCGTAGCTTTATAGATAATAGCCAGGTTGTAAAAACAAAAATAGTTCTGAAACTATAACAGAAGCTTCTTGTTTAGGGATCTCGGATCATCTCTAAGCCTAGGAGACAAGTTGTAAAGATATACTATAGCCTCTATAGTCTTAGGCTATAGATCCTTAGGAAGATATGCCCCTAACTATATTACTATTAACTTATTAACGATAGTCTTCCCGTTTCTTTCGACAAGTCCTGTTAGGCTATATATATATAACAGCGGGATTTCTAAGCTAATTCCTTTATAATCCGCCTATTTCTTATACTCGGTTTTTCCTTAAGAAGATATAACTAATGTCCTACTATTATAGTAGAAGAAACAAACAGATAACCTATACTATTGCCTAGTCTAGGTATCGAACCTCTTAAGGACCTAAAGAAGGTTTTCTTATCCTTTACCTCTTATCTAAAAGGCCTATACCTTTCTGCTAAACTTATCTACTATAAAGAGAATCCTATTATAGCCTATATATCCCTAGGAGAATTCGAAAAGATCCTAGGCAATCCTATAAAATAGTCTAGCGGATTTTCCGCTTAACTCCCTCCTAGATACTACTTTTATTGCGTATAACTAGGCATATACTAAGCACTTAAGCTATAGTATTCTGGTTAGATTGCCGTTGTTAGGCTATAATAAATTCATATCCTAAGTATAGTTTATTAACAATTATAGTACCTTAGGACCTAGGTATCCTGTCCTTAAGTACTATAGTTTTTTAGGATCTATATAAGCTTTATACGGCTTATATATCCTTTTCTATCCTCTCCGTTTTACTTATTTCTAAGCTATTATTATTATAATACTGTTGTTACTTGTTAGAAGGGGTTTTAAGACTATATAGGAGGTAAGCGGCTTATATTCGAGTACTATTAAGTTGAACTTTTCCTATAGTATTATAAGAATAGCCGAGCTTGCTATATCTCTAACTCTTAGGGTATTGTTAGCCCCTAATAGCCAGATTCCCTTTTAGCGTAGAAGCGTAGCTAATATAATATTAGTATGAAATCCCTCTATAACAACTATATTCTAAAGAATCAAGTCTACTGTCTTATTACCCTTATTATCCTGAAAAATCTTTCTTAGAGTCCGGCGTCCTATTCTAGAAATAGGTAATATCGTTGAGCCTACCCCTATAACGGCATTAGGGGTAGACGGCTTAAATGTCCTATAGTTAAGTAGATCTTTATAGTTAACTATATGAACTGCCATATAGTTGTCTAGGAGGGTACTATCTAAAAGAGGATAATAAGTAGGGTTCTAAGTGCTAAATACCTTATAGACTGTACTTAGGGTAGCGGTAAATAGGGTAGGGTCGAAGAGAGGTATATTGGAAAAATTCTAACTCTGATTTTTAAGCTAAGGTAATAACTAAGAACTTCTAAAAACTTTATCCGGCTAACGATCCTATCTTTAAGTACTAAAGGACTTTAGAATCTGCAGCTTCTTTGTATCTAGCCCCTTATCCTTTAACCATCCTTTTGATTCTAGGATTATATAGAGGTTAGCCTACTAGAGATCCTAATAGATAAGATTTTAAATAGATTGTTGCTCCTTTATAGATAAAGTGATTTTTCATTTTATAGATCCTATATACAATAGCTCAACTCTCCTATAATCTTTAGGTTTCTAGAGGTAGGTATAAGGAAAAGGTAGATAAGGGTATTGGTAGCCTTTGTTTTAGGATCCTTAACGATTTCCACCCTAAATACCCTAGGCGTACTGTCCTTAAGGCTATCCTTAACCTCTTTCTTAATTAGAGTATAGAGTAGGCAGCAGGTTCTTATTATTAGAAAGTTAAGTAAAGGTAGAGTATACTCTAGCTAGATTTCTATAGGCTTATTACTGCTAAGATTCTGTTATAAGGCTAAGAAGGGTCCTATTAATAATCTCTAGTATAAGTAGACTTACTTAGCTAGTTGCTTTAGCTAGAACGATCTATTAGAGCTAACTGTTAGCCTATTATAGAGTTAGCCTTACTACTAGGGCTTAAAGAACTCTTTTAACAGCGGTAACGCCTGTAATAGCCAGAATCCTTTTGATTAGCGTAACCTAGTAAAATTTCTACTAGTTTTTATACTAGCGGATTAGCCTAGTTCGGCTATTCTTAGCTTATCTAAGTACTATCTTATACTAAGATTCGATCTAGACTTTCTCTGCTAAGTCTAATAGAGTATTATCTTTCTTTAAAGCTTATATAAGAGGCTGAAGATTCTAGTGCTATTTTAACCTTTATCCCTACTTTAATGTCTAATATAACTAAATAGCTGTCTCCCTAATGTTGTAATCTATAGACTAAAGAATCTAGTTTAGAAACTTTAGGTAATTTGCCTCCTTTAGCTTAGTAGTAGCCCTTTTAGACTGTTATATTAGGAGGTAAGTCCTATATACTTCTTCTAAGTTATATAGGGTAATAAGGGTTAGCCGAACTAGTAAGAGAGGTGCTAAGGCTATATCCTAAGTCAATATGCTAAAAAGTTGAATTTTCTCTTAATAATGTGCAATAGCCTTATTGTACTAGGCTACCTGCTTAGAATTAGCTTGATAAGCCTATTCTTCCTATCCTAGGTTAAGAATTTCTATATCTACTAGAGTAGATGTTAAGTCTAGATTAATGTCTTTCTAAATTCCAAGGGCTAAAGCTAGCGTCTATATATCAAGATGCTAGGCTGTCTATATTAACAGGCCTTTTAGGATAACAGACGTCGAATATACTGAATTTAGGATTATTAATATCTTAAGTAGGGAGTTGAAAGGAGGATAATAGAGTAGTAATAATAATAGAAGGGCTTAATATATATTATACACAGTTAGTCAAGTTAATAATACTAGTACCGGGCTTATAACTATTATATAAAGAGCAGGTAATAGAAGTGAAGAAGTAAATATGCCTGTTCTTCTTCTTACTACGGGACCTGCTACTCCTTATATAGGCGTCTCTGAGCCTGACAAGCAGCTTGTCAGGATGTCTAAGCATAGAGAGCCCTAGTCCTAGATAGGTCACTCCATGACCGTCACCATGTTCCGTCATATCTATTTATAGCTTATACGTCTAGTTAAAAGGAGGAGCATGTTTAGCGTCGACAGATCCTATTACTTAGCTAACCGACTACCTTAATAACTCTTAACACCTACCCTAACCTATTTTCTAGACTACTACCTAGCTTGTCCTTTTGATTACTCGGTATAGTACGTGTTAACTACTAGATTAACCGACTTCTACTTGACCTATAATTGCTATACTGTTAGTAGGTTTCCGGAGATCGTAGTGATCTAAAACGATAAGAGCAAAGAGAGCAGTAAGGAAATACTGGTTTAAGTTCTGGTTCTGGATTGTCTGTCTCCCTCTATCTAGGGGGTAGTTACGCACCCTTTAAATACCTATGTTAGAGCAGAGCGCTTGTTAGTGACCATTACGTGGTATATAGGTGCGCCACTTATAGCTGTCGTACAAGTAGCACAGTATATACCCTATTCCCTAGAGCGGAAGTCTAAGTAGTGCAGTACGTGCCCTATTCCCTAGAGCGAAAGGCTTATATACTGTGCAGTTACAAGGATTAGTACCTAACCCCCCTTATTGCAATCAATACTAGCAACTCTTCTTTTGTAACTATACTAGCGCTTTATTAACTAAAATAGGAAATCCTAGATTATTTTGCTCCCTTTATTACTAGAATAGGAAATGCTAATCACTTAACTTCTTATTTACTAATTAGAATGTTGAATTCTAGTTGCTGATCCCCGGCATAGAAGGCGCGACTTTAACGCCTTCTAGATATACCTCTAAATAGCGTAATAGTAAGCACGTTACGCCAGCAACTATTATTGCAAAAGCTCGTAGTCCTAAATAAGAATTATAATAGGAAAAATCAGAGCTCTAGGCTAGCTAATTGCAAACTCTAAACGCTCTTGCCCTAAACCTATAAATAGGTAGGTTCTTCTACTATATACTACCTATTCTCTTTCTCCCTATAATCTGCACTAGTAGCAGCAGTAGTAGTAATAACAATAGTAGTATCTGTAGTAGTAACAACAACAGTAGTAGTATTAGCAGTACTAGCAGTAATAAGTAAGTTGCTTACTATTATGCACTAATACTTAAGCATACTAGTCTTATACTTAAGTATACTAATCTTATTATTTATAGTATTAGATTTTAATAATAAGTAGAGTAGGTACTCCTATAGAAGCATAGGCAGCAACGCCCGTATATATACTAAGGATAAGGGCAGTAACGCCCTTAATATGCTTATAACTAACGCTTTTAACGAGCATCTTGCCTAGAAGGACAATAATAATACATTTAAGGATGCGTCTAAGCGCGCTATTGCCGATAACGGCGACTAGGAGAGTATAGTGGGCAGTAACGACGGTGATAACAACAATAACGATAGTGATAATCCCGATACTACGGACGCAGCTGCGCTTGCTATACAGCCTAAGTCTATAGGCGGCCATACCGACGCCGACTCTATACCCCTTGATTCTAAGGGGCTAATCGCATATATACATGTCCTGCTTAAGCAGGCCGCTATACTCTGGTATAAGGAGGAGGCGGAGGAGGAGGCGGCGTATAAGGCAGAGATCGCTATACGCAAGGTACGTATCTCTAAGCCTGCCGAGCATACTCTGCCTATATTGCTAGCTATAAAGAAAGCGGCGTTAGCAGCTGTATATACACGGCATAAGGTGCTATACGCCGCTACAAGCACGCCTATGCCGCTAGTAGCTATACCAGCGGTAGTAACGGCAAGTTTATTGTCTAGCAAAAGCTTAGACAACTCTATTGTCCGCTCTAGCTGCTGTATATACTATATATCGGACTATATAAAGCCTTGTAAAAGGTCGTTATACGCTTATACATGTAAACTAAAGGATAAGCGTCTTACTCTTATTATCCTTATTATTGATATTACTAATACGTATAAAGTTTGTAGCCTATATAGTACTATATACGCTGTTATTTGCCTTAGCTACCTACACTTGCTTTTAGCAGGTGTTAAGGACTTGTTTAACAAGTCTAGTAATTTCGCACTATATATAGCGTACTGCGACTGTATATTAGGCCGCAGCCTTTAGTACTAGTAGTGCTTGTCCAGGCACTTATATATACCAATATAAGTTCTATTTACGTATTGTTTCTATTGTTTTATTATTTCTAACCTATATCGTAGCCCTAAGTCGGTCTGCCCGTTCTTGGATTGCTTTTTAGAGCTCTACTCTAACCCGGCTATAAAGGCCAAAGTAAGTTACACTCTTTAGTAATGTCTATTGTTTAATCAGAATACTTATTAGTTATAGGATTAGAAGATATAGCACAACAGTACCAAGTACGCCTTAGTCCTAGTAGACAAGGCACGTACTCTTGTCGAGCATAGGACGCCCGTAGCAGGCATAACGCCCATATAGAAAAAGCTTATGGCAATGGCCGCTATAAGTAAGGCTATTAATGTTTTATTATTATGATTAAAGGGTAGGGGGTGCTGGCGCATATATTGCGTTAGCTATAAGAGTATAAATTAAGATTGTTTCGCGCTTTGCCTTATATTCTTTATTATACTGTAAATAAATCGTCCTAGTAGTCTTTGTCTTTTACACTTACGATCTTGCCCTAAGTTATATAGACTCTTTCTATTACTTGGCCAGGCATTAAACCCAGCCTTCTACTCTAATCTTAGCTATATTAGTAGTAACAAGCTTTTTAAGTGTCTTATTTGGCGTATACTTGGTCATAGTATTAGCTAGGTTGTTGTTGCTACTAATCTATCTGATTTCTGCGATTTTACGGTTTTCATAGCTCTATTATAGAGCTATTATATCGATTATAAGGCGCTTTTCTACCGTTATCCCAAGCTTTACCAGGCACTTATACAAACTGAATAAGTCTGTACAAATAATAATTAGTAGTAGCGATTACAGACCTAGGCCTAAGTAGATCTTAGTAAGCGTCTAGTATAGTATATACCTAAGATCGAACCCGCTTACTATTCTATATATTTCGCTTGCTAAAACGCTTCTTATTACCTATTTATACTTGGTTAAGGACTAGTATATAATATTGCTATATAGGTTAAACTCGTTTATACTACTTGTCTCGTTTCTAAATATTATAATAAATCCAATCTACGATGTTATATCGGTATTGTTAGTAAATAATCCGTCTATAAAGACAAAGAGCTTGGCTGTCTTAAGTTCGAGTTACAGATAGCGCAGCTTGCACGTCGAGTTCTTAATCTGCTATTGCAGTTAAGCGTTAAGCTTAGTAATCTTGGCTATACTAGGCTTAATTAACTATACTACTACTAATAAGTTGAAAGTCGCCTCTAGCTAGTAAATCGTAGCAATATAGGTACTGTATATATGTTGTTTGACATATACTTGTTTCGCTATTTCGGCGTCTAGGCTTATAAGTTTAAGTCGCGTAGTTTGCCCCTTTTGCCGAATCTTAATAGTATCTACGCTTATTTCAAGCCTATATCCGTTAAAGTCTATAATTGATTTGTCTGTTAAAAATACTAGTAGCTTGTACTTAAAGCCGGCCTTATCTAGCTTAAGCTTCTCCTTATCTATAAAGGCTTGCTTACTAATATTAAGAGTATTGTCGGTTTATAGGCCGACGATTCTAAATCTACTTCCAATTTACGTCTTGCTGATTATAAGGTATAGATCGAAGGCGCTTAGCTTAAGATCGAGATATTTAGTATGCTAGTTTATATATATTACCTACTAGTATAGTCCAGCTTTAGCCAGTCTATACAATAGGGTTTTAACAAGCAAGATAGTATAAGGGGGATAGAGCGTCTTAAGCTCTTTAGGTAATAGAAGAATCACTTTCCTTACTAGCTATAACTTAGCCTATATATAAGCCTGGATAACGTTGCGTACCTACGCCTTAAAACTAAAGTGCGTTTGTAGTGTTAGGAGTAGTAAGAGTATAAGTTGCTATATATAGCGTTAAATTGTTAGCGATTAAGTAAGTAGGTGCTTCTTATCCTTATTACCAAATTTTTGAGCTATAAAGTGTAATTTCTTATATAGTAAAGTAAGCTTGTCTTTTATTTTCTGGACGATCCTTAACTTAAAGATCTAGTAGTCCGAAGTGTCTGCTAGCATCTAGATCGCTTTGATTACCCTAGCTGCTAGAAGCGAGTTTAGTTCTGTTTTATTAGATTCTTAGAATGGTGTACTAGGTATAGTAATCTTACCTTTAGCTTATAGTTTAAGCGTAAGATCGTAGTCGCGCTTCTCTTTTTCTAAAACAAAGTTATTAGTAGGTGCTAGGTTCTTTTAGGGTTGTCTATACTAGTAGGGCTACTTAGGCTAGGGATATTAGAATAGTTCTAGCCGCTTAACGCCAGCCTATTTATCTTGCTTGTCCTATGCTAGCTCCTAGTAATATAGTTTAACTACTATATTCCGAAATTCTATAGGTCTATTGACTATATTGACAATCACTGTTGTATCTATAGCCGAAATCACCTTATAAGGTCCTGTCTATTAGTTACTTTTCTGGAATATAAGTACTTTAGTACCTGCTTCTAGTAAGTATAGTAGTATGTCTTCTATACTTGGTCTATTATGTTATGCAAGAGTGTCTTGCGTAGTCTTTATATTATTTAGGATTCGCAATTATATTATAGCCTTCTAAATTACGCCTGCTTAGTATAGTTAAGATAGAGAAGACGGTACGTCTATAGTAAGGCGTAGGTATACACTGAAAACTAAGAGCGTTAGTACTAGCCTGTCCGGGCCAGCGGTATTATTAACCGTGCTTAGTGCTACTTATAGGTATACCTCTTTTAAGTAAGATCTGGCGGTCTTTAATTTAATAATGTTATAGGCCCTTCTTAGTAGCCTATAATACCGCTTGATCTTGCCGACTAACTAGTATACCTTAACTAGTACTAAATAGCAGGTTATGCCTATAAGCTTAGCCTTTACCTAGAACTTGTATACTTTGAAATTAGTACCCTTGTTATAGTATAAAACATTAGGTAGTCTAAGGTATATATCGATCTAATATTCCTTTAGCTGCTCTTATATCTTTTTAGCTGAAAGATGGTTTAGAAAGTAGGCTGCTTAGAACGATGTCGTAGCATCGACTATATATAGTACCTTAGAATTGTTAATGTTTAGGACGTCTATAACGATCTTAAAATTAAAGCAAATATCGTCTTATAACGTAAATCTAAATCGCTATAGTACTACGTCTTTAATCTAGCAGAAGTGGCAGAACTTGTTAATTATCTTAATAGCGCTATGTTCTACTTGGTAGTCTGCTTGTTATAGTAGTTTGTACAATCTATCGACTATAGGGTATCTATAGCGTTGATAAATGCGTCTTAGTTCTGCCTCTGTAAGTTATAGAGGTATAGGACGCTTGTTATCTGCTATAAAAGCTATGCTTAGAAGTTTAATCCCTTTTATAGGGATCTATAGATATCCCTATTTCTGTTAAACGTATATGCGCTTTCCTAACTTAGATATAAGCTTATTTGTTGTATTATTAAAGTAGATGCTAAGCTTGTCTATGTCCTTCAGATATATAAGAAAAGGGGTTAGCGTCTTTAATATATAGAAAGTTGTATAACCAATATTAAGCTCTACTTTGACTGTTCTGAGTAATCGTTTTAAATCCCTAGACCTAAAGAGTATATTTGCTTCTCCTATATATAACTTGTTAATCTTAAGTAATCCGATTATCTTCTTTAGTATAAGGAATTGTCAGAGTCCGGCGGTCGAAATGTCGGCAGCCTTAGTATTAGGTATAATCCCTTGGAATTTAGTCTCGGTATATCTATTAAGTACGAACTAAACGGCTTTTGTTTTCTTAATATCCTTTTCGCCATCTTTACGCAGTTGTTCGCTTTTGGTAATTAGATAGAGGAAAGCTTGGTTTGCAAAGTAAGTTACTGCTGTTTATTCTTCTTTGAAACTGATTACTAGTATTTTATTTCTAACTTAAGTTTGATCGGTTTTATAGTTATCTATCTATACTTTAAGCTTAGTATCTTCTTCCCTTGCTTTATATTTATCGTCTAAACCTTTATAATTAAGGAAGAACGCTATATATTGTCCGCGATCTTTGTTAATACCTTTTTACTTAAGTTATTTACTCTTAGCTATTGCTTGTTCCTCTTAGCTATATATAAAGGAGTAGTAATCTGGCTTACTATAAATCTAATAACCTACTTTGGTATAGCTTTTATTATAGTCTTCTTACTAGAGCTTGTTTTGCTTTCCGTACCTAGTAGCACCTCTAGGTTATTGTATATACGTTGCCCGGTTTCTCTTAAAGATTAAATCTATAATCGGGTTACTCTAATAGTTTCTTATAGGCCTAGCCTGTATTATGGTAAACCTATAGTCTATTAAGAATTAGTAATATATACAATCCGCTTCCTTAACGTCAAGTGTTTGGCAGAGTATAGCTACTAGCTCTTCGAAGCTTATTAGTAGTTTATATAGGGCAATCTTCAGCTTAGATACTCCTTAGTAGGCTTGGATTATATTTATAACTAGGAACTCCTTATAGTTATAGAGCAGACTAAGCCTGTATTAGCTTTGTTAGAGTCTATTAAGTAAGATCTAGAGAATTTCCTTTATAAACTTATTACTATTCTCGCTTTTAAGGTATATAGACTAGAAAGTAATAGTATTCTAGATGCGTAAGTAGTTGTTTCACTTAGTACTTGTCTTAAAGTATCCCTTTAAGATACTATACAGTTGTATAAAAGAGATGCTAAGAGGGATATAGTATAGGTGATATTCCTTAGCTTATCCTAAAAGTACGTTTGGAAAAACAGTACCTAGTAGGCTATAATCGATCTGGAAAGTCCAGCATCAGTATAGGAAGA
This sequence comes from Phyllachora maydis, assembly GCA_029339225.1. NCBI lineage: Eukaryota > Fungi > Ascomycota > Sordariomycetes > Phyllachorales > Phyllachoraceae > Phyllachora > Phyllachora maydis. Next base: position 903,795 of record JAQQPM010000001.1, on the reverse strand, counting down.
AACGAACTTTATCATTAAGGATATCATTGTCGGATCTAGAATAGCTGTCCTTTAAGTTCTAAGACTTAATAAAATCAGTTAGGGTTTTTCGATTAATACTTATCTCGTTTATCCAGCCTATTTTGATCGGTAGGATGGCTATATACTTAGTGCTTCTACATATAATGTACTTATGCCGGGCATACCGCTCTTTATTATCTACTTAAGGTTAAGCGTATTCTTACCTATATCTAGTATTAATACTAGGGGTTTATACAGGTTATATAGGGTTCTGTCGTCCCCCTTGATTAGTTCCCTAGTTATAGCCTTAGTAGTTACCTTAGCTATAACCTTAGGTGTAACCTTGGCTAGCACTTTAGGTAGTTGGTAGGAATCTATAGCCTTTGCTAGTACCCTTGTTAGCTGGCGGGAATCCTGCTCCTATTATGCTTCTAAGTCTATAAATCGGAAGTATTATCTATAGGTCTGGATTTGGCGAGTAAAGGGTGTTTCCGAACTAGCTGCGGTTACTAGCGTAGAGCGTTCCGCTTTAGGCCGCTGTCTAGTATATACCCGGGTCTTAGCTGCTTACTAGTTGATTATTGTTTATGATTAAGCTGCTTATTAGTCTATATTACTAGGTAGCGTTTATAGCTGTATTACCGATATGATCTACTTCCTTACCGATTTGTATCTCCCCCTATAGTACCTCCTATAACCAGGTATTAATTTTAGGGTCTTATATTATCATTAGTACAATCTCCTTCCCCTTTTCTATTTAAGCGGGAAGAGATGTTATTACCTACTATCTATACTTAGCCTAGATCGATAGTCTATGGATTTAGAGGAGTATGTTAGGCCCTAGATTGTTAGATAGGTTGTTAGCGAGTATTGCGAGTCCTTTAGAGAGCTTCTATCCTTTTGAGCTATCTATAAGGATATGGCTATTGTTAAGCGTTTGGTATAGTTATAAGTATAGTTTATTGTTTAACTTATTAAAGTAGTTAGCTGTCTAGTCCTTGAAATCTAAGCGGAATTTATAGTATAGATCTTTAGATTATTACCCTTTGTAAGTGCTAAGGTAGGAGAGTGTATATGAGTTAAGTACTTTATCGCTATTATACTCTAGATCGATATACTTTAGCAATCTATAGAAGGTTTAGGCGTTAAATTTATCAATATTTATAATAGGTAGCCAGGCAGGGAATTCTTATTTAAAATGCTCTTCGAGATCCTAGGCTATATTTGACAAAATACTTGGTATATAATAGAGGTTTATCTTAGTATCCTCCCTTCCTAAGGTTCTATAAGTAGAAGGATCTTAGGATATTATAATATATTAATTATAGTAAAGTTAGTTAGTAATATAGTTTCAGTAGCGTTCTCTTAAGCAACGCTTCCTTGGTCTAGAAGCTTAGGTCAAGCTTCCTTAGCCTAGGAGGATAGGTTTATAGTATCGGTTTTCTTATAAGCGATATTACTAAGTTAATAGGGTAGTTATTTAGTCGCCCGATCGACAGCCTTTAGTAAGTAAACTGCAATCTACTTAGTTAAGGTTGTTAAGCACTTGACTAACTACCTTACTACTCTATATTACCCCTATATCGTAATATAGAGACAATACTAATTAGTGTTAGTAGGTTTCCAGAGATTATAGTAATCTAAAACAATAAGAGTAAAGAGAGTAGCAAGGAAATACTAGTTTAAGTTCTAGTTCTGGATTATCTATCTCCCTCTATCTAGGGGGTAGTTGCACACCCCTTAAATACCTATGTTAGAGCGGAGCGCTTATTAGTAACCATTATATAGTGCGCGGGTACGCTACTTATAGCTGTTGCACAAGTGGCGCAGTACACGCCCTATTCCCCAGAGCGGGAGTCTAAGTAGCGCAGTACGCGCCCTATTCCCCAGAGCGAAAGGCTTATGTGCTGCGCGGTCACGGGGATCAGCACCTAACCCCCCTTACCGCAATCAACATATACCTTATAAACGGTTTCCTTATCCTATTAGTTGACAATTATATCCTTAGTATGAAAGTTGCCTAGATTAAACTAGCGTAGAGCTATCGCCTTCTCGGCCTATTTAGACGCCTAAAGCGGCTATTTGTTATAGGAAAAGTTGATACGTACCTATAAGCACTTCTTATCCTAGAAAACGCAGTTCCTATAAGTACTATAGTTAACTTCCGGAACTAAGACATAGTAAATAAATGGCTAAGCTACGTTTAGACAAGGACTACTAGTATTACGCCGGTTAGGCGAACTTAACTGAAATTAGGTTTCGTTATATTTCTTGCAGTTTACTATATTACTACCTACTATATTAGCTCTAATTAGATATCTAGATATAAGCTTAAATATACTAATATCCGAACTCTTAGATAAAGAGACCTTAGACCTAGTATAGTTAGTTACTATAAATTTCTTAGATATACTTGCCTAGAAAGTCTAACCTAAAATGCTTAATAGCAATAGGGGATTAACGTCTAACTATAGAGAAAGAGTAGTTAAAGCGGATAATAGTAGGATCCTAACTGCTTTTTACTAGCTAAGTAGGAGATAGATAGTCAAGTAGACTAGGTTCTAGACCTAGAGATATATACTGTTAATAAGTATTAGCCGGTTCCTCTTTAAAAACCCAGATCCGAAATATACCATGTCCAATTATAGCTAGGTTTAGCAGTAGGTGCTATATACGATTAACAAAGTTATAGAACTTTATATTATCAACTACCCTCTAGATTACCTGCTTTAGAAAGATGCAGAATCTTCTAGAATTAGTAGGGAAAATAGTTACCTAAGTTTCAGGTACCTAGAATGCCTTAAGATGAATCGGACGTACTACCTAGCTTATAAAAGCTTTTTTAATAAGAGTATTGGACGATATCCCTATATAGATAAGATTAAGTAGGAAAGGCAAGTCCTAAAAGAGAATAAAGTTAGTTTATTAAGGTTAGAAAAGTTTTTATAGAAGAAAGAGAGAAGGAAAGGCAGGTCTTTATACCTAAGGAAGCTACCTATACTAGTCCTAATTCTAATTAGAAAAGGTTAATAAAAACTAAGTAAACCTAATTATACTATACCGACTTTTAGGGGCTATTTACTAATAAAAAGAATCAGATAGAAGCCTTAAGCGCCGATAAATAAGCAAATAGCTTGCTTAATAGCAGGAAAGAATTTTCATATATCTTCCTCCCTTAAAAGGACTTACCCTATATCAGGACCTGCCTTTTCCTACCCTTTAGATTTTTCTCTTTCTAACTTCTCTAGTACAATCTTCTTAGACCTTTACCTCTTCTAAGATCTTTTTCTCGGTACTCTTAGTAGAAAAATTCTAGCTTTAACCCTAACTTCCTCTAAGCGATCTTACTTGTTATTTCTACCTTCTCTCTACGATTATATAAGATTAAGATACCTCTAAAGAAGGGATCTAGTAAGCAGGCTCTACCCTAGATAAACTTAGATTTAAAAGAGGTTCTCTAAGAAAAGCAGCGTTGCTATATAGTTAGTAGGCCGGTATATAGTAAGGATAAGGACAAGCTTATACTAGTAAGTGCCCTTACAATTCTCCTATTAACGCTACAAAGACTATAGTTATTGCCTTATAAGCTTTACTCTTTGCTATATAAGGTATAGTTCTCTCTATATAAGCTATGATCGATACTATATAAACCCTAGTCTTCCCTATAAAAGTTATAGGGTACTCTAAGCAAATTTAAGTACTTGTCTATAAGAGGTAAGGATAACGTAATTTTGATTTCCTTAGGTAATGTCCTTTAAACTAAGCTACCTATATCTAATCTAGTTAAGTCCTTAACAAAGCGCTTTAATAGGCCTAGCTATATATACTCCTGTTTGACTTTTAAAGATTTTAAAGTACTTAGAAAGGAGACTAACAAGTATAGCACTACCAAAGATATCAATAACGTTACTAACCGCTATACTCTACTTAATAGTAACTACTTTAAGCTAGTAGGTAAGATTGCTTTTTACCTAGAGTAGTATGTTATAAGGGATAGCCGGCCGGACTTCTTTAACAAGATAACTATTAATAAGGAGGATTGGACCGACATCAAACATACGAAAACGGGTTTTTGGTCAAAACCACACCAAATCGCGTGCAACTACATCCATTCGAACCGTCCGATCGAGGACATAACGCCCGCCAATTTTCGCAGCAGCGCTGTCGGTTGCGCGACGGCAGCAGGTGTGTGAAAACCGCGAAAATGGCGAGCCTGGTCTCCCTTGTAGGGCTGCGATTTTCGCGTGTATAGGCCAATAATGAGGCTCTATACCCTGGTAACCCTGCCCCTATGACCGAAAACAATAATAACAGCCCCCCCTTGAGCATGGACTACTAACCTTTAAGCACGGACTAACAGCCCCTGAACAACGTAGAGATGAACAACTGCTAGATTATAGTAGCTACTACTGCTATAAAGACCGCTATAAAGGCTGCTATAGGCGCTATAGCTATAGCACCTATAGTACCTAGCTCTAGTGCCCTCCCTGTTATCAATGCTCTGGCTTCTAGCGCCCCCCCCTCTACAAACATCTTTGCCCCCTTTCTAAGGGGACTGAACAACAGCTAGTACGCCTCCCTTAGCTAGAAAAATACGAAAAACGTAGAGAAAAAATCAGAGAAAAATACAGGAGGAAAGGGGAACGTTAATAATACCCTAAAGACCAGCTAGGCTGCCCTAGCAACTAAAAAGACCGCTAAAACCGCCAAAACTGCCCCTAGTCCCCTGAAACTCGCCCTTACGCTTTCTAGTCTCCTAGACTAGGTTATAGGCCTAGTAAAGGACAGTACTAACTTCCGTAAGATAGTAGAGGTAACTACTAAGGCTAGGTAGCTAGCCCTTATAGCTCTGCTCTAGGACCTGCCTAAGGAAGCCCTGCCTAAGGAAGCCCCGCCTAAGTAGCAATAACAATAACAATAATAACAATAATAGTAGTAACCTAGCTACCCTTAGCACCAGCAACAGCTACAGCAATAGCCTAGCCACTCACAGCCCACTGCCCCTACCTAGGCTAATATAGCCTGTAAACTAACTGCTAGTAAGGCAGTTAGGCCAGGCCTAGAACGCTAGGTACTTATCCGCCTAGGCTTAATACAATAAGAGGTACTCTCTCAGACCGCCCTAGAGGTAGTACAGGCTATTAAATAGGTATCTGGCCTAGCGGTTTAGGGGGTTAGGACCCTCCCTAGTAGCAACCTCCTTCTTATTATAGAAAGTATAGAGATAAAGAAGAGCCTAGAGAATAACACTACCTAGATTACGAGAGCCTTTGGAGAGAAGGCCTTCCTATATACCATAACCTAGGCAGTAGTAGTTAAGGGCCTTACTGTTTATAACCGAGTTATAGAAGAGGGCCTACTAGAAGAGGCTAAAAAGTAGTACCCTATAGTAACTAGGGCAAAGGTCTGGCACCCTTAAGGGCCTAGAAGGACTAGGGTTAAGGTACTGCTAGCCTTCTCCTCCTTTGATTTAGCCTAAAGGGCCTGTAAAGAGGGGGTCTTCTAGAACTGCCGGGCCTTAGAAGTAGAGCCCTGGATCGACAAGGCTAAGCCTATTTAGTGCCTATAGTACTGGAAATAAGGCTATAGGGCTAAGGTATACTAGAGTAAAGAAGAGATCTGTTATAACTGCAGCGCTAACAGCCATACTATACTAGAAGCCCCTACCTACTCTAGGGCACCCTGCTGCAGAAACTGCTATAAAGCCTACCACGCCTGCTTAGAAGACTACCCCTGCCTAAAAGAAGCCTAGGCATAGGCTAAAGGATACCTATAGTCTAGACCTAAGTCCTTTAACAGTAACCAACCGCCCCTATAATAACAGCAGTAATAACAACAACAGTAGTAGCAGCAGTAGTACTACCCTCCCTTATAGGAAGAAGAGGAAGAAGGCTATAATATAGTCTTAGGGAAGAGACGGAGGGGCCGGCCAACAAGAGGGCTAACCCCTAACTAAAGTATAATCACGGCCTGCTTTAGCTAAATAGAGGCTAGAGGACCTACTAGACCGGAGACCGCAGGAGCCCCTAGGAGCCTAGAGACTGGAGCCCCTAGAACCCCTAGGACCCTAGAAACTAGACCTAGAACCTTAGAGACTGGACCTAGACTAGACCTAGGAATTGGATCAGTTACTACCCTAACCATATACCTACTACCTACAACTATATAACCGCCGCCCTTTATACAACTAGAGGATATAGAGATATAAGAGTACGCCTCTAGAACGTACAAGGCTCTAAAGAGGTACAAGAAATACTACTCTCTATAGCAATAGAGGAAATACTCGCTATATAAGAGCCCTAGATAAACAGACAAGCCTAACACTCTACCTACTGCCCTAGGTCAGCCCCCTATCACCTTATATTTACCCTAAACAGGAGGGCGGCCCTCTATATCTATAAGTTACTCCCTCTATTAGCTTAGGCCTATAGCTCTAGCCTAGACTAGGCTAGGGCTACTATACAAACGAAGAACGGCCCTTTTATAGTCTGGTCTTTATATAACGACCTCTAGCCTTAAGCAGGCTCGCCCCTCCTTCTAGAAGAAATAAGGGGGAAGATTAATACCTATCTAGGCCTTTACCTTCTAGCTAGAGACCTTAACCTTTACCACCCCCTATAGGACTAGTATAACCGCTTTAGTCCTAAATTAGAGGACCTGCTATTACTAGTAGCAGAACAGGGACTTACCCTCCGCACACCCTACGGCGCTATAACTAGGGTACTATAGGGAGATCAAATAGGCCGGACCTCTACTATTAACCACTTCTGGCTTAGTAGTAGCCTTACCTGCTCCTATACTAGCTTAGGGATACGCTTATGCTTAGACTACTACCCTTAGACCCTAGATATCAACCTAAAGACTACAGAGGCCCTGCTATTACCCCCTAGGTTCCAGTAGAAGAAGATGAATAAAGAGGAGGTAGCAAGGGAGGCCAGCTCCCTTATATATAATATAGGGGGCTACGGATACCTTATACACCTCGCTAACCTAGCTGGGCTCTAAGAGGCTTATAAGCGGCTCTTAGAGGAACTCTAGCATATTGCTAGGGCTATAACCCCTAGAAAAGCCCTAATAACCACTGGGAAAAGGAGAGCCCCCTAGTAGAACAACAAAGTCTACTAAGCAGTCTAGGAAAGGAAGAGGGCAGAAAGGCAACTATAGCGCTCCCCTACTAGCTAGGCCTACTCTAACGCCTATAGGACAGCCCTAAGGAAACAAATAAAGACTATAAGGGATAGTAAGAGGAAAAACTAAAGGGCCTTTCTATAGGAAACTAGGAAGAAGCCTGAAAAACTATAGCAGCTAGAAAGATAGGCTAGGTTATAGAGTACTGCCGTACTGCCCCCCCTAAAACTACTAACCCTCGGATAAGCTAGTACCTTCTAGGAGAAGGTTAAGGCCCTTTCAGTACGCTTCTTCCCCCCCTCCCCCTAAGAAGACGACCTAGGGGAACCCCTTATAGGCCCTAGGCTACTAGTTAGCTAGATGGTTAAGCCAGACAATATAAAGAAGGCTGTTAAAACAACAAAGCCCTGGAAAGCACCAGGACCAGACGAACTCCCTATAGGCTTTCTAAAGGCCTATGGCGACCCCCTATACTAGGTACTTACTATATTAGTATCAAAGTCCTTCCTCTATAGCTTTTACCTATAGGAATACAAGGAGGCAATTACTATAGTCCTCCTAAAGCCAGGAAAACAGCTAGACGCCTATAACGCCCCTAGGGGCTACCGCCCTATAGCCCTACTTAACTGTATCAGCAAGATACTAGAGAAGGTTATAGGGGCAAAAATAAGGGATGTTGCAGAGGCCTTTAAGCTTATTCTAGCAATATAGTAGGGCTACTGCCGCTATAAGTCTATAGAATCTGCTATATACCTCTTACTAGCCTAGGTCTAGAAAGCCTGGAAATATAAGGCTAGGGCCTCCCTACTATAGCTCAACCTATTAGGGTATTTCGATAGCATCCTCTATATAAGGCTCCTAGCTGTCCTAGATTAACTAGGGCTGTCTACCTGGCTGCTCTCCTAGCTAAGGGAGTTCCTCTCCTTTAGGACTACTAGCCTCTTATTTGACGGCCAAAGAAGCTAATAAATCCTAGTACCTACCAGAGTACCCTAAGGATCACCACTTTTACCTATTCTCTTAGTCCTATACCTCTGCCCACTATACGAAAGGCTGGAAAGAAAATACCCTACTATCTCTACTATAGGATATATAGACAACACCAACCTACTAGCCTTTAGAAAAGATGCTATAATAGTAACTAGGCAACTAGAAAAGGCCTAGAAAGAGTGCTTAGACTGGGCAACAACCGCTAGGGTTACCTTCTTAGCAGCAAAAAGCGAGCTTATATACTTCCCCCTAGGAAGAAGGCCCTAGAATACCCCTATTTGCCTAGGACCTATAGAAGACTCTCCCCCCCTATAACCAGCAATAGAGGCCCGTTTTCTAGGGGTATGGCTAGACCTTAAGCTTACCTAGAAGGCCTATGCTAATACCCTATAGCAGAAGCTAAAAACGCAGTCCCTAGCTATTACTAGGCTAGTAGGGAAGACCTAGGGACCTGGAATCGAGAAGACTAGGCTCCTTTATATAGCGGTTATAAGGCTAGTTCTAGCCTATGTAGCCTTAGCCTGGCATACTCTAACGCCTATAGTACTAAACAAGCCCTGAGGTATAGCAAGAGGCCTACTTATAGCAGAGAACAAGGCCCTAAGGAGAGTTATAGAGGCCTATAAACGAACGCCAACCCAGAGTCTCTAGTATAAGGCTAACGTCCCCCCCCTTAACCTCTACCTCAACGCCCTCTCCTTTTCTAGCTAAGTTAGGATAAACAGAGCTATAGGGGAAGAAGTTACTAAGTAGAAAGAAGCCCTATGCTACTCCCTAGGCAACAAGACCCTTAGGGCTAGCCTCCCCCTAGAAGGACGTATAAAACAAGAGAGAAAGAAAGAGGTAGTAGTACAGTGGCATTACCAGTAGCTATAGAAGGCCATTAACAAGGAGCCCCTATATACCGCCTAGAAAGACCGCTACCTCTAAGAAGCTACAGCCTCCGGCTATAACCCCTATATAAAGAGCCTCTTAGAGAAATCAGCCAAGGGCGCCTTCTAAGGAGAGAATCTAACTAAGGGCTTTAAAGAGACCTTTAAGAGACGCTACTATAACCTCTCTAAGGCTGAAAGCTTGCTGCTAATATAGGCCTGTATAGGGAAGATAGGCCTAAGGGGATTCCTATATACCTATAAGGTGCCTGGAGTTAACAGCCCCCTCTGCCGCTACCACCTAGCTACAGAGGACATCCAGCATATATTCGACAGTTGCCCAGCCTACCCCTCGACCTCCTTTAAGGAGAAAGAAAGGGGGGATACATATAGCTTCCTCTATAGGCTTGAAAAGGGAGGCAGTAACGCTATACGCCCCCTAATCCGCCATATCGCTACTAGACTGCCAGAATACTCGGTTGCTTAGAGGCTAGGAGCGGTCTAGCCTATACCCCCTTTAGGAAGTGTGTTTTCATACTCCTAAGGGGGCGGTATCTATTACGGTGAAGAACGGCCCAACCCTACCCACACCCTCCCTTCTCCTCTACATACAGTTATAGGTTTTTCACCCGTTATACGGTTTTCCTATAGCACTAGACTAGCCCACCTAGGTATCCCCCACAGGGATCAGATAGCGTAATAGAATCTATCTATCTAATAAGGAGGATTTTAACTGTTACTTCCCTAGGATAGCTGGTTAAGTTGCTATGATTACTAGAGAGAAGGTCCTAGGTTGAGATCTCCGATCAGTTTTAGCCATCCTATATAATATATATAGAATATAGCTAGAACAAGCCTAGATAACTAATAACTATATTAATAGTATGCTTAAATAGACCCTATATACATTTAAGAGATACGTTTTTATTACGCTATACTTAATAGCTCTAACTCTTAATAAGAAGGGTAACTACCTAACAAGCTTAGTCCTTTACCTTACTAAGGGGAACGTCCGCTATAAGGCCCTTAGGAAGCACTTCTAGCTTATAGTTATATATATCTATAGGAACTATTAGGTTCTTACTATCTATAATCAGCTTAAGTAGATCTATAAGGTTTAGGATTCAGGCCTTTCTAATAAAGCTAACAATATAAATAACGAAATAAAAATAATATAGGTAGATATAATTATCCCCTATCTACTTATATCTAGAGCTAGCGTCTTTAACCTAATATATATTCGCCGGTTGAAATTCTGCTTTAATATTAAGGACGACTTTTCCTATAGGTATGCTATTACTAAAATAGCCCGATCCTTCTTCTATAACTAGGTTATTAAGGATAAGAATGATTTAACGCCTATTCTATAGTGGAAGATAGAGCCCTAGTTCGGCCAAAATGTAATACAGAAGTAGGGATTAATTTCAGCTTGCTTATAGCATGCTTAGATGTTAGGGATTACTAAAGTATTTAGAGTAATGCTAGGATCTAGGGTACTAAATCTATGCCCTATTGGTAGTTAGGTCTCTATTAACAAGCTTTTACCTATAAGTATATTATAGATTGTCTGGACTTAGAGTTTTACCACCTTAGTATTTAGTACCCTAGCTCTAACAGATATAATAATAGATAATAATACCCCTATATATATTTAGGGAATAAGGAGTGCTTCCTTAGGTTTATTTAAGTCGATTCCTGGGAATTTGGTAGTATAGATAGCCGAACTGTCTGTCTAACAATCTTGTTAAAGCTCTTCTTTACTAAAGGTACTAGTACTATAGTAAACTACTCTTACACTATAGTAGTAGATACCTATACGCCAAGCTATCCCTAAGCAGACGGCATCTGTTTAGAAGACTATTCTATATTCCTTTACTCCTAGTAAGTAAAGGTCTATTAAAAAGGATCTTCTCTGCCCTATTATACTAGAGAAGCTAAAGTCTATTAAGAAGGTTGCTATATAGCCTACTATGCCTAAGCAGCCTAAGTTAACCAAGAAGAGCGTTGCTACGCCGCAATTATAGCGTACTCAGCGGAATGTTACTCCTTAGCCTACTATACTTTTGCTTACTAGAAGGGTTACTTAATTAATACTTATAAGGGATCTTAAGCTAGACAATATGCCTGCTCTATAGTATAGGGAGGACAATAAGATGGATAAGGCTAGTAGAGAGCTTTATATAGGAATAAATGTTACTACGCTTGAATTGTTACCGCTATACCCCTAAGGCTATAGAGGTTAGGCTAGGACAGACTGATTAGCTATAATTAGGTAATAGTAGATAGGTTGGTTAAGTAGGTTTATAGTTTAATACCTTCTTTTTTTTTCTTGCTTTTCTTACTTAGAGTATTACTAGCTATAGTTGGCCCCTTTGACCTTAATCCTATATAAACCTAGTATAATCTTAGTATACCTTGTTACATATATGTAATCTATATTTCCCGATTATCCTTACTTTAGATAGAGGTACCCTACATTGTTAATATTGTCCGGTATTTGTTTTAGGGGTTTATGTCTTCTACTACCTTCTGCCTTTCGTAGGAGCTATAGGGAGGTATAAATCGGTGTAGCTAGTGTATAACTAGCTGCTACTTGTTTTTCTTCTTCTTCTCCCTCTGTTTAGAGGAGACCTGTGTCCACTTTCTCTTCTGTTATATAGTAGAGTAGGTGGACAAGGCTGGTCTTTCTTTTCTGCTCTTTATCTTATTCTAGGCTAACAACGAGATTGCAAATTAGTAGTATAAGGAGGACAATAGTATAAGAAGCTAGCTTTTCTTCCTATGTTTAGAGAGAAGGGAGGATTATTATCCAATTATTACAGTTATACAGTTACATTTTACCCATTTAGATATTCTATCTATTATTTTACCTCTAGGCTACTTAAGCCTATTTACTTGGTTCTATTGCACCTATCTACCTTAGTCTCCCCTGATTAGGGAGACTATAGCCTTGTTGTACATATACCTCTTGTCCTCTTGTCTAGACAGCTGTTCGATATACAGCTGCCTACCACCTTTAGACAGCTGCTCCTACTTTCTCGTAGGTCTGCTGCTCTGTTTCAGTATCCCTTCTATAATATCCTATTTTATCGTAATAAGTTGACCAGATATACTTTTGTTATTTACTATCTATAATTATAAGGTAGGGGCAATTACCCTTATAAGTAGGGCGTAGAAACAGTATTCTATTATAGACTAAAAACTAAAGGGCTTAATGCTTAAAGTTAACCCTATTGCTATAGCGAACCAGGTAATCCGACATTCGAAGTATAATTAGATAGGTAGTATACTCCTAGTACTCTTTTAGCTAATCGCCCTTAAGTATATCCTTCTTAAGAGTTAAGGTGAAAATCCAAGTATTAATAAAGTTATCTATATCTTCCTTATAGGCCTTCTCTTTGATATCGGCTTAAGTTAAGGGTTACCTGCTTAGGGCATCTACTATAGCGTTTTTTAATCCTAGAATATGCCGAATCTTAAAATTAAAAAGCTGAATCCAGGCTATCTAGCGTATTATAAGGGCACTAGGTATATTACTAGCCGAGCTCTTTATCTAGTAGACTAAGATCTAAGCGTCTGTCTTAATTATAAACCTTATACTATAAAAGTACTGCCAAAACCGCTTTAAACTATAAAGAAGACTCTAAAGCTTATATTAGAATATCTAGCAAATACCACAGCCTTGCCGTATAACATTCATAAGGCTGCAGTCCCAGGGACACATGCTTAGTTACCCATAAGGCTAAATGCACAAATCTTATATAAGTCTTATGCTAAACACAAATATCTAGCTTATCCTATTTAGTCTAAGACTAAATAAATATCGGATAAATATATAGGATGAGACAAGCCTAGGTCTTAAGCTAGTAGACTGGCGTTGAGCTAGAATAACACTATTCCTTATTAGGAATAGTACTATAAGGTCTCTAGTAATAGGAATAGCGTAGAACAAATAACAGATGGTGAAAAAGAGGGTATATATCACTATCTTCCTTACTACTAAATAGCTAGATAGATCATTAAGCAATCAAGCACTTTTACTACCTACTTCCACTGCCTCTATTCTTATAGGTTATAAGCCCGGCGCTTCCTCTCGCTATACTTCGTTGAAATCGACAAAAACCGCCCTTTATTGCTCTCTATACAAATTTAGCTGTATAACAGTACAACGCTGTTTAGATCAATTTCTCGTTATACAATATAAATTAATCGAAACCCCTCTGTATCGCCTGCTACCTACATTTAGCTATAGACGAGTACAACGTTGTTCCCCGTGCTTCTCTAATTCCGATATCTGTAGCTAGCCCTGTAGATCGCCCTTTTATCGATAAAATCGCCCTCTTTACGCCCTTTTGAATTGAATAAGCGCCTTTTTCGATATCAGGCTAGCCGCTTTACCGTTGCACTATCCTGTTAATTCCCTCTAAGCCCTTGATCAACAAGACTGTACTGTCGATTTCAATATATATATCTAACAATAACGTCGATTTCCAAGTTCGACAACCCTACATTGCTCTATAGCAAAAATTCTTAGTATAACGGTGTAGCTACGTCCTTAGTCGATAACCGCCCCTATAACCCGTAGATTTAAGCTTTGTAGTACAATGCTAGTAGAGCTGCCTTTTTCAAATTCCATAAATTCAACTACTTTCCTCCCCTTATACCACAATAAAAAATAGCAGAAAAAATAGCTAAGCAAAGCTCGATTACTGCTACTGCTACTGCTGTTTCTAGGGCAACCCCTTAGCGTTTCCAGCTTATAGATATTGAGAAATTCAAGATTCCTAAGCTAAAAGGGGAGAATAACTACTAAGCGTAGTCCCTGCAAATCTAGGTTCTCCTAGAATATACCTAAACAATAAAGGCTATTAGGGAAAACCTGGAAGACCAAGACCCCTTTAACAGCTATACTGTTATTGTGCTCCAGCTTACCGTTAACAACCTGATAACAATAGAGCTACGAGGCTAAAAAGGGGTAAAACAAATATAGAAGATATTGCAACAAAACTACTCTCTCTATAGTATTTCTATAGGCTTCCTTCTTCTTGGTTAACTATAGGCTATTAGGCTTACTGACTTTCTTAGGGATATAGAGAGATATCTCTCTTCTTTTAGGGCTATATTAGAAGGCCTTAGAATTAACAATATCTCCCTGCCTAATCTAGCCTATATATCTATTTTATTAGATAGGCTCTTCTACAACTACTATACGTTTAGGGAGAATATTAAACAGGCTTTTAGGGGTAATAGCAACGCCTATACGCTCCAGTCCTATATTACAGCCCTCCTTAATACCTTGCGAGAAATAAAAAAGAACGGTAAAAAACACGCCCTCCTTTTAAATAAGGAGAAAAGCAATAAGACTAGTCACTGTAGTAACTGCAAAAAACCAGGTTATAATGCTGATAACTGCTTCTTCCTCTATCCGGAAAAGGTACCCTCTTAGTGGAATTCCCCTACTGCTGCTTCTTCTTCCTCTTCTTCTAAGAAAACACCCCCTAATAATAAGGGGAAAATAATAAAGAGGAAAGGACAATAGAGGGCTTCTACTAATAAGAGGATGAAAAAGCAGGCTCTTCTTGCCTGGATAGTAGAGCTGGAATCCTTCTCTAATAAGGAAGAAAATCAAGGTAAAGGAAAAGAAAAAGAGAAGGTAATGTATTTTACTAATAAGGGCCTTAGTGGATTTATTCCTGGGTATTATCCCGGCTTTCCTATACCACCTTCTTCTTCTTCTGCTGCTGGCCCTTCTTCCTCTACTGCTTATATAGCAGGTCCTTCTTCTAAAATAGAGATAGATAAAGAAGAAAGAGAAAAAACAATAGTAGAAGCCTTAGATGAAATTAAGGAAGCAGGGGTAAGTTCCCCTACTATTTACTATAGCCTCTTATAATAAAGGGGAAAGGTACTAATAACTAAGAAACTAGATCGAATGGGAAGACGTCCTTTGGAATTAAGGGGTATTTATTTACTCTTCCTTTTTCTTCTTTCTTTTCTATCTTTCCTTTTCTTATTATATTATAGTACTATATATAGACTTTTGAAATCAATTTACTCTTCTACTAGTCTTACTTACAATAGAACTAATAAAGCCCTTATTTATATGACTGTTAAAAAGAAGATCCTAGGTCTAGAAAGAAAAAATAAAAAAGAAAATACCTCCTTTATTATAGACTCTGCTGCTACAATACATACTACTTACAATATAAGCTACTTTCACTCCTATAAGAATATAAGTGAAAGCGTTAAGTGGGGTAATATAGGGGAATTACTAGTAAGGGGTAAAGGAGATATCTTTATAAAATATAAGAATACTAATAAGGTAGACCTTATTAAAGGGGTCTACTATATACTAGAACTAGGTATTAACCTAATATTAGTCCCTAAACTAAAAGACAAGCTAGTTATCTTTGATACTAGTAAAGATACTGTCCAACTATATAATAAAATAAGTAGGGAAATATCCATATAGGGATATAGAAATAAAGAAGATCTCTATTCTATAGATATAGATATTATATCTTCTTCTTATAACGTGCTAGCTAGTAGAGTAATACAATATATAACCTCTATAAACCCGAATAACATTGTAGAGGGTAATACTATTATTACTAAATAAGAATAAGAACAAGAAAAAGAACAAGAAATAAATCTTGAAAAAGACTTAGATTTATCTACTGATCTTAGAGATTTTAATACCGCTTCTCTGCCTTTGAAAATAACAAAGTTGTTTAACTGGCATAAGAGATTAGGCCACCTAAATATAGGTGCCCTTGTTTAGCTCTTGAAAACAAAAAATATAACAATAAGTGCCGATATTATTCGCGCTTATAATAAAGATATTACCTGTATTATCTGCGATCTAGCTAAGTCTTCTAAGAAAAGACTTAAGAAAGCAATTAATAAGAAGGACTATCAAATCCTAGAAAGAATCTATAGTGACCTAGGTAGTCCAATAACTCCTAGTACTTTTAATAAATATAAGTACTATATTACTTTTCTAGATAAGAAGAGTAGATACGCCTTTGTTAAATTACTATGTAGTAAAGACGAGGCATATAAAGCCTTTGAATACTTCAAGGCAAAGGTAGAAAATACTACCCCTAAAGACACTTCTTTAGAAAAGAGAAATATAGAAAAAAGGAAAATAAAGGAGTTCTTCATAGATAACGGAGGAGAATATATCAACGAAAGATTTACTATAGCCCTTTCAAAATACGGAATAAAACACCTTCTTACTCCTCTATATACCAAAGAGCCTAATGGCTTAATAGAAAGAATAAATCTTACCCTATTTAATAAAGTAAGGGCAATGCTATATAAGGCTAATTCTCCTTTATACCTATGGGGAGAAGCCTTACTAGCAGCAATATACCTATATAATATCATACTATATAAGGGGGTAGAATATAAAACCCTGTAGGAGATTTTCTATAATAAGAAGCCCTATATTAACAATATAAAGATATAGGGTTCAATATGCCTCTATAGTAATAAAGGCACAATAAAAAATAAGCTAGATATAAGGAAAGACTTTGGAATTCTAGTAGGTTACTCTTCTATAGAGAATAACCACTATAAAATATATGATATAAAGAAATATACTCTTATCTGGGCAAGAGATGTGAAAATCCTAGAAGGAAAATTCCTATCTAGGAAGGACTATCTAAACAACATGCTACTAAATAAGCAAGATAGTCCTCTTCCTCCTTTACTAGGAAATATAGAAGAAGAAAACGAAGATAGAATAATACAAAAACAATTATTAGAAACAATCTCTTCCTTAATAAAAGAAAAAGAAAGAGAAGAACAAGAGCCTATCTCTAGTAGACTACGCTCTAATAATATGCTAGAAGATAATAACAATTTTCCTACTGCAAATCAAGAAATAGTAGTCAAGCTACTAGAACTTCCTTTTAATAAGGAAGAATATAGTATCCTCTTAACCTTAAGGGATACTACAATATCATATCTGCAAACCGAATTTAATACTAAGGATAAAGCTGAATATATCCTTTTAATAAATACAGATATAGAACCAGCTAGCTATAAAGAAGCTATGCTAACTTTAGAAAATAAACAGTAGCAACTAGCAGCCATAGATGAAGTTAAGGACCTAGAGTCTGAAGGCTGTTATATAATAACAGATTTGCCTAAAGGAAAACAAGCTATAAGAGGACGTTGGGTATTTAAAAAGAAAGCAATTCAAAATAGCTTTATACCAGACTACTATATAACTAATAAAGAAAAGACCTTTAGATATAAGGCACGTTGGGTAATACAAGGCTTTAATCAAGTCTATAGTGTTGATTATATAGAAACGTTTAGCACTATATGCAGAACAGAAGTATAGTACACTATATTAATTCTAGGATTAAATCTAGGATATATATTCCAACAATATAATATACGCCTAGCATTTATACATGCTAAAATAGATTATGAAATATATACAGAACTACCTTATGGCGTATATAATAATCCCAAATACAGGGGTAAAGTGGCTAAGGTAAAGAAAGCACTATATGGGTTAAAACAAAGCCCTAGGTTATTCTATAAGCATATGTCTTCTATATTAGTAGACAAGCTAGGCTTTCATATACTACCTTATGATAAAGAAGTATTTATACACTCAACAAAGAAAATCATAATAGCAAGCCATGTAGATGATCTACTAGTAGCAGGGCCAAATAAAGATATTATTAATACCTTTGAAAAAGTGGTATCTCAATATCTAAAAATAGAACCATTAGGTAACTTAACTGATTACCTAGGCAATAAGATCATAATCGACTACGAAAACAAGGCCGTAGAAATAAATCAACATGGTTATACAAATAAAATACTAAGCAAGCACTGCTTAAAACAAGACTCCTCTACTATACAGGAGAAGAATCCCTATTCCAAATACATATATAAACCAAGGCTTAAGCCTAGTAATAACGTAGCATTAAGAAAAAATAAAGGCCAGGCTACTAAAGCTGAAATAAAAAGATATCAGCAAGAAGTAGGATCACTTCTATACCTAGCCTTAAAGACTCGCCCTGATATTTCCTATAACGTTATACTGTGCTCTAGATTTGCTAGTAATCCTAGTAAAGAGCACTTCGATGCCCTAGAATATTTATAGGGTTACCTAATTAGGTTCCCAAATCTAGGAATAAAATATAACTGCAAAGGAAATTTACAGATCATAGGATATACAGATTCAGACTGGGCAGCTGATCTAGATACTAGAAGGTCTACTACAGGCTATATTTTCAGCCTTCAGGATATAAATAATACCACGGCTAATTGCATTAGCTGGAATTCACAAGTTCAGAAAACAGTAGCTACCTCTAGTACAGAGGCAGAATATATAGCGTTAAAAGATGCTTCTAAAGAGGCAATATATCTTCAATACGTCTATTCCTACTTAAGGAATATATTCATGCCTAATAAGCCACTTTCTACACCCCTTATCTACATAGATAATAAAGGGGCACAAGCCTTAGCTGAAAATCCTGAATTTCATAAAAGGGCAAAGCACATAGATATAACTTATCACTATACAAGGGAAGTAGTACGAGACAATAAGCTGAAATTAGTACACCAGCCAACTAAGCAAAATCTTGCAGACTGGTTAACTAAGAGCCTAAATAGTACTATAATAAAGGGATTTATAAAACAAGCGAATATGACCTTAGAAGAATAACACCCTTCTTATGCTACTAAGAAGAGCATACCCTGATTAATAGGCTCAGGGGTAATACATAGAGATAGGTAGCATCTCTATATAAGTATATGTGTATATATACATATATATAAAAGTCTAGTCCGTGGTTCAGCAATTAATTCCACTAAAATACGATAAGCCTAAGCTGGTAATTCCGCTTTACTTACAGCTTAGTATAATATGGTTTTTGCCTATTTTCCATATAAGCATATACTTATAATTATAACGGGGTTTTTATTTTTTCCCTTGCTATACATTCCTTTCTATAAAAGATTCTATATCTAGGATTATATATATAACTTTTAAGGGGTATGTTAGAATATCTAGCAAATACCACAGCCTTGCCGTGTGACATTCACAAGGCTGCAGTCCCAGGGACATATGCTTAGTCACCCACAAGGCCAAATGCACAAATCTTGCATAAGTCTTATGCTAAACACAAATATCTAGCTTATCCTATTTAGTCTAAGACTAAATAAATATCGGATAAATATATAGGATAAGACAAGCCTAGGTCTCAAGCTAGTAGACTAGCGTTGAGCTAGAATAACACTATTCCTTATTAGGAATAGTACCGCAAGGTCTCCAGTAATAGGAATAGCGTAGAACAAATAACAGATAGTGAAAAAGAGGGTATATATCACCATCTTCCTCACCACCAAATAGCTAGATAGATCATTAAGCAATCAAGCACTTTCACCACCTACTTCCACTGCCCCTATTCTCACAGCTTATACTTAGTTATATTATAGTGCTACTTGGCTAGAGACTAGATACTAGACTTAAATCGATAAGGGTACCGTTTACCGTCTAGGCCCTTTTGTTCTAGGACTGCTCTTTATCTATCTAGAGAGGCGTCAGCTATAAGGTAGATTTTACTATAGCGGCTGTCTCTATAGGTAAGTTATTAGAATGGGTAATCCTATATAAGGATCTGTAACCACTATAGCCTACTAGTAGTAGTCGTATAGGGTACGTAGGGGCAGCAACAGCGTTAATATGGCCTAAATAGCACTTCCTAGGTATATGCTAATATAGTAAAGTAGGGCCCTTTACTATATTCCCTCTATAAAAGTCCTTATATAACGGTATAGTTATAGGCTATAGCGCTATATTATAGGGCTTTAAGCTTATATATCACGGCTTTCAGTAGGTCTTATAGGCCTATAAGGCTTATAGTTGTAGGTAACGTAGTAACTTGATTTCTAGTCCAAGTAGGTAAGGCTTCGCAATTTCCTTTCCTATATATACCCTCCGGGACCGTTCCTGCCTTCCATACGGCAGGAGCGCCTTAGTAGGTGCATAGCCACTTCCCGAAAAACCAAATAAGCTGGCGATTTTAAATAATCGACTTACGGCTACCTAAGCTGCAGGGTAAGCCGTACGACTTTTCCTGTAAGTTCTGTTTTCGCTCCTGCAGTGCAGGGTAGGTACAGGGTAGGTAGGTGACCTAGTAGAAGAGCCTTTTAAGGCTATTTCTAGCGCTTATACAGCCTAAGGAGGCTGTCTCTACAAAAGTGGGGCATAAATCTAAAAATAGAAAAGCCTTTTAAAGCTATTTCTAGGCTATATAGTGGAGTATATAGCTTAGGCAGCGGTATCCACAAAAGTGGGTCCACCCTTAGAATATAGCTATATATATAGTAGTTCGAGAACTGAAATCCGTTTTGCCTAAGCTATAACCGTTAGAGCGCTATAGCTTATTTTGTACGTTTAACACCCCCTCTATTCTTCTATTCCTTTATAAGCCTTAGAAAGCTATATATAGGTAAAGAATAGAAGAATCCTAAGAAAAAAGAACGTAAGAGCATAACTATTCCGTTAGACAAAGGGGTTATGCCCTTATATATATATAGGATAAACCCCTATTATATATAGAAAGAAGTAAGAAAAAATATAATGTTGAAATCAAACCTATATCTTAAGGTATAGGTACTATAGCTTAAAAGCGTATAGTGATATATAATATCTAAATATTCTATACCCTAGCGACTAATAGACGCACTAGAGTATAGAAGGAGTAAAGGGCTTATAAACGCCTTTATCCTTTTATAAAGAAAACGATTTTTAGCACGGTTTTGAATTTTATGCCCTTTTTTACTCCGTTGTTTCAAGATATAGTAAGGAAATAACAGGTTGTATAGAGAATCCCCCTCTAAAGGAAAGTATACTACTAGTAATAGCCGGAGCCTATATTTCCCAAATACAGCTATACTATATACTAGAGTACTTCTAGACGTAGCTAGAGTAATATAGGCCTCCCTAACGCCGCAGGGAGCTAATGCCAGTATAAGGGCGCCTATAGAACTGTACTATAGTAGCTAGGACCTTATAAGCCTTTTAAGGCTATATAGAGGAATTAGGTGATTCCAGAGGGCTGTAAAGTAGCCGGTACTATTAACTGGTCTTATAAGCTAATCAGGCTAAGCCAGGCCTTCTATATATATAGTATAGAGTATATATATAGGGGTAAAGGGTAGCTTAGTAAAAAGCTCCCTTAGGTTGAAGGCCTAAAAGCCTAATAAAAGACTGAAAGCCACTAACTAGTAGGGCTTTAGTAAGTCCGTCAGCCGGCATACACTTAGTATTAAGATATATTATAGTAACTATTTTAGCCTTAACCTGCTTTCTAACATACCGGAATTTCAGCAGGGTATGCTTAGTTCTAGCGTGTAGCGCTGGGTTATTAGCCACCGTTATAGAGCCCTGATTATCTCCATAGAGAGTAATAGGGTAGTCTATAGGTCTATAAAGTTCAGAAAATAGCCCTATAATCCACTGTACTTCGCGTACAGCCTCTGTAAGTCCATCAGTTTCAGCTTCCAGGGTAGAGAGAGTAATAGTAGTAGCTCTTTTCGTTTTCTAGCTAATAGGCCTACCGGCTAACTTATATAGATAGCCGTAGGTGGATTTACTAGTAGCCTTATCCCCTGTAAAATCAGAATCACTAAAGCCTATAGGGACTAAACTACTATTAATTATAGAAGTCCGGCTACTACCTTTACTATTTCTAGAATCTACTATAGTAGTAGAGGTAGTAGTTAGGGGCCTAGGCCCTTCCTTAAAGTGAAAGTCTCTACTAAGCTTAGTAGTTATATTACTACTATTACTAAGCTTAGGCCCTAGATTAGCTACTGTATTTCCGTTACAGCTAAAACAGATGCTATATTCTTTAGTACTATTAAGATACTTAAAAAGATTTTTAGCAGCGTTTAAGTGTAATTTTGTAGATCTATTTAAAGACCTAGAGAGCCACTGTACGGTAAAGCTAATATCTACCCTAGTAAAGAGCATTATATACATAGCTGTTCCTACTAGGCTTTGATAGAGCTTAATTTCCATAGAATTACAGAGGTGGCTAGTAATATCTTCCTCTAGTTAAAGTTAACTTACTAGCCCCGGCTATAAGGGAATAGATATAGGCTTAGAATCGGCTAAGTTAAAGCGGCTAACCGCCTCTTCTACATACTATAACTGGTTAAGCCACAGGCGCCTATTAGGTCTATCCCTTATAATTTGCACGCCTAGGAAATAGGCGGCAGGCCCTAAGTCTTCTATAGCGTAGACCTTATTAAGCCGTTTCTTTAAATCAGTTATATAGCCTATATTAGGCCCTATAAATAGACAGTCATCTATATAGGTGACAATAAAGTGGCAGGTTTTAGTATTATAGAAGACCCCTGGATCTGAAATAAGAGGGAGATAGCCTAGGCTCTTAAGTAAGATTTCAAGCTTATCTTGCCACTCTCTAGGGCTTTGTTTCAGACTGTATAACGCTTTAGATAGTTTAATAATATTAGGAGTAGAAGGATTATAGCCGTATTTCAGTAAAAGCTTATAAATAGCCTTATTAGAAGCCGCTAGGTCTAATAGTCCTTCAGGGATTTCTATATATATTTCTTCTCTAAGAGTGCTATTAAGAAATGCCCCTATAAAGTCAGCTTGTTCTATTTCCCAGTCTAGAACAGCACCTATAGCTAGAAGTATACGCCAAGTAGGTAGTATACTAGTAGAGGCGTAGGTTACAG
Organism: Phyllachora maydis; assembly: GCA_029339225.1. Taxonomy (NCBI): domain Eukaryota; kingdom Fungi; phylum Ascomycota; class Sordariomycetes; order Phyllachorales; family Phyllachoraceae; genus Phyllachora; species Phyllachora maydis. The sequence goes on along the minus strand of JAQQPM010000001.1, from coordinate 881,062 downwards.
TGTAATCTAGGCCTTCTACCTATATAAAGCCCCTAGCTACTAACTGAGATTTATACTTAATAGGCCTGTTTTTAGCGTCCTTTTTAACCTTAAGAACGTTTCGACAGGTAATAAGCTTACGGTTAGAAGGTAATAGACTCCTAGGTAGGAATTTAAAAACCCCTAGCTCTAATAACTGGATGAATTCCTTGGTAATAGCCTCTAACCACTTACTACGCTCATCTCTAGGTAGTTTTAAGACTTACTTATAAGTAGTAGGCGTACTATCCTTAGATATTACCCTTTTTCGAGCCTTATAGACAAAAGACAGTATATAGCTACTAGTCTTAGCTAAAAGCTTATAGTAATCGAGCTGCATTTTATCCCCCTCTGAAATAAGATCACTATTATCAAGAGGTTCGTTTGTTATAGGCTAATTAGGCGCTATAACTTCTATAGGCTTAGGTACAAAAATAGGCTCTATAGTTTAGGGAAACGCCTCTGGTAATTCAGGCTTTCTAATAGATATAGTAGGCCTAGTAGACTCTACTATAACCGGATTTATAGGCTTATCCGGTAAGGGTTCATCTAATTCACTATCGGAAGAAGATTCGTAGGGTTCTAGCTTACTAGGTCCTATTTCTATACTAATAGGCTTTTCAGTATTAAGATTAGAAGGGTCCAGGCTGACAGCCCCCTCTAAATCTAGGTCTAGGTCTACTAATTACCCCTCTAAAGCCGTATTATCAGTAGGCTAACTTAGTACTGTATTATCCTCTATAAACTTAACAGTAGAGGTTTTAAGTACTGCTCTTCTAGACGGTATATATACTAGGTAGGTCTTAGAACCTAATACCACTAGTAATTTACACTCTTCCGTTCTAGAGGTAAATTTTAACGATTTAGACCGTTTTTCTAGAGGTATAATAGCCTCTCCTTTAGCGCCTATAGCCCTATAGCGCTCTAGGTTAGGTATATATGGAATACCAGGCTCTAGCTCGTCAAATAGCGCCTGGAAAGGAGTGGTTTCCTTATTAGTTATAGCAGTACTATTAACTAATTCCACTACAGCCTCTAGTATAAAGCACTATAAATACTGGGGTAAAGCGCTACTAAGAATAGTATACCTTACACGGTCTAGTATAACTCTAACTAATCGTTCTACTAAGCCGTTCTGCTCGTGGATATAGGGGGCAGAAGTGCTAAATTTAATACCCCTTTTAGCTAACCAAGTAGTTAATAAATCAGTTATTTCAGTACCTCCGTCAAAGTGGAATTTAGTAGGATATCTACTAAATCCATTCCTTAGGCCCCTAAAAAAGCCCTTAATAGCGTTAGCTACTATAGGGCCTGATTTATTAGGTAGGTTAAAAACCCACCTATACCTACTTTTACGGTCAACTAGAAGTAAGACTATAGGGTTTCTATTATAAGGCCCAGGCCTAATTTTAACAGTATCGCCCTCTATTGAGTCTAAGACCCTAGGTAGGTCAGGTATTAAAGCCTTACTAACCCTTCTCACTGCTTTACCTCGATCACAGCTAGAGCAGTGAAAATCAGCTTCTTTTTTTTTATCAAAATTAGGCAGCCCTTTAGTAATACTAGAGGTCTTTTTCAAAAGACGTAGGCCTATTTGGCCTAGCCTAACATGCCATAATTTAGCTAAATTAAGTAGATTATAGTAATCTCGCTGACCTATATTAGGCTCCTTTAAAGTAGGGCTAGATATAGCCTTTTCTACTACTTTATTCCCCTCTATAACTGGCTCTCTTGGCACATAGGGCAGGTCTCTAGTGCCAGTTAAGGGCTCAGGCTCCCTAGTCTTATAGGGACTTTTATAGGGGGCCTAGGCATAGGCTAAAGGCTCTATAGGCCTACAGGGCCTTTTCCCCCTTAAAGAAGGTCCTACACCTTCTAAAGTAGTACCCTTAGCCGGAGAATTCCTTAGCTTATAGCGCTTATTAGGCTCTATAGCTTCAGATACTATAGCATCCTCTATAATAGGTCTATAGTCTTCCTTTCTAATAGAATTAGAAGGAATTTCCACCACTATCTTATTACGCTGCGGCTCTATACTTTTAGTAGTATTATAACTAGTAAGGCCTAAAGGAAAAGCAAAATTTGCATGTAATATAGGCTTAGAGCTGCCTTTAACGTCAAGAAAAAATCCTGATTTCTTAAAGTCTAGTATAGCTATATAGCGTCTATCACCCCTGTAAAGGGTTTCCTTTATAAGGCAACCTCCCGAATTATAGTGCCTAACCCTACTAACAATATTTATATCAATATGAGGTAGGTATAAAACGTTATCTCATAATAATTTAGTATAGGTAGGGGGGGCCTTTCTAGATAATACTTCTAGTATAATAGAGCCTATACCAGCCGGGCTTACAGGGCTATTTCCAGTGTTAATAGGGCGTAACTGGCCTGTGTTAGGCGTAAAGGTAGTAAACCGCTCTTTACTATTACTAATATGGTCTGTAGATCCCGTATCGTATAGCAAACTATTATAAAGAGCAGGGTCTCTAGGGCGTCTTCTAGGCTAATTATCTTTATATTTTGCCTTGTTATTAGAAGAGGTTTTTAGGCCTTTTCCTTTAAAGTCCTTACGCTTTTTATACCCTTTTAACGCTAATAGCTGTGCTAATTGGGTATCAGAATCGCTAGAAGAACTAGAATTGGAACTAGAGTCAGATTCCTCTTCTTCTTCTTCTATAGCTAGGTTATAGGACCCTAGCATAAAGGAGGCTTGTTCAGCACTTTTAGCACTATAATTCTGCCCTTTAATATTATAACTAGCCTTCTTCTTACCCTTTTTCTTATTTTTACCCTTCTTACTAGGGTTAGAATTCGAATTAGGGGTTGAATTAGAGCTATTAGCTATATAAGCTGCTCTATATGCCTCTATAGCCGGGTTCCTAGATTCTTCTAAAATATCAGCCATTAGATATTCTATATTAAGGCTAGAGGCTATAAGGCCTAGCATTCTGGCCTGTCTTATAGAGCTCTTTTAGCGTAATACCTAGCGAGGAAACTTAGATTCTAGAGCCTTAAAATACTAATTTAGTATTAAAGAGGGATCTATATCTATTTTAGCTATAGTAAGCTTAGCAAGATAGCCGTTAAATTCAGCGTTAAAAGCTGATAAGCCTTTTTTATAGGTACTAAAGGTAAGGGCGTGGAATTCGTTATAGACGTCCTCCTTTTTAGACTCTATAGGTCGGCTATACTACCTAATAAGCAGCTTAAAGGCCTTAGAAGGTATATGAATCCACGATATAGCAGCCCTAGGGCGACTAGATAAGCTATTACATAGAAGCATTAAAAGAACAGCTTAATCAGAGTCGCTATAAGTGTTAGATATATCAGGGTTTTCTAAAAAATTAGATATCCCTAACGCTCTTAGCACTATACTTAAAGCCTGAATCCACTGTTCAAAATTACTTTCCCCGCTAAGCTTACTATCGTCCGGTATAGTATAGGCCTTTTTAGAAAGCTCCTTTACTATACTACTAGTAATAGTATCCTTAAAGCCTTCCTTAGACCCTGTATCTATAGGGGGGTCTAAATTACTAGTAGCTGAATTAACAGCCGGCCCTAGATAGGGCTCTTTCCTAGGGGGACGTAGAGGAGAATCTAAGTCTATAGTACCGCTAAAAGGATCAAATCTAGGACTATAGCTAGTTTTTCCAGTAGTAGCAGCCGCAGCGTTACTACTATTAGTTAAAGAAGCTAAAGTAGAAGATATATTCTTTATAGCGCTAACGCTATCCTTAATAGAGGCTTTTAGGGTATTGAGACTTAAAAGTAGTGTTTTTATATTACTAGATTGGCTAGCTATAACTCGCTTATGAGATTTTATATGCTGTTTAAGGACTTCTATAACCTTGCTATAGTCTTCGCCATCTTCCTTATCTTCTAATAGGGTTCGTATAGGTAGTAGAGGCCTAGAAGATTGCCCTGGATCAGCTGGGTTACTAGCCCTTTTAGGCGCTATACCCTTCCCTTTAGCTTGATCCACCATTGTAAATAGGCTACTATTTACTTTATAGTGCTAGCTAAAGCACTTAATTAGCTTTCCAGTTTACTAAAGCTAATTAGCTAGCTTACTAATTATAGTAGTGATTTTCTAGGCTAGTCTTAGCACTTAGTAGGTTTATAGCGCTGCCTACTTGCTACTTAGTAGGGCTTTCTAGTAGAAATTCTAAACTAGGCTCTAAGGGCTAGAGACTTCGACGTAGGGACTTAACTACCGCCTATAGATATATCTATAGAAAGGGCTCTATAGTAGGGAAATATAGGTCTTTAGCGCTAGAAATTCTAAAACGCTAGCCTTTCTACTTCCAGCTATAAGTAGAAAGGTCTTTTAGTATAGGTAAGTATACTAGCCTAAGTGTATAAGAGCCCCAAATGCTCGTCAATACTATAGGACTTAGATTTCTTAGCGATTTCTCCTTCTAGATTTTCAGGCTTTTTAGTCCTTAAATAGCCTTTAATAAGATGTAATATATAGCTTTTTAGGGCTAATATAGTACTATATTTTCAGCTATAAGAGGCTTAAATAGCCCTATATATATAGGCAGAGGTAGCGCTTTGAAATTGGACTCCAACGATAACTATCCCACAGGCTATCCGGGCTTATAACCTATTAGAATAGGTAATCCTATATAAGGATCTGTAACCACTATAGCCTACTAGTAGTAGTCGTATAGGGTACGTAGGGGCAGCAACAGCGTTGATATGGCCTAAATAGCACTTCCTAGGTATGTGCTAATATAGTAAAGTAGGGCCCTTTACTGTATTCCCTCTATAAAAGTCCTTATATAACGGTATAGTTATAGGCTATAGCGCTATATTATAGGGGCTTTAAGCTTATATATCACGGCTTTCAGTGGGTCTTATAGGCCTATAAGGCTTATAGTTGTAGGTAACGTATAATTTGATTTCTAGTCCAAGTAGGTAAGGCTTCGCAATTTCCTTCCCTATATATACCCTCTGGGACCGTTCCTGCCCTCCATACGGCAGGAGCGCCTTAGTAGGTGCATGGCCACTTCCCGAAAAACCAAATAAGCTGGCGATTTTAAATAATCGACTTACGGCCACCTAAGCTGCAGGGTAAGCCGTACGACTTTTCCTATAAGTTCTGTTTTCGCTCCTGCGGTATAGGGTAGGTACAGGGTAGGTAGGTGACCTAGTAGAAGAGCCTTTTAAGGCTATTTCTAGCGCTTATACAGCCTAAGGAGGCTGTCTCTACAAAAGTGGGGCATAAATCTAAAAATAGAAAAGCCTTTTAAAGCTATTTCTAGGCTATATAGTGGAATATATAGCTAAGTCAGCGGTATCTACAAAGGTGGGTCCACCCTCAGAATATAGCTATATATCTAGTAGTTCGAGAACTGAAATCCGTTTTGCCTAAGCTATAACCGTTAGAGCGCTATAGCTTATTTTGTACGTTTAACAGTATAGTTATCGTTTTCCTCATTAGACGAACCTTAGTTTTGTTAATATAAGGAGCTACTAGTAGCTTCTATTAATTTATCGATAGACTTTGTCCAGGGGGGAATTTAGAAGGTATTAGATCATAGGATAGAGGAGAGACATAGGGCAAGAGAGGAAGGATATAGTCTGCTACTATAGCATAATTACGGCAATATTATACCTACCCTACCTTTATAAAACATCGCTTATACTTGGTTCCTACCTAGTATAAACTCCTTCTCCCTCTATTACAAAATCAAATATATCTAACTCTTTAAAAAGCTTATGTTAAATAGATATACAGCTTAGTCTATCTCCTTACTATAGACTTGATCAGTTGAGCCTTATACTATATACTCCTACTATATAGAAAGTAAGCGATACTCGTTTCGCCAGTTTAAATATATACTACTAAGATACCTTAGATATACTTAGTTACGTTCCTCCTTTATCTAAAGGACAAAAGAGGCAGTCCTAAAAACATAACTAAAGGCCTAGTACTAGAGCTATCCTAACTTAACTTTCCTATTGCCCCTACCCCTTATTATATACCCTAGGTATAATAATCTTGCGAATTATTGTTGCTATATAGGAGTGCTACTTCTAGATAGGTACTAAGATAACGCCTTTATCCAGATTAAGACTAACTAGCTAATACCGGCTAGTTAACCCGAGAAGCTAGAACGAAAAGGACTTTATAATGTCTATAACCCTAGTATACATAGAGGTGGCGAAGCAATACTAGATAGTAAGCTAAGCCTAATCGTTTGTTAATATAGCTTAACCTAAGATAACTCCTCTTGTTTCAACTAAGGGTTTATAATGCTAAAACGAGTTAGAACAGCTAGCTACTTATCTAGATAGAGAAGGAAATCAAGGATAAGGCTATATTCCTAAGTTATAAGCAAGGTCTATATATCCAGCCCTAGTATCGAAATCTTCCTTGGATATAGGAAATCTCTTTACTAAGCTCTGATCCTTATATAGTTGCTAATGCTAGAAATGTCGAATAAGGGAAAGGAACCGAAGATAAGAGTTGTATAAGTTGTATCTAAAGGAGACTTTTATAGCTAATATACCTAATAGAACGAAAAAGGGGGGGGTTTAAGTACTTCCCTACCCCTTTTGTTTAATATAAGGTATATCTACTAGAATACTTAGATAACCGAGTTTCTAGGATAGCTAAGATGATGCTTATCTTAAGCTTAACCGATATGTCGGATCTCGAATTGTTATATAACCTGTAACTGACATAACTGTTATACTAAGTGAGATTGTCGTTATCTAATTAGAGGTTAGAGGCCTAGAAATACTAGTCTAAGTCGTTAAAGCAGAAAATTCGAAATAGTTGTTCTATTAATACTATACTATAGAGTTGTCTAGCCGATAGTCTATAGGTCGTCCTTGTTAATAGCAAGACAACCCTAATACAAGTAAGGCCTGCTTATAAGTGTCGGGGCCCTTACTTAGTTTATTCCTGGCTAAGCCCCTATATAAAACAGAGCAGTAGACCTATAAGAAAGTAGGAGTAGCTATCTAAAGGTAGTAGGTAGCTGTATATCGAATAGCTATCTAGATAAGAGGATAAAAGGTATATATACAATAAGGCTATAGTCTCCCTAATTAGGGGAGACTAAGGTAGACAGGTATAATAGAACTAAGTAAATAGGCCAAAGTAGCCTAAAGGCCAAAAGGTAGATGGAATATCTAAATGGGTAAAATGTAACTGTATAACTATAATAATTAGGATAATGCCCTTCTTCTCCCTAAGTATAGGAAGGAAAGCCAGCTTCTTATACTATTATCCTTCTTGTACTGCCAATTTGCAATCTTATTATCAGCCTAGAATAAGATAAGGGGCAGAAAAGAAAGACCAGCCTTATCCACCTACTCTACTGCATAACAGAAGAGAAAGTGGATACAGGTCTCCTCTAAACAGAGGGAGAAAAAGAAGAAAAACAAGCGGCGGCTAGTCGTGCACTAGCTACGCCGATCCAATATCCACTAAAATACTTAGATAACTAAGTTTCCAGGACAGCTAAGATTATGCTTATCTTAAGCTTAACCGATATATCAGGTCTCGAAATGTTATATAACCTATGACTAATATAACTGTTATACTAAGTAAGATTGTCGTTGTCTAATTAGAGGTTAGAGGCCTAGAAATACCGGTCTAAGTTGTTAGAGCAGAAAAGTCGAAATAGTTGTCCTATTAAGACTATACAATAGAGTCGTCTAGCCGATAGTCTATAGGTCGTCCTTATCGATAGTAAGATAACCCTAATATAAGTAAGGCCTACTTATAAATGTCAGAGCCCTTACTTAGTTCATTCCTAGCTAAGCCCCTATATAAAATAGAGTAGTAGACCTACAAGAAAGTAGAAGCAGCTGTCTAAAGGTAGTAAGCAGCTATATATCGAATAGCTGTCTAGATAAGAGGATAAGAGGTATATGCATAATCAGGCTATAGTCTCTCTAATCAGGGAAGACTAAGGTGGACAGGTATAATGGAACCAAGTAAATAGGCCAAAGTAGCCTAGGGGCAAAAAAGTAGATAGAATATCTAAATGGGTAAAATATAACTGTATAACTATAATAATTTGGGATAATGATTCCTTCTTCTCCCTAAATATAGGAAGGAAAGCCAGCTTCTAATACTATTGTCCTCCTTATACTGCCAATTCGCAATCTTATTGTCAGCCTGGAATAAGATAAGGGGCGGAAAAGAAAGACCAGCCTTGTCTACCTACTCTACTGTATAACAGAAGAGAAAGTGGACACGGGTCTCCTCTAAACAAAGGGAGAAGAAGAAGAAAAACAAGCGGCGGCTAGTCGTGCCCTAGCTACGCCGATCTAATAATTAATAGTAGTCTAGTCCCTATAGGCTTTAGTAATTCTAATTTTACAGGGAGAAGGCTACTAGTAAATCCACCTATAGCTATGTATATAAGTTAGCTGGCAGGCCTATTAGCTGGAAAACGAAAAGAGCTACTACTATTGCTCTTTCTACCCTGGAAGCTGAAACTGATAGACTTACAAAGGCTATACGCGAAGTACAGTGGATTATAGGGCTATTTTCTGAACTTCACAGGCCTATAGACCACCCTATTACCCTTTATGGAGATAATCAGGGCTCTATTACGGTAGCTAATGACCCTGCTTTACACGCTAGAACTAAGCATACCCTGCTGAAATTCCGGTATGTTAGAGAGCAGGTTAAGGCTAAAATAGTTACTATTATATATCTTAATACTAAGTGTATGCCGGCTAACGGACTTACTAAAGCCCTACCAGTTAGTGGCTTTCAGTCTTTTATTAGGCTTTTAGGCCTTCAACCTAAGGGAGCTTTTTACTAAGCTACCCTTTACCCCTATATATATACTCTATACTATATATATAGAAGGCCTGGCTTAGCCTGATTAGCTTATAAGACCAGTCAATAGTACCGGCTACTTTACAGCCCTCTGGAATTACCTAATTCCTCTATATAGCCTTAAAAGGCTTATAAGGTCCTAGCCACTGTAGTACAGTTCTATAGGCGCCCTTGTGCTGGCATTAGCTCCCTACGGCGTTAGGGAGGCCTATATTACTCTAGCTACGTCTAGAAGTACTCTAGTATATAGTATAGCTATATTTGGAAAATATAGGCTCCGGCTATTACTAGTAGTATACTTTCCTTTAAAGGGGGATTCTCTATATAACTACCTGTTATTTCCTTACTAGAACTTGCTGAAAGAACGGAGTAAAAAAGGGCATAACATTTAAAACCGTGCTAAAAATCGTTTTCTCTATAAGAGGATAAAGGCGTTTATAAGCCCTTTACTCCTTCTGTACTCTAGTGCGTCTATCAGTCGCTAGGGTATAGAATATTTAGATATTATATATTACTATATGCTTTAAAGCTATAGTACCTATACCTTTAAATAGGTTATAGGTTTGATTTCAATATCATATATATTCTTACTTCTTTCTATATATAATAGGGGTTTATCCTATATATATATAAGGGCATAACCCCTTTGTCTAACGGAATAGTTTTGCTCTTACGTTCTTATTTCTTGGGATTCTTCTATTCTTTACCAATATATAGCTTTCTAAGGCTTATAAAGGAACAGAAGAATAGAGGGGGTGTTAAACGTAGAAAATAAGCTATAGCGCTCTAACGGTTATAGCTTAGGCAAAACGGATTTCAGTTCTCGAACTACTAGATATATAGCTATATTCTGAGGGTGGACCCACTTGTGTAGATACCGCTGACTAAGCTATATATTCCACTATATAGCCTAGAAATAGCTTTAAAAGGCTTTTCTATTTTTAGATTTATGCCCTACTTTTGTGGAGACAGTCTCCTTAGGCTATATAAGCGCTAGAAATAGCCTTAAAAGGCTCTTCTACTAGGTTACCTACCTACCCTATACCTACCCTGCACCACAGGAGCGAAAATAGAACTTATAGGAAAAGTCGTACGGCTTACCCTGCAGTTTAAGTAGCCGTAAGTCGATTATTTAAAATCGCCAGCTTATTTGGTTTTTTGGGAAGGCGCCATGCACCTACTAAGGCGCTCCTGCCGTATAGAAGGCAGGAACGGTCCCGGAGGGTATATGTAGGAAAGGAAATTGCAAAGCCTTACCTACTTGGACTAGAAATCAAGTTACTACGTTACCTACAACTATAAGCCTTATAGGCCTATAAGACCCACTAAAAGCCGTGATATATAAGCTTAAAGCCCCTATAATATAGCGCTATAGCCTATAACTATACCGTTATATAAGGACTTTTATAGAGGGAATACAGTAAAGGGCCCTACTTTACTATATTAGCACATACCTAGGAAGTGCTATTTAGGCCATATCAACGCTGTTGCTGCCCCTACGTACCCTATACGACTACTACTAGTAGGCTATAGTGGTTACAGATCCTTATATAGGATTACCCATTCTAATAATAAATATTCGTCGAGTTATATCTGATTAGGTATCTAAGGAACGCTCTAAGAGTAAACCTCTTTAGCTTATTCTTCTTAAGCTACGTATCTACTTCTAACGTAAAGGCTTGATATAGGAAAACCTAGAGATGCCCTTGCTATAGCTTAACAGGCATTGTCTCTTCAGCGCCTGCTAATTCCATAAACAAATAGAATACCTTATATAGTGTTTTCTACTTTAGCTGATACCTTAGGGTACGATTTAAGAGATATACCACTGTTCTAAATACCTTAGTTACCTTATCTAAAGGTAAGTTAGTCCCTGCTACTATTACCTTTATCTGCCTTTTTAGAATGCTGGCAGCTCTTTCTACGCCTCTATTCTGATCTTAGGTCTAAGGAGCAGAGAGATTTATTCTAATATACTTCCTTTATAGCTAGGCTTAGATTGCTCCCTTTCTTCCTACAATCTTATTATCGGCTTTAATATCTAGAACCCAAATTCTATACCTTCGATCAAGATCCGAAAGGCAGTTATCCAGGGCTATAATAATACTCTTAACCGACCGATTATAAAGATAATAGTCCTATATTAGGCCTAACTTATAATTTTATAATAGTATAATAGATATAAAGCTTTTCTTAGACCTTTCGATATTATAGAAATTAAGGGCTAGGACATTACCGGGGTACTTCGGGTCTAGTCGGGCTACCCTTAAGACCTAGTAATTAGGGCCTTTTCCTATACTATACTATAGGTAGTCTACCGTTCTGATTACCTTGTAATTTCCAGTAACCTTAACTCCCTTACTACTCTGAATAAGGTAATAGAGTACTTCTAGGTTTGGATAACCTAACTGCCAGTACTATATTTAGATTGTCCTAGGCTTAGTCTTCTTCTTCTAAGACCTGCCCTACTCCCTTTATATTATAAAGGCTAACACTGAGATATTAGTTATAATATACTTTAGTAGGAACTAGCTATAGGTTTTCTAGATTTTATAGATTTTATTATAGTCTAATATCCTTCTAAGGTAGGAAAGAGTATCCTACTTCTAGTAATCCTACTATATTCCCTTCTTATAAAGGTACCTTAAAGAAACTAGATTAGTAGCTATTTTAGGGTAGTATACTATACAATTAAGCCAAAGGAGTACCTATTTATACTAATCTAGGTATAGATATAGGAAAACTATCCTATATCCTTCAATCGGTAACTTACTGTTAGCTACTATAAGGTAGTCCTTTTTCCCTACTTTCTTAAAGCTTTTAAATCTCTCCTAATTGTTAAAAATATAGATAGAGGTACTGGAATCTAGGTAGGCTAAGTACTTAAGAGGGTATTCGCTAATACTACTTACTTATAGTACGCTCTTTAGTACTATAAACTTAATAAGGACCTAATTCTTATTCTTTTTCTTAGATATAGGAATAACTTCTACTATTAGTTTCAAAGCCTTTACTTTCTTCTTATACCCTATATACCTTTAGGCCTTTTACTTATCTTTTAGCTCTTTTTAATAAGCTGATATCTTTAATCGAAGCTACAAATCCTCCTTAATAGCTTGTTTCATATACTTTTCTATATCTAGCCTTAGTTTCTAACCTTTATATATAAAAGAGGGAAATAGATACTAGTATACCTTCTAGTTATACTAGATTGTTCTATAGATATACTTCTTATAATAAGAACTAGGTCTCTCTATAGGATAATTAGGTCTTAAGACTTAGGGTACTTCTAAGGCTCCCTAGAGATTTCAGTTGCTATAGGTATCAGCTTTCCCTTACTTAAAAGCCTCTTCTTATATATCCTTTCCTCTTTTACCTTTCTTACTAGCCCTATTAAAAAGAGGCTATTTGCCGTTTAGGGTAATATATATACCTCCTCTTCCTACTAGGTTCTTAGGTTTTAGCTTAGAAGGCTTATTAAACTTAAGGTCTTATAGGAAATCCCTTACTATTTTATAGTAATTAAGGTTCTCCTGTTTAGCCTACTTCTTAAAGTTCTTATATAAGGCTAATATCTAGCCTTAGAACCTTTAGGTTACTCTTAAGAAGATTAGTAAGTTATTAAACTATAGTTTAAGGTTAGCTACCCCTTTAACTTTATAATACTCTACTAGGTATAGTAGCTTCTACTACTTTTCTATCTAGGTCTTCTAGTTATTAACCGCTTTTACCTTACTAGCATTAAAGTACTCCTTATAGTCCTTATATATTATTCTTATTCGCTTATAATCCTTTAAATATATTAACTTAATAAGGTTCTAATACTACTAGTAAAGGCTTTACTTAGATAAGTAGTATAGATTTAGTATATAAGTCTTAATATACTCCCTAATCTACTTCTTAACCTCTATAACGTTATCCTAGTTATATTTCTAGTTTACTATAGCAGTATTATATATTGTTAATATACTCTAGAAGGTAGCCCTCCTATTAGTTGTTAAATCGGTATATATAATACGCTTACTAGGAAGAGGAGGAGGCCTATTAGCATTTACCTGCTTAATATACTCTTCTATAAGCTACGCTCTTTAAATAAGGCTGTAATACTAGCGGATATAGGTCTAATAAGCAGTCTTAATATAGGCGGTTAATAACCTAAGAATAGGTATATTATTAAGGGTTAGAGAGACTAGACATCTACCTAATTCCTTAGTATCATTTAGGTCTATAAACTCTATTACCTTACTTATAATACGCCGAAGCTGCTGTTTAAAGTTAATCTACTACTCTAGCTTAAAGAGAAGGATAGAGCCCTCCTTAATAGCCTTTTTATTATTCTTATTACTCGATATAATAGCAGCTACTAAGGTACGTTCTTAAATATCGTCATAATAATATATATACTAATACTAGGCTTGTCTATACTAGGTTAATAACTTCTAACTATTAATTATTAGAATCTATAGGCTCTGATTAATCAATTCTATATTCTAATCTATATTCTATCTTAACCTGCGCTCTCCTGCCCTAGGGCAGAGATTTTCTCTGTCCCCCCTATAACGTTTATAGGCCCTAAAGTAGGCTCAATCTGCTTAATATAGGGAATCGTGGCTATATCTATCTCAATTAACCAGGGCCTCTCTATACCCTACTCCCAAGTTGACAGGTAACCCTATGCCCTGCTCCTATCGGGAATACCAAGGTTCTACCGGAGCGACACGAGCGCCACGTTGTCCAACACTATACCCAACGTGGATACTAGAGTTCTACCCAGGCGACATAAGCACTACATCGTCCAACAGATCAGAGACGAGATCAGCACATAGAATTAATCACTTAGACCTACGGTATCCAACACCTCCCTATGCCCTACGCCTGTTAGGGATAGGGCCTCCCTGTGCCCTTTGCCCGTCGTGGATACCGGAGTTCTACCGAAGCGACACGTGCGCCACGTCGTCCAACACGCGCCCCTAACCCGGAACCGCTGCTCTCTACGAGCTCTAATGCGGGTGCGCCCCGGCGCACCCCTGGTCATGTGACGGTGATAGGTCCAGCCGTCACAGCTTAATCTCTCTAATATCGGCAAAAGTGGCAATAACCACTGCGACCTACCAGGGCCTCCCTATGCCCTATACCCGTCGTGGCAGCCGGAGCTCTACCGAAGCGACCTAGGCACTACGTCGTCCAACATATGCCTCATGCCCGTCGTGGCAGCTGGAGTTCTACCGAAACAACCTAGGCACCACGTCGTCCAACACGAATCACAAGCCCACGACACATGTGACGGTGCGGGCCGTCATAAGAGCAACCCGCAATTATCAATAAGGGGAAATCCCCTTATCTTTAGTGGAGCTATATAGGGTCCCTATATAGGGGAAGGGGTCACGCGACTTAGCACGTTGACTAGCACGTGACCTTATGTCCCAACACTATGCCCTACTCCAAACAGGAAGTTCTACTGATCAGTCCAGGCATCCTGTCGTCTAACAGTATGCATTCTTTTTCATTCCACTAACTTTTTTTTCAGTCGTAGAAGATTCCAACGATAGGGAGCATGAGTGTTAGGGCTCGTCCTATACCTGGAGCAGTAGGAACTTTCTAGCTAGATTGTTCAGCCTATTAGGTATCTTGCGGTGTTGGCTGAACGATCCTTGAGCATCGGAACACGCAACCTTAAACATCTACGATTCTGCGCCAGGCACGCCGCACAATAGCATCGTGTGTGATCCCAACCTAGAAATAGTAGCATGGGATGGATTACCAGGTCCAGGAACAGCTGTTGAACAGCCGAAACGACTGCCTTAAAACGACTTAGTTCGACTTTGGTTCGGGTGAATAATCTGCGCTTCTAGCCCGTCGCAACAATGTTTAGCTTATCCTAAGTGGAGGCATTATGGAGCAAAGTCAAGTTTGCGCCATAGACAGCCGTCATCCTTGAAGAGACCAGCCAAAATCAGGTACCATACGCCTACAAACCCCAATGAAGAAGCCGTATTTCTAGGCGTCTGATGTCTGAGGGTCGTCACATCATGCAATATGTTACGGAGGGCGCTCCGCTTCCGTAAATAGTCCAAGGTTCTTGCGTTCATTCTAGGCAATCCCTTCGGCCAAGCAGGGACAATCAGCTTACCAATTTCAAATCTCGAGACTGCCGTCCCTCAGTCACTCCCGACGTTTCAAATATTGGTTATGGCAACCAATATAGCAGAGAAACATGCAGCCCACGCCACGCCTTCTTGAAACTTGCGCGGTTCGCATGAGGGATTTTGGCCAGTGACGCGTTCGTCTGACGAGTTCCTGGTCAGCTTATCCAGGGCGCAATCAGGTTTGCCCTCACTTGACTTGTCTATAAAGTTGCAGGGCCGCCGTCGTCCCTCGTCTGTTCGCCCCTTGAGTTTCACAGTTCTAGGCTTCTCAGCACATTCTAGCAAACATTGAACGACAAACGAGCACTTACAACATGTTGGTGTCTTTCTACCTCGCGCTTGGTGCGGCGGCATTGGCGGCCACCCAATGCTTCCCGCCGGCACCGCCGGCACCGCAAGTCCAGCAGGTCGACGCCTGCCCGGCCACTGCACCGGCTCCACCTCCGATCCCAGTACTGGGTAACGGGACCGTATGCGGACCGCCACCTCCGTAAGCTTTCCTTCTCTCCCCTTGATTATCACCAGAGGCGGTACTTAACACAAGTAACAGCCTTGCTTGCGCCGGCCAATTTGTTCCTCCGCCTCCGCCTCAGCAGCTCTACGTACGCGTCGACGCCTGCCCTGCCCCGAACCTGACAGCCGTCCCGCCCCCCCCTCTTGTACCAGGTTCTGCAGCTCCTGCGCCGCCACCGCTCTACGTTCTGCCAAACAACACCGTGTGCGGACCTCCAGCCCCAGGCATCGGCCCGCCGCCTCCGCCGCTCGGTGTACCGCCGCCCCCTGCGCCAGTCGCCGTGCCCGGAGCTGTTCCCGCAGCTGTGCCCGCCGCTGCACCCGCCGCTGCACCCGCCGCCGCGCCCGCCGCAGCTGCGCCCGCTGCTGCGCCTGCAGCTGCGCCCGCAGCTGTGCCCGCATCTGCGAACGCGACAAACAAGACCACGTCGACTCTGGAAGCCGGCGGGAAGAACTCTCGTAGGGCTGGAATCAGGCGTTTGGGTTTTTAATGTTTGTGTCACGCTCATATCGATAGCCTAGCGCTGAATATCTGCACTCGTTTGAAGTACTAGGTTTGCTTTAGTTATGTTGGACCGAACTCCCAGGGTATTTTGGAAGTCCATCACAACGTAGGGCTGCACAAGCTCCCGGGTGATGTTGAAACGACACTTGATTTATCTTTACGCTTGCGTAGTTTGGAGCTGTTGCTGGGACGACAGGCTGCACTATACCTGGACGTTCTCGATCGACTGACTAGAGTTTCAGCGAAGTCTTCGTCGGTTCTTGGCGTAATCCAAGGCCTCTTCCATAGTTGCTGTTTCTTGATTTTCCCTCCCTTCTGGTCCCTCTCCTCTTTTATCATTGTGGCCTACTATGAAACAGCCTCCAGCAGTCAACCCTGGTTTCATTCAATTTGTATCCCGTCGTCTCGTAGCTCACCTGACAGATCTCTGTCGTTGGTAGCACCTTGCCTACTTCTGATTTCTCCTCTATGCACGGTACGATATTCCTCCCACGTAATCCCCGGTTGTGCGGGTCGGATAAGCAATGCCCGAGGTAGCGGCAGCCTAGGTATTTCCAGGTCATGCTCCGATGCGCCGTTGTCGTGGCTAAGCCGCGCAGCTTTTGAGGGACTCTTTTTGGTGACGACGGATCTTCTTTGCGTGTCTTTCGCCTCGAAGTCCCGACTACGAAGCCTCTCGATTAATTTGAGGACGCTTCGCCAGTTAGAAACCCCGGAAAGTGCCAAGTAGCAACACACAACAAGCTGGTTGGTTTCGACACACTTTGGAGTCTTTTAGGACTCAGCGCTCGTAGAGTAGTATCTGATCACTACCTATTCGTCTTCAGGTCACCGTAGCATTAGATGTGATAGCATTACGATTCCCGGCTTGCAGAGCAGGGGCTTCCATGGGGACCTGATGGTAGGCAGGGGAAAAAATTATGGACATATCGGTGAAGACGCCGATAGCCGCAGCATGGATGAAAACGGTATGGCCATAGCGGTAGGATCCTATGTCCTATTTGTAAAGCAGCCATCGGGCCGCGAGAGAACCTGGAGAACGCGTGCCCATCGCGTTGTTATATGCCCGTGGGGAACCAATTCACAGCAGCACTAGTTGATGTAGAACTACAAACAACCATGATGGTCCCACGACTTTGTGACTTGAAAGCTCCGTGCTCACTTCTCGCTGGCGCTGCCAGAAGCGTCCTCGGCCCGACCCTTCAGGCTGCCCTTGCCCTTCTTTGTCTTGCCCTTGGCGCCCTTACCACGTAAGCCGGCCGGAATCTCCTTCTTGACCTCTCCATCCTCGAGTAATACGCCAATGTCGAGCCGGCGGGCCACTGCTTTCTTCCACAGGCCTATGGGCAGCTCCTCGGCTTGGGTGAAGATGACGCCTGTGTCCAGACTGCGCTGCCACACGACAGTCTTGTCGGCGTCCATGGCCGATGGAAGGTGGATCCAAATGCCTATATCAGCCTCGATGGCGGGCAGCGACCCATCCTCGGCGACGGGCGCCGAGACGAATACAGTCTGCGCGGTGCCAGCAGCACGCCGGATGGCTCCCGATGCCAGAATCAGGGGGTATCGGCTGTAGGAGGTCTCATACACCACGAATGCCGGCAGCTCGTCCGTGTCGGGGCTCAACCTTTCGCCATCAAGAGTTTTGGCGTGCACGGGCGCCAAGCTGTCCCGCCGCGGCGTGTTCAGATGCACTTCGTACGAGGCGACGTCTTGAGCATCTGACGACGGCTTCAGGCGAATTGAGAGGCGTCCGGGCTTGGCAGCGATGACGCGTTGGACGTCTTGGATGCTGACGTCGAAAGCACTGATACGAGGATGCTTGAGCTGAAGGAGACAGAGCTGGTCAGTGTTTCTCTACGCGAAGACTGCGCTGTTCGGGCATTCGGGGACGCATTGGGCCTATGAACCTACCACACGCTCAGCGTTGACCCAACTATTCTCGTCCATCACGAGCACTTGCTTCTGGGTCTCCTCATCGAGGTCCGAGTCCAGCTCGTTCTCGGAGACGCTCCGCTTCAGCACAAAGCTCAGGGCCTTGTACAGAGCCACGTCAGGGTCCTCGATCACACTGTAGCGGCGGCCCCGTGCCGAGACCTTTCCGCTGCCACGGATGCTGGCGCCCCGGCTGCGGCCGTGGCGCGGGCTGTGCTGCATGATGGTGCTGGGAGGCATGAGGACGATATCTCGGGCACTGTCAAGGGAAATGGAAGATGCGGGGGCAACGAGGGCGGCGGCCATTTTGTTGGAGATAATGAGGAACGGAAGATTGTTGGTAGAGAAACTTCAACTTTTACGGCTGGGAATTTTGGGTCCAGACAACGGAGATGATAAAGACCTTTGAAGCGTACGTAGCTTGGTTTGTGCAGTGTCAAAGGACTCCAGCAATCGACGCAGATGGTCGGATCTTTGCTGTGGTGATGTGGGACAATCATGTATAAGCGGCCCTGATCAAGCAGGGAACCTCTTTGGGCTCATCCTTGCATGCGTTGCAGCCGCTTTCTGTTGGTTCCCGTTGACCGCTGCTTCCGCTGTCACGCTGGATGCAGGCTGGCCACCAAGACCAATATTTCTCCGCACCGGCCCACCAGCCAGGCCTACTGTGGCTGCAATGCTGCATGTGCAGATACGGAGCCAGATGTGTTGTCGCCTTTGGCATGAAGCCATTGTACTTATTGTCCTGACTCTTACCCGGCCAGCGGGCGGCTCGACGTGCTCCGAATCTACTGAAGCCAAGAAGTTCTTTGGGCACACCGCCTTCATGCGTAACGCTCTCCAGAACATCCCCGCATCCTCAACACAAATCGACAGGCCGGACGACTTCATCTATTGCCGAGGGCTCCACAACCCGCAGCGGCAAGTGCACGAAGCCAATGTTTCAACTTGTATCTAGGGATAGGGCATGCGAGCCCACGCCGTCCTTCCGTGATTACGAGTCTTTATTCGCCTCGGTCCGAAGATGAACATGCACTTGGCATACCAAGATTCAAACCGTTGAGGCTGACGGATAAGAGGAGATAACTTTAAGGTTCTTTCCTTTTCCTGTACTCCTCCTGGTCATGTCAAAGCCAACCCTAACCCCTGTTGATAATTGATTCAGACTCCCTGTTTACTCGGTCAAAAGGGGCACTGTTTCCTAGTGCCGTGGAGAGGCTGGAGGACTCATGAAAATTGAGGCGACGCAAGAAGATACATCAGAGCATTGAAGTCCGGCTAATCAAATCTATTTTCGTCATGCCCGGAGTCCACCAGTCCCGCCGCGAGCTCTGTAAGTCCTGGCGTGAAATGAGCCGCAATGGATCGTTCGAGTCACGGAGATCTCGGATCTGGGATAATCACTGACAAGCGGTACCAAATCACCCGACGCAAGTATGGATAAAGACGAGATGGATCACAGAAGCACATCGCACGTCTTCGAGGCCTGGGTGCCCGTTGCTACGATTCCATATGGTCACAGCGCGAGAGAAGTACGTAAAATTGTGGCCCGAGAAGGACGTTGTTCCGTGAAAGCAGGGATGCTATTCTAGTGTAAATAGGTGACGTTCGGACTTGCTGTTTCTAAGGGACCTGTCGTCTGCGTGGGCTAAACTTTCAATTATGGGCTAAACCCTCATGTCCGCAGCTACGTGCCGGTACGCCGCACGTTGGCGTGCCCAGTTAACGGACCAGTCCGACGTGCGTACATCAGATGACGGTCGGTGTCCGCGTCAGCCTCCTATCTTGACGCTTTGCGGGCAGCGACTCCGATTCCCGACCACGAAAGTGAGGATGACCAACCCGCACCCGCGCTCGCGCCTTCGCCAACTGCGGCATTCTGTGCCAGTTTTTCCGTCGGGACCCAGCATACTGATGTACTCTTTGCCCAAGTACGCCTTGGCAGGTGACCACAGTAACCTGGTGCACGCTGCACGTCCGGCTCGCCGCCCGCCGGGGCTGGAGCCGACGCCTTTGCGGCACATTTCGTCGGAGTCTTGGCGTCGTTCTAAAACGGGTTGTTCAAACCGTTGATGCGGTTCTCAGGTAATACACGGGCTCGTGGGCAGGGTACATGGCGGTCCCAGGTGGAAGCGATGGGACGTTCACGGTCGAGCCAACTTCCGAAGGCGGAAGGGTTGCTACGAGGCCGCGGTCGTTACTCCCTTCAAGGCGGTTTTCATGAGACTGGTTTGTCTATAAAAGCTCCCTACTTCCCGCGAGTTTCCTGCTTCTTCCATCCAGCATCACAGCCTCACAGGATCTCAACCATCTCACCCTTGAATCAATACACTTGATCAGATTCACCCCACGCCGCTACCTACTCCTCACGCTCCGCCTCTCTGATTCACCAACAACATGCAGCCATCTGTCATTGTCATGCTCTCGGCCGCCATGGGCGTCATTGCCATGCCCTTGCGGCCCCGGCCTGCCCAAGAGAATTCGAACAATTCCACTGCGCAGCAATCTGACCAGCTGCTCAACCAGACCAGTCAGGCTGTGGGCAATCCCGTGGCGCAGCAGCCTGATCAGTTGAACAATACCAGCACGACCAGCCCGCCCATGGGTAATCCCGTTGAACAGAAGCCTGATCAACTCAATCAGACCAGTTCGCCCATAGGCGGGGCCACTGCGCAGCAGGCTGATCAACTGAACCCAACAACCACGCCGCCCATGGATAAGCCAGCATTACAGCAATCACAGCCGAACCAGCCGAACCAGAGCAGCCCCCCTATGGGCACCGGCAGCCCCTCTGGATCGCAGCCTCAGCCTGACCGACGGAACCAGATCAAGCCCAATGAGTATGTCCCACGGCGTGGTCTGTTTCAGCTGCCGTCCCAGTTACTAACTCGCGCGCCTTCAGTCCTTTATCCTTGCTGGAGGATATGGCGTTGACGCCTCCAGCTGGCGCGCCTGAACCATTTGTCACGGCAGGCTCTCCTCGCGACATGTCTTTCTCCCCACGCGACATGCCTGTCCCCCAACGCGATGTGCGCTACGTGCCCGGCTATCTACGCGACGCGGAACCCGAATGGATGAACAACCCCCGGCCGAACTTCGTCCCTCGTGACACCGCCACCGGCGCGGCGCAGACAGATGCCGCAGCCAAAGCCGCCGACACGCATGGAACCAAGGGGGGTGTCGACGCTGTAGTGCATGACGGCGAGAAGTCTCAGTTGTCTCGCCGGTATGGCGGCGGCAACGGTTATGGAAACAAACTCCTCATTGGGATCGGCGCCGATTACTACAACCGATACGCTGGTCAAGGACGCTGTGCCTGTGGCAACTACGCCAATAACATCCTTCTCACCAATGGTTACGCCGGTCGTGGTTATTGAGAAGGGCAATTAGGGGGTTCAAAAGGCAATTGCTCGACGCAATATGCTTGAAGTCAAAGGTTGTCAGAGCGTCGAGGAGATATGCTGGAAGTGGTGTGGACTATGGTGGATTGGCAAATGGTTCTTGTGTCCAGGTCTACTTAGATGAATGCTGTCGAGGTCACGTGGCATGTGGAGGGGGCTGTTGAGTGCTGCTTTGGACTGCCGGTATCGGAGCATAGCCCGGTGACAATCAAGATTTTGCTCTGGTCGATCAAGTTCCGCTTCCGGCACCTGAGTGACTTCAGCGACCGCCATGTTGCCCACGACCGTCCTCGACACTTCCACTGACCTGGCCTCTCTCTTCCAGCGGCAAGCTCAGGCTACTCCCGACGCCGTGGCCCTCGAAGATGCCCACGTGACACTGACCTATGGCGAGGTCGACCACGCCACGTCTGCGCTCGCTGCGCGTCTGCAGGCCCTCGGCGTGGGCCGAGATGGCCTGGTCGGCGTGCTCATGGAGCGCTCATCCGACTATGTCATCGCGTGTCTGGCCGCCCTGCGCGCCGGCGGGGCCTTCCTGGTGCTGGAGATGGCCTATCCGCACACTCTGCTGGGTGGCGTGCTGGCCGATGCCCAGCCCAGGGTCGTGCTCACGCACCAGCTCCTGGCTTCGAGGATCCGAGAGGTCGACGAGAAGATTCCACTGATCCTTCTAGATGCGGGAGATGCGGAGGACACCCCTTGCGAGCTGCACCGGTGTAACCGGACCCAGCCGGCCGGCCAAGACCATCGCGATCTTGACCGCCTCGCGTTCGTGTCGTACTCGTCGGGCACTACGGGGAAGCCCAAGGGCATTGCAAATTCTCATGGCGCCGCCGTACGTTCGTACGGCCTTCGCTTCCGCCTGAGCGACGTGGGCCCGGGCGACAAGGTGGCTTGCAACGTCTTCTTCGTCTGGGAGATGATTCGCCCGTTGCTTCGTGGCGCCGCTGTCTTCTGCGTCCCCGACGAGGCCAGCTATGATCCCGTCTCGCTCGTCGCCGTATTGTCGGAGCGCCGCGTCACCGAGACGCTGATGACGCCGACACTGCTTGCTGCCGTCCTGGCGAGGCATCCTGGCGACACCGTTCTCAAGGAGAAACTTCGAGACCTCAAGACGTTGTGGCTAAATGGAGAAGTCGTCACGGTAGACCTGGCCAAGCGAGCCATCCGTGCCTTCCCCGAGTACACGCGGCTTCTGAACTGCTACAGCGTCAGCGAGACGCACGAGATTGCCTGTGGTGACATCAAGGCCATGCTGCACCAGATCCCTGCGGAAGCCATCGTGTGTCCTGTGGGCCGGCCTCTACTCCCAGAGTGCACTTATCTGCTGGACGAGCACAACCTGCAACCGGTCGAGGCCGGGCAGAGTGGCGAGCTGTTCATTGGTGGAGGCCTCCTGGCCAGAGGCTATCTGAGCTTGCCCGAACAGACTGCAAAGGTTTTTCTGCCGGACCCCTTCAACGCGAGTGCGGGAGCCAAGATGTATCGCACGGGGGACCGAGCACGCTTGCTGCCCTCCGGCTTGCTCGAGATCACGGGACGAGTCGGTTCGATGATCAAGCTCCGTGGCTACACGATCCAGCCCGGGGCCGTCGAGTCTGCCATTGTCAAGCACCTGGCTGTTCGGAACTGTGCTGTGGTGGTGCACGGGGAAGGGCTCGAGCGGCAACTGGTGGCGTACGTGGTGCCCGACTCGGAGGACACCGACAGCCAGGGCCGAGGCGGGGGGCGCACCCGCATGGTGGTTGATGAGCATGGATACAGCCCGACAGCCCGGCGCGTCTTGGCCGCGCATCTCGCCCACTACATGATCCCGCCCGTCTGGGTAGAGCTCGACGAGCTGCCAACCCACACCGTGTCTGGCAAGGCAGACCTGAAGCGCCTGCACCCGCCCCCCAGGCCCAGATCTTCGAGTATCAGCAAGAGGTCGAGCCATGGCGCGACTTTGGGTCAGTTTGGTCTGAACACGGGCACCATCGCCCGAGTGTGGGCCGCTGCGCTGGGCATTGATCCCGCCTCGGTAACGGAAGAGCACAGCTTCTTTGACTTGGGTGGGCACTCGTTGGCCCTGGCAGAACTGGCCAACCGGCTCTCGAAAACCTTTGGCTGTTCTGTCATGGTGGCGCCCCTGGCAGCTGATCCGACCTTGCAGGGGCACCTCGACGTTGTTCAAGCGGCAAAGAGGGGCCACGAAGCCGCCCTGGTCGCGCGGCTTCCAGGGCTGCTTCGCGGCGATATGCAGTTGCCCGAGGACATCGCTCCTCGGCAGCAGAGCCAGGATGGCGCCTCCAAGCCTAGAGTGTATCTCTTGGATGAAGCCAAGGCTGTCTTCCTGACCGGCGTCACGGGCTTTCTCGGTGCCTTCCTACTGCGGGCTATCGCCAAGGCGTCTACGGCACGCATCATCTGCCTGGTCCGATTTGGCGAACCTTCAGATCGCGGACACGCGGCTGCCGGCATGTCGCGCGTACGAAAGCACCTTTTGGATCTTGGCCTGTGGGACGATGAGCTGCTGGATCGCATCGAGATCCTCCCGGGCAACCTCGCACACGCACGGTTCGGTCTCTCGCAACAGCACTTTGAGAAGCTGGCTTCCGAGGTCGAGGTGATTATTCACGCAGGAGCGACGGTCAACCTTGTGTATCCCTATGCGGTACTCCGGGGCACCAACGTCCAAGGCACGGTCGAGATTCTCCGTCTCGCCAGTGTCAGCGGCGCAACCGTGCACCACGTCTCGACCAATGGCGTTTTTCCCGCCTCGCCAGACGCGGATCGCGGGTGGTCCGAGGACGACTACATCAGCGTTGAAGATGTATTGACAAAGCTGTCCGATGGCTACTGCCAGACCAAGTGGGTGGCCGAGCAGCTCGTGGCCGAAGCCGGCCAACGCGGCCTGGCTGTCAGGATCCACCGCCCGGGGACCATCAGCGGCCATAGCAAGACGGGCTGCACCAACGCTTGGGATCTTCTGACAGCCATCATGATCGAGTCGCTGCACATAGGGCACGCTCCGACCATCGACGGATGGCGACTCGAGATGACGCCGGTGGACTTTGTGGGCGACGCGATCGTGGCCTTGGCTTCGAGCCCGAGCCTTGGTAACGACGTGGGCGTCGGACATCGGGGGCCGCTCGTGTACCACCTTGGCGACCCGCATCCGCCGACCGCTGAAGCCATCTTTTCCATGTTCGCGGAGCTGGGCTTTACCACGAAGCAACTGCCGTGGGAGGAGTGGACGGCCGTCTGGGAGAGAGAGAGAGTTTCGCCACTACGGGGAAAGCAGAATACCTCACCCGACGAGTCGTTCACGCGCGAGATTCTGAGGGGCGGAATGCCGACCGCCGAGTCACTGGCAGCCGTTGCGGTGTTGCAAGACAAGGCCACTCGGCCCCTCCTCACCAAGCTCATGCTGGCGCGGCCGGCGATTGATGTTGCGCTGCTCGGAATCTACGCGCGACACTACTGTGGAAGAGGATGGCTTCCGCGACTACCGAAGCTTGCTCGACACCCCGCCAGGATGGTCAACGGCCATGCAAGCAAGCAAGGACCGCTCCATGGGCGTGTCGCCGTCGTGACGGGAGCCTCGTCTGGCATCGGTGCCGCCATCGCCGCCCGATTGGCCACGAATGGCGCACACGTTGTGCTTGCGGCACGGCGACTCGAGGCACTGGAAGCTGTCAAGAAGCGGTGCCGTGCCGCAGCCGGTCCAACGGCGAGCAATCAAGTCATGGCACATCCGACAGATGTGGCCGATGCCGGGCAGGTCTCCGCATTGATGAGAGCAGCCACGGGAAAGCTGGGTCCGGTCGACATCCTGGTTAGCTGCGCGGGCGTCATGTATTTTACCCTCATGGCCAACATCCACGTCTCTGACTGGAACCGGACCGTCGACGTCAACTGCAAAGGCCTGCTACACTGTCTGGCAGCGACGGTACCGGACATGCTGGCTCGCGGGACCGGCCACATCGTCGCCATCTCAAGCGATGCGGGTCGCAAGGTGTTCCCGGGCTTGGGGGTGTACTCGGCCAGCAAGTTCTTCGTCGAGGCCACGCTGCAGGCCTTGCGCCTGGAGACGGCGGGCTCGGGCCTGCGCGTCACGAGCATTCAGCCGGGCAACGTGGCGACCGATTTGCTGGGTATGAGCACGGACGAGGAGGCCGTGAGGAAGTATGGAACGCCGTCCGGCGCTGAGGTTCTGCAGCCCGAGGAGGTGGCGCAGGCGGTACTGTATGCCTTGCAGCAGCCGCCCCACGTGGCGGTGAATGAGGTGCTCATCGAGCCGAGAGATGAGCCCATCTGATTGTCGTCTGGATCGGACAGTTATTGTGCTGAGGCATCTGTGCCAAGCGGCGATCCCACGTTCAACTCTGGCCGCCAACATAGCAAAGTTCACAGACGATGTGGCCGGCGACGACTATACCACTTACACTACAAGTCCAAGACGAACAACGGATTCGATATCTCGCAGGCCAAGAGCTATGTGCACGATCACGAACAGGATTGTCAGATGTCGTAAACAGCCCTTGCGTGTGTGCGTCGACGCTTCATCGCGTCGTCAGCAGTCAGCTCAGTTTGCGACAGCTGACAGGGCTCATCCCAGAGTCGGCCTTCCTGCCTGACTGTTTGTTTCATGGAAATCCCCGACAAGCCTCACGTTAAGGATTGTCGCGTACATGGCGGGCGTTTTACGTTGGGTTAAATTTAGCCGAAGATGGGATGCAGAGTGGCCGGTTCACAGCGCACTTCTATACAAAGAACAAGACTGGCAGCCGCGGCGGGTTCGTCCGAGGCCATCCCCGACACACAGTCTCAGTTTGAACTCGTGCTTCAGTTCGGGAACGCTCGGGCTTCCGAGCTGTGACCTTATTGGAAGCGTTGACCGGATGGCTGGACGTGGGTTGACGACTTGCCATACATCTTCCACGCATGGGTAGGAAGGGACGATGTCATGCCAGATGCTTGGGAGCCGGTCAAGACCTCAGGACGCGTAGGTGCATTCCGCCCGTACAAAGTTCGCGTTTCTTGCGGCAGGTGTGCGCCGAGCTTGTGCATTGAAGCACACTTCGTACTTAGTTCGAGGTAGAGCTCTTCTTGCTCCGAACAGCGTTTGCTGCCTAGTCTTTTTTTTCCGCGTCCGTCTTTTCGGACCTCACTCTTTTTCATCATTACGAGGCCTGGCCGGGACCATGCAACTACTCCGTACTGCTATCTTCACTCTGTTTGTCTTGTCCGCCTCCGCACAGCATGGCGCGGGTCATAAGAGTAGGGCAATGATGCTCGCGGTGCCGGGGCCTTGCCAATCAACATGTCAAGGACTTGCAGCCGCCGTGTCTCCTGATCAACAGCCGTCCACCGGCCCTGCCCCGCCGCCGCCACCCGGCCCCGGCGTTCCACCGGGACAGCCGGAGCCAGGCCCTGTCGCACCACCACTTCCTGCTCCAGGGGTGCCGGGACAGCCTCCGCCCGCTGCGGGACAGCCTCCGCTCGCGTCATTGAACGCATCAGCCGCATCTCCACCACTACCGGCCGCACCTCAGCCGCAAGCGAGGTCACGGGAAGTTTCCAACTTGGGACCTCGACAGGCGACAACCGCAGCACCGCCCGCGACGCCCGCAGGACCGCCGGCTCCACCTCCGCCCGCCCCAGGTCAGCCTGGCCCTCTCCCTCCAGGTCAACCACCGGTCGCAGGCCAGTCTGTCCCTCCACCAGGACCGCCGGTACCGCAAGCCGTGCCTTTTGCTGCTGGACTACAAAGCCACGTGGAGGCCTGCGTGGTGTGCATAGTTCAGCAGAACGTCGCGACGGGATCTGTGCCAGCTCAGGTACCCGGCCCTGCATCCGCTCCTAGCAGCAGTCCTGCCAGTGCCGCTCCGCAAGCCGCTCCGCAAGTCACTCCACAAACCGTTCCACAAGCTGCTCCACAAGTCGCTCCTCAAGCTAGTCCGCAAGCTGTCCCGCACGCAGTTCCGCAAGCCGCTCCGCAAGCCGCTCCACAGGCCGCTCCGCAAGCCGCTCCGCAACCCGCTCCTGCCAATGGACTCGGACCTGCTCCTGTGGCCGGAGGCGGTGCCGGTCAATGTGAGTTTCCACCCTGTTACCAGCCCAAGATTTAAGATACCCCCTGAATGGTATCTGACATGGCCACAGTGGGATTGGGCCCCTTCTCGGCCGCTAACGCTAGCGGCTGCGGCGAAACTTCTGGGGCCGCCCTGGCCGCCGCACTTTTTGGCGGTATCGCGCTGGGCATCTTCTTCGTGTTGCTGGCACTGGCGGGCAGGCGATTTATCCGCCGCCGAAGGGAGCGAGCCGGGCAAGAAA
This sequence comes from Phyllachora maydis, assembly GCA_029339225.1. NCBI lineage: Eukaryota > Fungi > Ascomycota > Sordariomycetes > Phyllachorales > Phyllachoraceae > Phyllachora > Phyllachora maydis. Next base: position 853,414 of record JAQQPM010000001.1, on the reverse strand, counting down.
ATGAAAATACGTACCCAGCGCACATCATGCACTGGAACGAGGGCTACAGTTCCAAGAACAATGTTGCAGAGCCGAACCAGGAGGCATTTTTCTCCACGAGCCGCGCGCCATCGCCTCCCAAGGGTCGGGATGAGAAGGTGGCAGATATCTAGGTGGGGGCAGTGTCCAGGTTTGACGCACTGGGCGGCAGTCCAGCGGATATAGCCGCGTAACGAGTGGGAAGATGACTCAATGCGTCCTGGAGATAACGGTCGAGGTTGACCGACATGTCCGCACCTAGATCTTAGCGGTAGTTGCAGAAGGAGATGAGTCAGCGTGAGCTGACGACACGAAGAGCAAGTACTAATACAAGACTAAACGGTTGCTGTCACGGAAGAGCGCTTTTAATATATAACGCCTGTTCAAGCAGTTAGTTGACAACAAGGTGCCTTGTCTTTTGTTGCGATGGTTGAGCGGTTACGTTACAGTTGCGCCGTATAGCAAGGTCACTGCCGCCTCGCCGTGCTCAAGCAAAGGAGCCCCAGTCGGCGTGGAGGTGTTCATCAATGCGAGGCTTGACGTGTGGACGTGTACCGCAACTCACCGAAGACGGACAGGTTGATGGTTGGTGACGGGATGCGATATTAGCTGCTGCGACAAAGCACACAGCGGGTGTGCGTGATTCTGGCTCTACCGGGCCCTCGCCGCTACCCAGGATGTCCCCTACAATGCCTGTGCCGCCCAAGTACTTCCTCAAAGCAAGCCCGGCATCGAAACTGCGCAAGCACAAGACAGCGGTTGCAAAGGAAGCAGCGCGGGTTCCTTGCTCACTACTCTGTATAGTTTTTTTTTTGGGAGAGGCCTCGCAAGATTTCTTTCTCCTCGGCGGGTATTGCAGTTGCTCATCGACCAGAGGCCGCATCTTTGTCCAGCACGGCTGGCGTCACGGTCATCTCCGTCGCCCCTGAGGAATTTGATGGCGGATTTGACTGGGAGCACAAGGAGGAGCATCGACTGCAGTCGGGCAAAGCTCCAATGCTTTTCACGCCTGGCGGCAAGCGAGACATTCGGGTTGCCAAAGGCCTGTGACAGGAGGAAGACTCGGGCGGTCAGCTCTGCTCAATAGGACGTCTCGTTAACAATTTCGAAGAGAGCGAGAACAGGGCAAGAGTGAGAAGGTACCGTTTCCAAGGGTCCAATGGCTTACCGATTGCAATGCCCGCCATCAACAAACCAACTGTACTGCCCTGTAGAACGTTTGATGCCAGCTTGATTCTACACACACAGGCGATCGGCAGGGGTGACGGCAGGCCTCTGATCTTGCTCCGCAGCACTAAAGATGTCGCACGTGCAGCTCGGCACGAGTGAGGTTGATGAACATCAAGAATTGCTGCAGGCAGGGCGGCGTTGTGTGTAGCCATGAACAGCAGCGAGAGCACCCAGATCAGGAAGAAGTACCCGTACGTAGGGAATGAGGGGTTGTTGGCCTTAGCCAGGCCCATGCTCTGGATGACAATGTTCGTGATGATCTGCTGATTTGAGTAGTTGTTCAACACTTGCGGCGGATGACAGACGGCTTGGGCGGCTTGGCAAATTCGCGGAAGACGAGGGTCGCGGCTTGTGGTGGGACGGGAGCGAGGCCGGCTGTGACGATCAAGGCGAGCTGAACGCCCTCGCCGGCGTTCAACTTGCCTCGGGCAGGACCGACGAGCAGTTGGTTGCCATGGCAAGATCGACGAAAGCAATACTCAGTCAGGCGCGGGGAACAACCTGGGCGTTTTGGCGATGTTAAGCCTTGCGGGGCGCGTCTCGAAAGGAACGCCGGCTTGGCTTGGGATGGCATCGGAGAAGGCCCAGTTAGAAGAGATCTGGAGGTAATAAAGCTTGTGTTGTCAGCTGGTCGGAGGAATTGGTTTTTGGTGTACCCAGCTTCGGGCTTTCCTGCAAATCTCCGGCGCTACCTCAATTTCTGATTTGGCAGGGCTTCAAGAACTCTGCTTCACCGCAGACTTTTGAGCGAGGAGCCTTAAGCCCTGACGAAGCCTACTTCACAAGTCACAAGGCTGCTGAGCTCGAGACGATGTAGGAAACGCTTGAGATGAACCTAGGGATTTGGGGAGCAAACAATTTTGGACGAGCTGTTGCAACTTGTCGGTCGGAAAACCAAACGAGCAGACCGCGGAATCAGGCAGAGGCGATGACCAAAAGGCCAAGAATTCTTCTTCACGACCCAGGACAAGCCCGAGCGAGTGACGAAAAAAAAGCTGAACGAGTCAGACATCCATCGACACCCACCCCGCCCGAGCGCCCGAAAGGCAAGACCTCAGGAAATCGGGGTTCCGATCATCACCTCCCTCTATACAGCCGCGGACGACCGCCACCTTTGCAGGCAGAGCGAGGGCAAGAAGAGGTCTTCACAGAAGGGCGTCGAGGACATGTCTCATCCTCCCCGTTGGGCTTCGTGGCTCTTGTAAAGATCCAAGAAGGAGACGACAACTATAGAAATGATTCTATAGAGTAGTGTCGCATGAGAAAGAAGGGAAACGTAACTGGAACAGCGGGCGGCCCGCTGGCGAATATATACTCGGTGATCGGGTGGTCCGTGCACCCCGCAAATTTTTGCCAGCCACGGCGCATTTCCAGACCGCCTGGCAGAAGGGCCATTTGTGGGGCCACCAGAGCTCCCGAGCGCTCACGCGACTATGAACGGCCGCGGTCCCGAGTCGGTCTCTGCTACTACATGGCTACTGTACGTACAATCCCTCTTGCTCGACCCAGTCTTTCACGGCAGGAGGAACTATGCGACCAAGCCGTTCACAGTCCTGCGTCGCCGCTGCCTCTCGCGCCAGCGTGCTGCTGGTCATCTTCGACTCTCTCCTCCCCTCGAACAGCTCTATCTTCCTGGCCCAGCCTCTGTCTCCCCCAAGGCCGGTCAGACCGTCGCCATGTAACAGACCATGCACATATTCCCTCTGGTCCTGCTCACTTCCCCAGTCCGCGTCCGCTCGCATCGTCACTCGCATGCTGGCGCGGTCGAACAAGGGTCCGAGAGCTGCGCCGATGGAGCTGTAGTACTTGGGGTCAAGGATCCTAATGAGCGTGTCGTAGCCCGTTAGTATCACTTGCTTCGGCTTCCCAGCGTAGAATTCGGACTCGGCAATGGCGGCGCTCTTGTCGTAGAAATAGGGCTGCGTGGTAACGCCTATGTCGATGCTGATGTCCACCTCTAACAGGCTGTTGCTCAAGTCTTGGGCGAAGGCCCGCATCATGCACAGCCGGTGATCGAATGGTGCAGGTTCGGGGGCCTTGTCGGCGTTATTTACAGCCAGAAGCAGCAGGACACGTGTTTCCGCCACCTGGTCACTCCGTCGCACCCCCTCCTTATATGGTGCCAGTGCCCGGATCGCCGACGTGGCCATGTGAAAATGCGCCCAAGTGGGCGGGTTGAACGACGAGTCGAGAATGATCAGCATACCGGGAACGGTCGTCGGAGGAGATGGCGACGGGAGCTGGGCTGCTGCTGTCCCTGTCTGAAGCCATCGCGAGCGGGCAGAGGTTGAGAGGACTTGGAACGTGGGCTTGGAGGCTTCGGCTTCAGCGAGGGCGCGAGTGAAGAAGTCGAGCAGTTGTCGCCGGTGATGCTGCACGAAGGGTCGATGAAGCATTGTGGGAAATGGACGCCGTGGGCGTGATGACGGCTGTCGCAACCAGGGACGAGGGACCACAACCCCGCGCCATGCATGCATGGTAGCAGATCACATCAGCATTACGAGGGCCAGGGACTCGCACATCCTGCGACGTAAAGGTAAAATTGCGCTCTAACATATATAAGCCCTCGTCACCGGCCACATGGCTGACTGCGTCCTATTTGCAATGGCATGGAAGGGCAATGCGCATGTCACTTTGATGCAGGGAGCTGTGCGGTGCTTGGGACATGGTGTTGCTGAGGCTAGGAATGCTCTTCCAATACTCCCTCCAGTGCTTGAAATGCGAAGTCCAAAAATGGGACAGTGATGTGCAGGAAAATGCACTTGGGTATCATGAGGCCTCATCGAATCTCAGGCTCGCGCATGTAATCCGGTATGCCAGAAAACGCGCTCATCACGCCGGTAGCTGCACTCCCGTCTGCATCATCCTGGACTGCGCGCAGGGAATCCAGAAGACGCTGTACATCAGCATGATTCTCGTCCATGTTGCCCAGCCTAGTTTCTGTGACGGCCATGTCGGCCGCGTTGTCAAGTTGCGTTTCCAGAGCCACCACGGCACTTCCCATGGCACCCTGTATCGAATTCTCGTCGAAGGCAAAGATCTTGATCCCGCGGATGTGCGTGTCCTTTCCGTTTTGGTGGTTCTCTTTGACATGTACCTGAACTAGCCAGCAACACAGGGAGTGACCGTCAGGTTCGCCGCCACAATCCATCAGAGGTACATCCTGCCAACCGACAGGGTTGGTAAGGATCACCTCGGCGAACTGGATCAGGTCGTGATGGCCAGTGCCCCCATAGAAGAGAATGTGCGTGGGTGTGTAGGATTCGTCTTGGCTGTAGTCGACGTAGAATCGAATGGCTCGAATCTTGACGCGTCGGAGGAAGTGGATCGTGAGAAGATGTGGCTGTTGCCCATCAGATCTGGGAGAAGGTTCGGTGTCAGGGCGCAGGTCCGGGGCACGACAGCGGCCAGCACCTACTGCCAGTATTTACTCAGGTCATCGCTGAGCAACTCCTCCACACCGTTTCCGGGCTTGTGGCTGCTGACTCCAAAATGGGCAAGGTTTTTGATCTCCTTCAACCCAATGGCGTTTGGATCGAAAGCCGGGGGTGTGGGCTGCCCTCGAGACCCTGCATCCTCATCATCGTCCGCCTCCTCATCCCTCTCCTCCTCCTCCTCCTCCTCCTCATCCCTCTCCCCTGCTTCCTCCTCCTCATCATCTTCCTCCTCCTCCATTGTTTCGTCGGCGCCCGGGATGTTTATAGAGTTCTCACCCATTTCGGCATCTTGGTCCGACGCGTCGTAGGCCGCGCCGGCACCTGCTCCCAAATCCCGGTCGTCTGCCCGGGGGTTGTGTGGGCTATGCATATACCGCCGGGCTCGGCGGGCGCCCCGTTGGATATCGGGACTATTTGACATCTCGCTGCGGCATCTGGAAAGGGGCCGGGCATATGGTCCCCGACGTAGAGGTACATACCTAGTGCATCGTTGGGACGGTAGATGCTCACGGCCCCGCGACTCCGCGACCCCGCCATGGCCCGAGCTCCCGTTAGCCCCTGCTTGGGTAGTGCTAAATGAGTCACTTGACTGCGTGTGACTGCCTGTACTGTACCTCGCGTCTCGCGCGCAAATCCCTGCAGCTGTTAGTTAAAGTGTAGTATCCAGTATCCTCGTTCAGCAACCATGCCTCGAGCCACTGGTGTGTATGTCCTCTTCGCCCGCCCTTTCCTTGCCTCTTCTGACAGTTGGCTGTCTCAGATCAGTCGGACACAATTCGAATTTTGGTGTCGACGGACAACCACGTTGGCTTCGAAGAACGCGACCCCATTCGCAAAGACGACAGCTGGCGCTCATTCGAGGAAGTCATGAAGTTGGCCCGAAAGCAGGATGTCGACATGATCTTACTCGCCGGGGACCTGTTCCACGATAACAAGCCGTCGCGCAAGGCCATGTTCCAAGTTATGCGCGCCCTCCGCAAGAACTGCCTCGGCATGCGACCTTGTGAGCTCGAATTCCTCAGCGACGCCGCCGACGTGTTCGAGGGGCCCTTTCCCCACGTCAACTATCAAGATCCAGACATTAACATCTCGATCCCTGTTTTCTCCATCCACGGCAACCATGACGACCCGACGGGCGACGGGCACTACTGCTCGCTGGACCTGTTGCAGGTGGCTGGACTGGTGAACTACTTTGGCCGCGTGCCTGAAAATGACAACATACATGTCAAGCCGATTCTGCTACAAAAGGGAAAGACGAAGCTGGCTCTGTATGGCCTGAGCAACGTCCGCGACGAGCGCATGCACCGAACGTTTCGCGACCACAAGGTCCACTTCTACCGTCCCAATCAGCAGAAGGCGGACTTCTTCAACATCTTGGCCCTGCACCAGAACCACCACGCGCACTCGGCCACCGGCTATCTTGCCGAAAACATGCTCCCCGACTTCATGGATCTCGTGGTCTGGGGCCATGAGCACGAATGTCTGATTGATCCTCGAAAGAATCCAGAGACTGGTTTCCACGTCATGCAGCCAGGCTCTTCGGTAGCGACATCTCTGATCGCTGGCGAGGCCGTCCAGAAGCAGGTCGCAATAGTGAGCATCACGGGGAGGGACTTTCAGGTGGAGAAGATCCCGCTCAGAACTGTGCGCCCAATGGTCACGCGCGAGGTCGTGTTGGCCATAGACAAGCGGTTCAAGGGCCTCGAGAAGAAGAAGAATAATCGGCAGGACATCACCAAGTGCCTGGTCACTACTGTGGATGAGATGATTGTCGAAGCCAACGAGCAGTGGGAAGCCCTTCAAGAGGACCGCCAAGGTCAAGGAGACGAAGAAGACGCAGAGGAGGGACAGGACCCACCGCTGCCACTGATTCGACTGAAGGTAGAGTACACGGCACTTGACGGGGGCAACTTCGAGGTTGAGAACCCCCAGCGCTTTTCGAACCGTTTCATCGGAAAGGTGGCAAACACCAACGACGTCGTGTACTTCTACCGCAAGAAGGCGACTGTGTCTAGTGAGTGCTGACTTCGTTATCCACCACTGCTTAAGCCATTTACTCACGGCGCACGTGTTTTTTCAGAAATTGCTAAGGCCAGCATCAACATCCCACACGAGGCCCTCGAGGCCATCGAGGCCGCTGCAAGTGGAAAAGATGTCATCCAAGTCGAAGCCATTGTGCGGGAGTATTTCGCGGCGCAATCCCTCCGGTTGCTTCCTCAGGCCCCATTCTGTGACGCCGTCAGCCAGTACGTGAACAAGGCGGACAAGGAGCGGATGCAGGACTTTGTGTTCACCGAGCTGGCCAACCAAGTCAAAGAGCTCCTGGCCATGGACGAAGATGAGGCCGGTCCGGACCTGGACGCCGGGATCGAGCGCATCCGGAAACGCGCCGAAGAGGCATTTCTCGCCGGGGTCAATTCGACTAGCAGGACGCGGCGCCTGAAGCCCAAGCCGGACGGGTGGGACTCCGACTTGGATGGAAACTGGGTCAATGACACCAACGCGTGGGAGGAGGTTGATGTATCTCTGGCCGTGTCTTCGTGTGGTCGAAAGCCTCAGGACAAGGCTGGGTCGTCGAGAGGCAAGGCGAGGAACAAGGCCGACACGGACGAAAATCTCGACGACGACGCTGTCATGGAACGGGATGAGCCGGAGGAATGGCCCGCCGCCCAATGTGCACCAGCCAAACGTGGCGATCCAGCGAAGGCCACGACAACGAAGAGGGCGCCGGCCAAGAAGACCGCCACCGCAGCCATGAAACCACCAGCTCGCGGTCAGAGAACGGCAGGACCCTTCATTGATGACAGCGAAGAGGAGGAGGATGTAGTCATGGAAAACGACGACTTTGAGGTGATCCCGGCGCCAAAGAAGACGGCGGCGGCGGCGAGGCAGGCCCGATCTACGCGCGCCGCGGCGCCGGTCGGTAAGAGACAGACGACGCTGAACTTTTCGCAGTCGCAGAGGTCTCGGGCCACGCAGCCTGGCAGGTCGGCGCAGTCGGCACTGGAGCTCAGCGACGATGAGATTGACGAGGAGGATGCCTTTGAGGCCATGCCGCCGAAGAGGGCGTCGCGGAAACGCTGAGTGCGTCTGCTACACTTTTTCCAGAGGAGTCTGCCTGAACCTGGGTTGTACATGTTGGAGAAACATATTGCGCAGCAGTGGTTGTTATCTCGGCAGATATCTGGAATCTGAATGTACACTCGTCGTCGTATGCGTTAAGCTGGTGTGAATAATGGTTGTGCCTAATGTGCCCCTTTTGAGTCCCACAGAAAATCGTATCCGGCAGCGCTGTTAAGAGGAAGCGATTACAAAGTGGTGTGTCAGCAGATGATCACGTGCGCTGTCCACGACCAAGAATCGTACGGCCGACCGACCGCCACCCTCACGAAGTTACTCACGTGACACTTGCGGGGTCTCACTTCGCCAACCTTCGCTGCACTGTCACCTTGCAAAGCCGAAGCACAGCAAAACCCATTGACGGCCACCATCAGCCCGGAACCATGGCATCCAACCCACCCGCCGAAAACACTGCTGCCGTGGAGCAGCATGCGTCTGCGGGAAACGGCGCGGCTACGCAGCCCGAAGCCAACCCAGCGACCGCGCCCGCACCTGCACCCGCACCCGTACCCGCAATGCCCGAGTCCCGCCTCCCCACGCGCAAAGACATCTCGCTGAAGGAGCTGCTGGGCAAGCTGGAGAAGGACTACGCGCCGATTGTAATAGAATCCACACGACACACGGCCTACCCTGTCTCTTCCCCGCCGCCCCATTTACGACGTGCGCTGCTGACCACTACCACCGTCCCCCTCCTCGCCCCCCGCAGATCCCCGACGCCGTGACGCACTACTACATGACCCGCGCTGGCCTCCCGCCGCCGCCCCAGACCGACCCGCGCCTCGCGCGGCTCCTCGCGCTCGCGACACAAAAGTTCATCGCCGACGTCGCCGCGGATGCGTATCAGTACAGCCGGATCCGTGCATCCAACACGAGCGCCAACAATCCGATGGGCAACCTGGGCGCCGCGGCCGGCTTCCCCGCTGCACAGGGTGCCGGAGGTGGTGGCAGCGCCGGCGGCGCCGGCGGCGGCAAGGACCAGGGCAAAGGTGGGCCGCTGGGGATTCAGCGACCGGGATTTGGGGGCGGGGGCCAGGGCGGCGGGCTAAATCGGACGGTGCTGACGATGGAGGATCTGGGGATGGCGGTGGGGGAGTTTGGGGTGAATGTGAAGAGGGGCGAGTTCTACCGATGAGCGTGGTGAGAGGACGGACGATGCGAAGCATCTTGGTTGGGCATTTCACACGGACTAGCTACCATGGCACATGCGTCGCGGAGGTCTCGACGGCTTAGCCCTAGACATCGGCTTTCCTACATTCCTCATGGGGTGGGACGGCATTTGAGTCCTCGGCGTTGTCAGGAATAAGACTGGATGCGGGATACGGCGCAACGGCATATCGCATGGCTACTTGTAGAAAAACAACGCACATGTAGAAGCACGGTGTCATATCTCGTGGCCTCCATGCAGAGTCAGCCGCGTACCAGAGAGCCTGCCATCGTCGATGAGGGATTCCCTTCTATCGCCCACCGTTCACTTCTTCCTCCTCCAGATAAAGGGTTTTCTTGTTCTGCATTACCCCACACACATTCTGTCAGCAGCTGCACACACGGCCGCGCTCGGGGAACGAAAGGGCTGCAATCCATACGGCGAAAACTCCCCCAGCTTGTGTCCGACCATGTCCTCGGTGATCTCCACCTCGTGGTACACCTTGCCATTGTGGACCTCGAACCGCAGCCCGACAAAGCTGGGCAAAATGGTCGCCGCACGCGCCTGGGTGCGGATCGGAGGCACCCATTTTCCGGGCTTGGGGCGAACAATGGGCAGACTGCGAGCCGGCGTGAGTACGTATGGTCGGCGCTCCTGCGAAATGTTGGGTGGGCTCACGGGACGATGTTTGGACCTTTGCAGAACAGGATCCAGTTAGCTTTGGGTGGTTGAGACACGATCTTCGGCATACCTTTCCACACCGATCGCTTGAGCAGAATTCGAGTTGGCTGCATTTTAGAGGCGGGGGGCAATCCAGGGGATTGTTGCCTGTCGCAAAACGCCGAAGTTAGGTAGGAAATGGATGCGTGCCAATTGTTGGTGGGGTATGAAAGCACCACTCACCGAGGTCACTCACCGAGGTGAACCTTTCTTGCAAGATTGATGACATCGGTGAGAAAGCCAAGGCCCTCGTGTGTCAGAAGCAATGAGATATGATGCACATGGAAATGCAAATCAGGCAGTTGGTGGCGGTGCGCCTGAGCCACGTTGTGGCGCAGGGGATCATGACGAATCGTGACGTCACTTAGGCTTCCGATATTACTAGCTATAGGTGTTGGACAACGTGGCGCTCGTGTCGCTCCGGTAGAACCTCGGTATTCCCGACACGAGCAGGGCACAGGGTTGCCTGTCAACTTGGGAGCAGGGCATAGGAAGGCCCTGGTTAATTAAAGTGGATATAGCCATAATTCCCTATATCAAGTAGATTAAGCCTATTTTAGAGCCTATAAACGTTGCAAGGAGGATAGAGAAAATCTCTGCCCTAGGCAGCTAAAGCGTAGGTTAAGAGACAGAATATAGATTAGTATATAGAATCGATCAATCAGAGCCTATAGATTCTAACAATTAATAGTTAGAAGCTGTTAGCCTAGTATAGATAAGCCTAGTATTAGTATATATATTATTATTATAATATCTAAGAACATACCTTAATAGCTGCTATTATATCAAACGATAAGAACAATAAGAAGGCTGTTAAGGAGGGCTCTATCCTTCTTTCTAAGTTAGAGCAGTAGATCGACTTTAAGCAGCAGCTTTAGCGTGTTATAAGTAAGGTAATTGAGTTTATAAACCTAAATAATACTAAGGAATTAGATAGATGTCCAGTCCCTTTAACCCTTAATAATATACCTATTCTTAGGTTATTAACTACCTATATTAAGACTGCTTATTAGACTTATATCTACTAGTATTACGGCCTTACTTAGGGAGTATAGCTTATAGAAGAGCATATTAAGCAGGTAAACGCTAATAAGCCTTCTCCTCTTCCTAATAAGTATATTATATATACCGATTTAACTGCTAATAGAAGGGCTATCTTCTAGAGTATATTAATAATATATAATACTATTATAGTAAACTAGAAATATAACTAGAATAACGTTATAAAGGTTAAGAAGTAGATTAGGGAGTATATTAAGACTTATATACTAAATCTGTACTACCTATCTAAGTAAAGCTTTTGCTAGTAGTATTAGAACCTTATTAAGTTAATATATTTAAAGGATTATAAGCAAATAAGGATAATATATAAGGACTATAAGGAGTACCTTAATACTAGTAAGGTAAAAGCAGTTAGTAATTAAAGGACCTAGATAGAGAAGTAGTAAAAGCTATTATACCTAGTAGAGTATTATAAAGTTAAAGGGGTAGCTAACCCTAAACTATAGTTTAACAACTTGCTAATCTTCTTAGGAGTAACCTAAAGGTTCTAAGGCTAGATATCAGCCTTATAAAAGGACTTTAAGAAGTAGGCTAAATAGGAGAACCTTAATTACTATAAAGTAGTAAGGGATTTCTTATAAGATCTTAAGTTTAATAAGCCTTCTAAGCTAAAGCCTAAGAACCTAGTAGGAAGAGGAGATATATACGTTACCCTAAATAGTAAGTAGCCTCTTCCTAATAGAGGTAGTAAGAAGGGTAAAAGAGGAGGGGATATATAAGAAAAGGCCTCTAAGTAAGGAAGAGCTAATACCTATAGCAACTGAAATCTCTAAAGAGCCTTAGAAGTACCCTAAGCCTTAGAACCTAATTATCCTATAAAGAGACCCGGTTCTTATTATAAGAAATATACCTATAGAATAATCTAGTATAACTAAAAGGTATACTAGTATCTATTTCCCTCTCTTATATATAAAGGTTAGAAACTAAAGCTAGATATAGAAAAGTATATAAAACAAGCTATTAAAAAGGATTTACAACTTTGATCGAAGATATCGGCTTATTAAAAAAAGCTAAAAGACAAGTAGAAGGCCTAAAGGTATATAGGATATAGGAAGAAAGTAAAGGCTTTAAAACTAATAGTAAAAGTTATTCCTATACCTAAGAAGAAGAATAAAAATTAGGTTCCTATTAAGTTCGTAGTACTAAAGAGCGTATTATAAGTAAGTAGTATTAGCAAATACCCTCTTAAGTACTTAGCCTGCCTAGATTCTAGTACCTCTATCTATATTTTTAATAATTAGGAGAGATTTAAAAGCTTTAAGGAAGTAGGGGAAGGGGACTACTTTATAGCAGCTAATAGTAAGTTACTGATCAAAGGATATAGAATAGTTTTCCTATATCTATACCTAGGTTAGTACAAACAGGTACTCCTTTAGCTTAATCGTATAGTATACTGCCCTAAGGTAGCTACTAACCTAGTTTCTTTAAGGTACCTTTATAAAAAGGGAATATAGTAGGATTACTAGAAGTAGGGTACCCTTTTCTACCTTAGAAGGATATTAGACTATAATAAGATCTGCGAAATCTAGAAAACCTATAGCTAGTTCCTACTAGAGTATATTATAACTAATATCTTAATATTAGCCTTTATAATATAAAAGGAGTAGGGTAGGTCTTAAAAGAAGAAGACTAAGCCTAGGACAATCTAAGTATAGTACCGGCAGTTAGGTTACCCAAACCTAGAAGTACTTTATTACCTTATTTAAAGTAGTAAGGAAGTTAAGGTTACTGGAAATTATAAGGTAATCAGAACGGTAGACTGCCTGTAATATAGTATAGGAAAAGGCCCTAATTGCTAGGTCTTAAGGGTAGCCCGACTAGACCCGAAGTACCCTAGTAATATCCTAGCTCTTGATTTCTATGATATTAAAAGGTCTAAGGAAGGCTTTATATCTATTATACTATTGTAAGATTGTAAGTTAGGCCTAATATAGGACTATTATCTTTGTAATCGGTTGGTTAAGAGTATTATTATAGCCCTGGATAACTGCCTTTTAGATCTTAATCGAAGGTATAGAATTTAGGTTCTAGATATTAAAGCTAATAACAAGATTATAGGAAGGAAGGGAGTAATCTAAGCCTAGCTATAAGGGAAGTATATTAGAATAAATCTCTCTGCTATTTAGACCTAAGATTAGAATAAAGGTATAGAAAGAGCTGCCGGCATTCTAAAAAGATAGGTAAAGGCAATAGTAGCAGGGACTAACTTACCTTCGAATAAGGTAGCTAAGGTATTTAGAATAGTAATATATCTCTTAAATTACACCCTAAGGTATTAGCTAAAGTGGAAAACACTATATAAGGTATTCTATTTGTTTATAGAATTAGTAGGTACTAAAGAGATAATATCTGTTAAGCTATAGTAAGGGTATCTCTAGGTTTTCCTATATTAAGCCTTTATGTTAGAAGCAGATATATAGCTTAAGAAGAATAAGCTAAAGAGGTTTGCTCTAAAAGCGTTCTTTAGATACCTAATCGGATATAACTTAACGAATATTTATCGAATCTAGAACCTTCGAACTAATGAGATTATAGTAACCTAGGACGTGATTTTTAATAAGAAAGTAGTATTTAACAGGTCTAAGGAGTACCTTATAGTTAGGCTAAGAGATCTAAGCTTAGAAGGGCTAAAAGAGTAGCTTGCCAAGATTGAGAAAAGGACAGAATCCGAAAATCTAAATACTGTTGTAGCTAATATCCCTGCCTAGGATATACCCTATAAAGTAGGGGTAATAGACCTAGGTAATAGATTAGAAGAAGAAGAGAAAGAGGATATCGATATACCTAACCTTATAGATAATATAGAACTAGACGATTTAGTAGAAGTAATATAAGAACCTTAGTATATAAAGGCTTACCTACTCCTATATCCAACTTTAGAAGCTACGCCTCTACTAGTAGTATAGGGTATGCTAGGAGCATGCCTTATAGTATGTTTTAAGGATCGAGTTCTTAATTAGTAGTTCCTTAATACCTTTATAAAGAGAGATTTCCTTATCTAAAAGGCCTCCTTTACTATTAGAAGGCTTATAAATAGAGACCCTAAGATAAAAGAGAGCATACTAATATCTAAGATCCTAAGTATTAAGAACTTTAAGCTAGGTACTATTTATTCCTCTTAGCTGCCTCTAGTGCCTAAGCTATACTAGAACCTTAAAAGCTACCTATAGGGGAAACACTTTAAAGAAGCTAAAAGACAGTACCTTCTTATATACCTAGAAACGTAGAAGGAAGTACCGATTGCTAAGGTATAGGGCAAGCAGGTCTTAGATAATATATAGGTATATATATATAAAATCAATAAGTATAGTTACCTAGAGAAGTTTAAGGCTAGGTTAGTAGTCTAAGGCAATTAATAATAAGGGACTCTAAGAGAGGATATATACGTAGTAACGTTAGTAGGAAAGTCCTTCTAGATCTTAATAGTAGTAATAGCGAGGTTCGATATAGAGCTGATCCAGTTTAACGTTTTAAACGCCTCTTACAACGCTCGCCTTAACTAGGATATATATATAAGACTCCTAGTAGGTTAAAGGAAGTAAGGTATAGTCTATAAGCTAAAGAAAGTACTATATGGACTTCGGGAATTGCCTTACCTATAATATAAAAAGTTTAGCAGTACTCTTTAGGATTTTAGGCTTAACGTAATACCCTCCGAACTATATATCTTCTAGAAGGGAGGAGTCTTTATTCTCTTCTATATAGATAATGTAATAATAGCGTACTATAAGAGGTACAAAGCCCTTGCTAAAGACCTAATAAGCTTGCTTTAATCAAAGTATAAGATAACTAGTAGTAGTAAGCTAAACTAGTTTCTTAGGCTATAAGTTATTTAGGATTAGGAGTACTATAAGATCTATCTTTTATAGGCAGTATACTATAAGAAAATCTTTAGATTAGTAGACGACCTAGTAATCGGGAGTAAGGTAACAAAGCTAATAGTATAGAGATATACCTCCTTTATAGTACTAGAAGAATTAAAGAGCAACCTAGGGCAGATAACGAACGCCGAGATAAAGTCGTACTAGAGAAAAGTCAGCTTGATAATATATATAGTAGTAATTATAAGGGTCGATATAGCCTTTACTACGTTAAGATTATCGAGATTTCTTATAAACCTAGGTCTAGAGTATTATAAAGCAGCAGATTATTACCTTAACTACCTATACTATTCTAGAAATCAGTGCCTTTAGCTCGGGGGTAGAAATATATATAAGGTTTAGTATAATACTTCCTTCGCCGATAATATAGCTAATCGAAAAAGCTCTTAAGGATATATATTAAAATGGGTAATCCTATATAAGGATCTATAACCACTATAGCCTACTAGTAGTAGTCATATAGGGTACGTAGGGGCAGCAACAGCGTTGATATGGCCTAAATAGCACTTCCTAGGTATGTGCTAATATAGTAAAGTAGGGCCCTTTACTATATTCCCTCTATAAAAGTCCTTATATAACGGTATAGTTATAGGCTATAGCGCTATATTATAGGGGCTTTAAGCTTATATATCACGGCTTTTAGTGGGTCTTATAGGCCTATAAGGCTTATAGTTGTAGGTAACGTAGTAACTTGATTTCTAGTCCAAGTAGGTAAGGCTTCGCAATTTCCTTCCCTATATATACCCTCCGGGACCGTTCCTGCCTTCTACACGGCAGGAGCGCCTTAGTAGGTGCATGGCCACTTCCCGAAAAACCAAATAAGCTGGCGATTTTAAATAATCGACTTACGGCCACCTAAGCTGCAGGGTAAGCCGCACGACTTTTCCTATAAGTTCTGTTTTCGCTCCTGCGGTGTAGGGTAGGTACAGGGTAGGTAGGTGACCTAGTAGAAGAGCCTTTTAAGGCTATTTCTAGCGCTTATACAGCCTAAGGAGGCTGTCTCCACAAAAGTGGGGCATAAATCTAAAAATAGAAAAGCCTTTTAAAGCTATTTCTAGGCTATATAGTGGAGTATATAGCTTAGTCAGCGGTATCCACAAAAGTGGGTCCACCCTCAGAATATAGCTATATATCTAGTAGTTCGAGAACTGAAATCCGTTTTGCCTAAGCTATAACCGTTAGAGCGCTATAGCTTATTTTGTACGTTTAACAATATATAATCAAGCTTTTTAGTAGGCTAGTTACTTAAAGGGCAAGTAAGCAGACCTATATAATAACCTCTACTATAGAAGCGGAATTGGTATCTATAATAGAAGTAGTATAAGAAGCGCTATATCTCCGCCGCCTAATCTATAATCTTAGAATCAGTCTTGAAAGGGAGTATAGCGTATAAGTGTTCTATAATAACGCTTAAACTATAAGACTAGTAACCAGGGACAAAACGCTAAAAACGAAGCTCCGGTATATTAATATCAAGAATTACTAGCTCTAGCAGGAAGTTGTTATAGGAAGGGTTCTTACAGACTATATACTAATAGATTAACAATTAGTAGATAGCCTAATGAAAGTTCTTATAAACAATAGTTTTACTGCTTTCTATAAGTAAGTCAGTATAGTAGAAAAGAAAGAAAAGATCAAGAAGTAGTAGAGGGAGGAAGGCTAAGACATAGAGACTTAGCAGCAGGTATAGAAGGGAGTACCCCAAGAAACTAGTCTATTAAGCTAAATATCGCTATTATAATCCGTAAATGTAAAATTAATTAGGGCCTAGCTAGAAGTCCTAGGGTACGCCAGAGTAGTAATAGAATCCTCCTTTATAGCTACGTTAGTAGCCTGTAGTACGCTCTTCCTATTATTATTGTTATGGTTGTTAGACTCTATTACTACTGCCTTTTTTACCTACTTCTTTATCTCTTCCTTCCTCTAGATAGTCGTAGCCTATTTCTACGTCCATAGCTCTTAGATTAAGCTAGCGTACTCTCTAATAAAAGTATATAATATCTAAATAAGGACAGTTAGGACAGACTAGAAGCATAGTAGGACAGGATTATAGGGTAACTTACTACTAGGGCTACGATACTAGAAGAGTATTTAACAATATAGGCCTAATAGGCCTATACTGCCGCTAAAATCTTATTGTTATCTGCTAGAAACGTAGGTTAGTACGAATAGCGCTAAAGGGGTATATATAGGCTGGACTTATAAGAGACATATAGATACTAGTAATAGGAGTAATTTAAATACTATAACCGAGAAGAAACATAGGGACCAAGCTACGCTATATATAGCACTAGAGGGGAAAAATCGCCAGAATCGGCCTATAAGACTAAGTATATAAGACAGCGCTTATAGTATACCTTATATAGCTTACCGTCCTAGATAGTAGAAACCGCCGGTAATATAGACAGTAACGCCCCTATCGGTATAGACTGTAAGGCTAGGCTTAATACTAGCTTGCTTATAACCAGCTTCTTATAGACTGGTATTACCGGCCTTTTAGCGCTAGCTACTGGTAAATGTACCCTAGGGACTGTTAAGACTAGGGCAGTAATAGCTGCCGGCAAAGGCAATAGACCCGAATTCCCGAAATGCAGCTTCTTTAACGATAGTAGTACTATAATGTCGTCGTCCTCCTTATTGTCGTTCTAGATAAACTAGACTAGATATAAACCGTTAGCTATTAAAAGAACCACCTAGGAAAGGCAAGATAAAAGGATAAACTGTGTTTCTAGCCTAATAAGGGCAAATCTCCTGCTACTAGGGTAGTAGGCTGCTCTAGAACCGACTTCTTCTTTTAAGTAGATATCTATAATAAAAGGAAGTTAGAAAAACTTATAAAATTAAATATAGTAATTATAAAAAGCCTTATAGTAAGAAGGGCAAGTATAGAAAGATAAAAACGCGTTTATAGGAAGGAGGAAATTTTTAGAGCTCTAGAAGAGGCAAATAGATTTTATACCTAACTAGCTACTATATAAAAGAGCAACAATATAGGCAGTTAAGAATTATACCCTTTCTCTCTAACTTCTATTTCCTCCTCCCTAAGAAGGGACAGTATACCCTAATACTAAGAAAAGAGAGGTAGCAGACCCTTACCGATTAATAAGCCTTAATATATACAGATATAAAATATAAGAGCAAAGAAAAAAGCCAGGTAGTACACCTATAATAGGAACAAGAAGAAAAGGGTAGTATACCCTAATAGAGAAGAGAAGCTAGGATAGTATACCTTAAGGAAGAGGCAGTATACCTCGACTTAAAGGAAGAGGCAGTATACCTTAACCTAAATAAGGAAAAGGCAGTATACCTCGACCTAAATAAGAAAGAGGTAGTATATCTTAACCTAAACAGGAAAGAGCAGTATACCTAGACCTTTAGATCTAACGAGACTTGCTATGTTAGTTTAACTACCTTATTACCTAGATTAGCCCTTATAAAGACAGTAAGGAGTAGAGAAGAGACTGCTACTAAAGTAATAAGCTAGTATTTATAACGCTAGAAGTAGTTTACAAGGCACCTATAAGATCGGCAGAGGTAAAAGGAGTATAGCAAAAGAGATAAGCGTTCCTAAGCTAAACAGTAATCTAGTAGTCTCTAATAGAGTAAGGTATTACGCCGGTTAACTACCTAGATAGTAGACTATAGTAATAACCGTTAGGTATCCCTAGAAATAAGATTATAACAGTTAAAAAGAGCTAGATAGTTCCTCTTCTAAAAAGATACCTCTAAGATTAACAGAGAAAGTAGGTTAGAGAGAGAACAGCTAACTTTCCTAGACCCTATCTAGGTTAGTAACTAGTAATATCTATTAGAAGCCTGATCTTAATAATCCGGAGTACTCTAATAAGTCCCTATAGAGGAATAGGACTATAGGGTAGCAGAGCAGCTAAGTATTACCTATTAGTACAATCCCTTTTCTAATTAAGTAGTAGAATAACTACCCTTTTACTAGCCTAGAAAGTACTGTATAACCAGAGAATAGAGACCTTAGGGGTATTGATAATAGTTACTAAGAAAAAGACTATACTGCTGTCTATGAAGCCTAACTACAACCTCTACGATCCTAGAATATAGGTACTATAAGCGTATATTACCGCTAAACATATCGTTAATAAGGAAGAGCCTTATAGCAAGGCCTAGGATTGCTATTACAAACCTAGACCTAGGGATATATTAGACAATATAGCGCTTATATTGCTCCGGTAGAACCTCGGTATTCCTAATAGGAGCAGGGCATAGGGTTGCCTATCAACTTAGGAGTAGGGCATAGGAAGGCCCTGGTCAATTAAGATAGATATAGCTATAATTCCCTATATTAAGCAGATTAAGCCTACTTTAAGGCCTATAAACGTTATAAGGGGGACAGAGAAAATCTCTGCCCTAGGCGGCTAGAGCACAGGTTAAGGGACAGAACATAGATCAGCATATGGAATCGATCAATCAGAGCCTATAGATTCTAACAATAGGCGCCTTTCTAGAAAGGTGGCTTAATTAATTCTTTTCCTAGGAACGAACAGGTTAAATGTATATATATAAATTGGCGAACCTAGTATAGCTTGCGGATTGTTGCCCTTAAAAGTGTTTTCTTCTTCTTCTTCTTCTTCTTCTTCTTCTTCTTTTTCTATATTGGATATACTTTTTTTTATCTCTTATAGCAGAGCTGTTAGGAGACTATTACGCTTCCTGTTTCTAAGTAATCTGTTAATTGCGGTAAGGGGGATCAGGTACTGATCCCTATAACCGCGTAGCACATAAGCCCCTTGCTCTAGGGAATAGGGCGCGTACTGCGCCACTTATGCAATAGCTATAAGTAGCGTACCTACGTACTACATAATAGTTACTAATAAGCGCTCTACTCTAATATAGGTATTTAAGAGGTATATAACTACCTCCTAGATAGAAGGAGAGATATAATAATCTAGAACTAGAACTTAAATTAGTATTTCTTTGCTACTTACTTTGCTTTTATTGTTTTAGGTTACTATAATCTCTAAAAACCTACTAATACTAATTAGTATTATCTTTCTATTATAATATAGGGGTAATATAAAGTAGTAAGGTAGTTAGTTAAGTGCTTAATAACCTTAACTAAGTAGATTGTAGTTTACTTACTAAAGGCTATCAATTAGGTAACTAAACAACCACCCTATTAACTTAGCAATATTACTTATAAGAAAACCAATACTATAAACCTACCCTTTTAGGCTAAAGAAGCTTGACCTAAGCTTCTAAACTAAGGAAGTATTGCTTAAAAGAACGCTACTAAAACCATATTACAAACTAACTCTACTATAATTAATATACTATAGCGTCCTAAGATCTACCTACTTATAGAACCTTAAAAAGGGAGGATACTAAGATAAACCCTTATTATATACTAAGTATTTCGTTAAGTATAGCCTAAGATCTTAAAAAGTATTTTAAACAAGAATTCCCTACCTAGCTACCTATTATAAGCATCTTATTGGAATGGGTAATCCTATATAAGGATCTATAACCACTATAGCCTACTAGTAGTAGTCGTATAGGGTACGTAGGGGCAGCAACAGCGTTGATATGGCCTAAATAGCACTTCCTAGGTATGTGCTAATATAGTAGAGTAGGGCCCTTTACTATATTCCCTCTATAAAAGTCCTTATATAACGGTATAGTTATAGGCTATAGCGCTATATTGTAGGGGCTTTAAGCTTATATATCACGGCTTTCAGTAGGTCTTATAGGCCTATAAGGCTTATAGTTGTAGGTAACGTAGTAACTTGATTTCTAGTCCAAGTAGGTAAGGCTTCGCAATTTCCTTCCCTATATATACCCTCCGGGACCGTTCCTGCCTTCCATACGGCAGGAGCACCTTAGTAGGTGCATAGCCACTTCCCGAAAAACCAAATAAGCTGGCGATTTTAAATAATCGACTTACAGCTACCTAAGCTGTAGGGTAAGCCGCATGACTTTTCCTGTAAGTTCTGTTTTTCACTCCTGCGGTACAGGGTAGGTACAGGGTAGGTAGGTGACCTAGTAGAAGAGCCTTTTAAGGCTATTTCTAGCGCTTATACAGCCTAAGGAGGCTGTCTCTACAAAAGTGGGGCATAAATCTAAAAATAGAAAAGCCTTTTAAAGCTATTTCTAGGCTATATAGTGGAATATATAGCTTAGTCAGCGGTATCCACAAAAGTGGGTCCACCCTCAGAATATAGCTATATATCTAGTAGTTCGAGAACTGAAATCCGTTTTGCCTAAGCTATAACCGTTAGAGCGCTATAGCTTATTTTGTATGTTTAACACCCCCTCTATTCTTCTGTTCCTTTATAAGCCTTAGAAAGCTATATATAGGTAAAGAATAGAAGAATCCTAAGAAATAAGAACGTAAGAGCAAAACTATTCCGTTAGACAAAGGGGTTAGGCCCTTATATATATATAGGATAAACCCCTACTATATATAGAAAGAAGTAAGAATATATATGATGTTGAAATCAAACCTATAACCTATTTAAAGGTATAGGTACTATAGCTTTTAAGCGTATAGTAATATATAATATCTAAATATTCTATACCCTAGCGACTAATAGACGTACTAGAGTATAGAAGGAGTAAAGGGCTTATAAACGCCTTTATCCTCTTATAGAGAAAACGATTTTTAGCACGGTTTTAAATTTTATGCCCTTTTTTACTCTATTCTTTCAGCAAGTTCTAGTAAGGAAATAACAGGTAGTTACATAGAGAATCCCCCTCTAAAGGAAAGTATACTACTAGTAATAGCCGGAGCCTATATTTTCCAAATATAGCTATACTGAACCGACATTACACATCTGAAAACGCGTTCTTGGTCAGGACCGCTCCAAATCGACTGCACTCTTTTGCAATCCACTTGTCCAATTAAGGACTCAACACACGCCAAATTTGGCTGCGGCGCAGTCGCTCGTTCGACAGCGCTATAGTCGGATTCTAACCGTACAATATAGTCGACCGTAGCTAGAAATCTACAGCTATAGCAGGGCAGGCGCATAGGCCCTATAGTTATATGCCCTAGCCCCGACTCCAACTCCGCCCCTAGCCCCCTAGAGGCTATTAACAAAGCCCCTAAGCGCTTGGGCTACAGCTTCTTAACCTACCTTACTACCGCTACCGCTACTACTACTACTACCACTTCCACCGCCAACCCTACTACTACTATAACCGCTATTAGGTTAAGCGATATACCGTTCGATAGCCCTTTTAAAGGGCTTTCCAGCAGTCAATACGCTACTACCGCCACTGCCGCCCCTACCCCCTTTAAAAAAGGGAAAAAAGAAAAAGAAAAAGCCCTACTACCCATAACCCTTGCCCTTACCTTCTCTAGTCTTATAGACCAGATAGTTAGTCTTTTAGTTAATAACCCGGCCTTTAAGGAGATCGTCGAATATACCAGGCTAGCTAGAAAGCTAACTTAACGTAGATCTTAAAAGAGAAGGAGAAAAAAGCCCTGATATTTCCCTTGTTCATTACCTAGGCCCCAAGGCAGAAGAAGCAACAATAATAACAGTAACAACAATAGTAATAACAATAATAGCAGTAGTAGCAACAACCCCCTGCTATTGAATTAGAGCTAACCCGCTGTACCTAGGCTGCTATAGCAGCAGCTAGGGTAAAGCCTACTAAGCTAGGCTTAGAAAAACAGGTCCTTATATAGCTAGGATTAGCCTCTTCCTCCCTTGGCCAAAAATCAGCCCTGGAAATCGCATAGGTAGTATAGAAGGCTATAGGGCACTCTATTAAAGGGGTAAGGACCCTACTAAGCAGTAACCTTATACTAGTTACTAAAGAAGAAAAAATCAAAAAAGCCCTAGAAGAAAACACAGCCTAACTAGCCTCTTTATTACTAGAGGCCTCGATCTATACTACTATCTAGGCTATTACTGTTAAAGGGCTTATAACAGCTAACCGGGTAACGGAAGCTAGCCTTCTAGCAGCAGCAAAAGAAGTATATCCTTTAGCCTTAAGGGCTAAGGTCTAGTACCCCCTCTAGATTAAAAGAACAAGAGTCTTAGCTCTTATTACCTTCTCTAGCTAGCAAGAGGCCTACTAGGCCTGTTAAGATGGAATCTTCTAGGCCTATAGGGCCCTAAAAGCAGAGCCCTATATCGATAAGGCTAGGGCCTTATAGTGCTTTAACTGCTAGTAATAGGGGTATAAAGCTAAATACTACCACTCCCCTGCCCTCTACTATAACTGCGGCCAAGAAAAGAAGAAGCATACTAACAAGGCGGCCTATACTAGGGCCTATAACTGCCAGAACTACCAAGGAGACCACCATACTAGGGCAGAGGAATGCCCTAAAAGAAAGAAATATAGGGCATAAGCAAAGGCCTACCTTCAAAATAGGCCTATCAACTTCGACCTTCTAGGCCCTCTTAAGCTAGCAATACCGATAAAAGACCGGCTAGAAGGAGAAGAGGGCTATACAGTAGTAGCTGGAAAACGCTGCCGTAGACGCCCTTCTATAATACCCACTACTACCGCTATTATAGCCCCCCTTTCCTAAAGGATAATAAGGGAGGCTTTTAGTAAAATCCCTACCGCTACCTTTGCCGCTACTACCAACCCTATAGCTATAGCTATAGCTATAACTATACCCTCCTCCCTAGAGCCGGTAAGGGGCTCTATAAAGGAGGAGGATACAGATATGCTCTAAGTCTTTTCTTTCCTTTTATTTCTACTCCTTTTGTTTAAGACAGCCTCCCTCCTTTCTTTTAGACTGCTTTCCTTCTACCCTTCCCTATAGCCGGTATCTTACTACTATACCTAAGGTAAGAGGGAAGGCTATAAGGCTAAGCTTATAAGCTTTTAAGCTTTAAGCCTAGACCTACCTTTACCTCTTTCGCTGATAAGACCCCTTCCTTATTCCCCTACCCTAAGCCCTATATTAATTGAGATATAGGGCGTTCTTACGGGAGATAGGTAGGGGAATAGGCGCAATTTCCCTTAATAGCCTCCTAGACGGCCTCCTCTTGCGTTGTGTTTTTCTTTTAGTACTGCTTTTTTCCTCTTGCTAGGTTGCCCGCCTTGTTTGAGCTCGTTAGAGGTTTTTCATCCGTTTTCCGGTTTTCCTCTAGCATTAGTGTAAGCTAGCAGCTCCTTATAGTCCAATAAGGACTCTATAGGTGGAATACAATATATATATAAATATAGCTATACTATATACTAGAGTACTTCTAGACGTAGCTAGAGTAATATAGGCCTCCCTAACGCCGCAGGGAGCTAATGCCAGCACAAGGGCGCCTATAGAACTGTACTATAGTAGCTAGGACCTTATAAGCCTTTTAAGGCTATATAGAGGAATTAGGTGATTCTAGAGGGCTGTAAAGTAGCCAGTACTATTGACTAGTCTTATAAGCTAATCAGGCTAAGCCAGGCCTTCTATATATATAGATAGATAGATTCTATTACGCTATCTGATCCCTGTAGGGGATATCTAGGTAGGCTGAACTAGTGCTATAGGAAAACCGTATAACGGGTGAAAAACCTATAACCGTACATAGGAAAAAAGGGGGGTGTAATAGGGGGTAGGCCAATCTTTACCAGAGTAGATACCGCCCCTTTAGGAGTATAAGAACATACTGCCTAAAGGGGTATAGGCTAGACCGCTCCCAGCCTCTAAGCAACAGAGTATTCTAGCAGCCTAGTAGCAATGTGGCGAACTAGGGGGTGTATAGCGCTACCGCCCCCTTTTTCAAGTCTATAGAGAAAGCTATGTATATCCCCTCTTTCCCTCTCCTTAAAGGAGGCCGAAGGGTAGGCCGGACAACCGTCGAATATATGTCGGATGTCCTCTATAGCTAGGTAGCAGCAGCAGAGGGGGTTATTAACCCTAGGCACCTTATAGGTATATAGGAATCCTTTTAGGCCTATCTTCCCTATATAGGCCTATATTAGCAGCGAGCTCTTAGCCTTAGAGAGGTTATAGTAGCGTTTTTAGAAGGCCTCCTTAAAGGCTTTAGCTAGGTTCTCTTCTTAGAAGGTAGCCTTAGCTGATTTCTCTAAGAGGCTCTCTATATAGGGGTTGTAACTAGAGGCCCTAGCCTCCTATAGGTAGCGATCCTTCTAGGCGGTATAGAGGGGTTCCTTGTTAATAGCTTTTCTTAGTTGTTAGTAGTACTACTAGGCTATTACCTCCTTTTTTCTTTCTTGCTTTATACGCCCTCCTAGAGGGAGGCTGGTCCTAGGGGTCCTATTTCCAAGGGTAAGGCATAGGGCTTCCTTCTACTTAGCCACCTCTTTCCCTTTAGCCCTATTTATCCTAGTCTAGCTAGAGAAGGAGAGGGCATTAAGGTAGAGGTTAAGAGGGGGGATGTTAGCCTTATAGTAAAGGCTTTAGACCAGTGTCCTTTTATAGGCCCCTATAACCCTCCTTAGGGCCTTGTTTTCAACTGCTAGTAGGCCTCTGGTTATACCCTATAGCCTATTTAGTGTTATAGGTATAGAGGTATGCCAGGCCAAGGCTGTATAGGCTAGGACTGGCCTTATTACTACTGTATATAGGAGCCTAGTCTTTTCGATTCCAGGTCCCCAGGTCTTTCCAGCTAGCCTAGTAATAGTAAGGGACTGCGTTTTTAGCTTCTACTATAGGGTGCTAGCATAAGCCTTCCAGGTAAGCTTAGGGTCTAGCTAGACCCCTAGAAAACGGGCCTCTATAGCTGGTTATAGGGGGGGGGGGAGTCCCCTATTAGTCCTAGGTTAATAGGGTTAGTCTAGGGCCTCCTTCTAAGGGGGAAGTATATAAGCTTGCTCTTTGCTACTAAGAAGGTAACTCTAGTAGTTATTACCCAGTCTAGGCACTCTTTCCAGGCCTCTTCTAGCTATCTAACCGTTGTTATAGCCTCCCTGCCGAAGGCTAGTAGGTTAGTATCGTCTATATAGCCTATAGTAGAGATAGTAGGGTATTTTCTCTCTAGCCTTTCGTATAGGGGGTAGAGGTATAGAACTAAGAGGATTGGTAAAAGTGGTAAGCCTTAGGGTACTCCTGTTAGTACTAGGATTTACTGGCTTTTTTAGCCGTTAAATAGGAGGCTAGTAGTCCTAAAAAAGAGGAATTCCTTTAGCTAGGATAGTAGCCAGGTAGGTAGCCCTAGCTAGTCTAGTATAGCTAGGAGTCTACTATAAGGGATACTGTCAAAATACCCTAATAGGTCTAGCTATAGGAGGGAGGCCCCAGCTTTATACTTCTATACCTCCTAGATCTAAGCTATAAAGAGGTATATAGCCAATTCGGTGGATTTATAGCGGTAGTAGCCCTATTGCGTTGCTGGAATTAGCTTAAAAGCCTTAGCTATATCCCTTATCTTAGTCCCTATAACTTTCTCTAGGACTTTACTAATACAGTTAAGTAGGGCTATAGGGTAGTAGCCTCTAGGGGTGTTATAGGTGTCCGGCTGTTTTCCTAGTTTAGGAAGGACAATAGTAACCACTTCCTTATATTCCTATAGATAGAAGCCATAAAGGAAGGATTTTAAGGCTAGTATAGCAAGGGCCTTATATGAGGGGTTACTATAGGCCTTTAGAAAGCCTGTAGGAAGTTCGTTAGGTCCTAGTACTTTCTAGGGTTTTGTTGTTTTAATAGCCTCCTTTATATCGTCCAGCCTAACCGTCCAGCTAACTAGTAGCCTCAGGCCTATTAGGGGTTCCTCCGGGCTGTCCTTTTAGGGGGAGGGGGGGAAGAAGCATGCTAAAAGGGCCTTTACCTTCTTCTAGAAGGTACTAGCTTGTCCAAGGGTTAGTAGCTTAGAAGGGGGTAGGGCAGTGGTACTTTATAGCCTAGCCTATCTTTCTAGTTACTAGAGCTTTTCTGGTTTTTCTCTAGCCTCTTATAGAAAAGCCCTCTAGGTCTTTCTCTTACTCTCTTTTATAGCCTTTGTTTGTTTCCTCTAGGCTAACTTATAGGTAGTAAGGAGGGCCTGGTTGCTAGAGGAGCGTTAGAGCTGTCTTTCTGCCCTTTTTCTCTCCTAGACTACCTAGTAGATTTCGTTGTTCTACCAGGGGGTACTCTTCCTTCTAGTAGTTACTAGGGCTCCTTTAGGGGTTATAGCCCTAGCAATATGCTAGAGTTCCTCTAATAGTCGTCTATAGGCCTCCTAGAGCCTAGCTAGGTTAAAGAGGCGTGATAGGTATCTATAGCCCCCTATATTATATATTAGGGAGCTAGCCTCTCTTACTACCCCCTCTTTATCCATCTTTTTCTACTAGAATTAGGGGGGTAGTAGTAGGGTTTCTATGGTCTCTAGGTCGATATCCAGTGCTTAGGGGTAGTAGTCTAAGCGTAAGCGTATATCTAAGCTAGTATAAGAGCAGGTAAGGCTACTACTAAGCTAAAAGTGGTCGATAGTAGAGGCCCTGCCTGCTTAGCTCCCCTATAGCGCCTTAGTTATAGTGCTGTAGGGGGTATAGAGGGTAAGCCCCTACTCTGCTATTAATAGTAGTAGGTCTTCTAACCTAGGGCTAAAGCGGTTATATTAGTCCTAAAGGGGGTGGTAAAGGTTAAAGTCCTTAGCTAGAAGGTAAAGGCCTAGGCAGGTGTTAATCTTCCCCTTTATTTCTTCTATAAAGGGGGTTAAGCCAGTCTAGGGTTGGGGGTCGTTATATAGGGACTAGACTATAAAGGGGCTGTTCTTAGTCTGTATAGTAGCCCTAGCCCAGTCTAAGCTAAAGCTGTAAGTCCATATTGCTAGCGGGAGTGATTTATAGATATAAAGTAAGGCCCGTCCGTTAGGGGTGAAAATAAGGTAGTAGGGGGCTGATCTAAGGCAGTAGGTAGAGTGCTATACCTACCTATTAATCTAGGGCTCTTATATAGCAAGTATTTCTTCTTTTACTATAGAAAGTAGTACTTCCTATACCTCCTTCAAGCCCTATATATTCCAGAGGCATACCTTTATATTTCCATCTCCTCTAGCTATATAGTTAGCTATGGTTGTTATATAGTAGTAGTAGCATTAGCTAGTCCGGTATCCAGGTCCGGTCTAGGTCTAGTATCTAGAGGTCTAAGGGCTCCTATAGGTTCTAGGGTTCTAGTAGGTCCAATAGCCCCTTTAGGGCTTATAGTTAGCGTAGAGGAAGAAGGGGGGGTTTAGCCGCTTAGGTAGCTAAAGCAGGCAGTGATTATACTCTGGTTAGGGGTTAACCCTCTTAATACTATTAGTTAGCCTCTCTGTCTCTTCTCTAAGACTATAGTATAGCCTTCCTCCCCCTCCTCTTGTAATAGGGCCTACTAAGGGTATTACTACTATTGTTATTACTATTGTTATTACTGTTAGTGTTGGTATAGGGGTAGTTGGTCAACGTTAAAGGCCTTAGGCCTAGAACGTAGGTATCTCTTAGCCTATGCCTATGCCTCTTTTAGGTAGGGGCAGGCCTCTAAGCAGGTATAGTAAGCTTGGTGGCAGTTACGGCAGCGGGGTGCCCTAGAGTAGGTAGGGGCTTCTGGCGTAGTATGGCTATTAGCGCTATAGTTATAGCAGATCTCTTCTTTGCTCCGGCATACCTTAGCCTTATAGCCCTATTTCCAGTACCTTAGGTACTAGATAGGCTTAGCTTCGTCGATCCAGGGCTCTACTTCTAAGGCTCGGCAGCTCTAGAAGACCCCCTCCTTATAGGCCTTCTAGGCTGCCTCTAGAGAGGTAAAGGCTATTAGTACCTTAACCCTAGTCTGTTCTAGCCCTTAAAGGTGCTAGACCTTTGCTCTAACTACTATAGGGTATTGTTTTTTAGCTTTTTCTAGTAGGCCTTCTTCTATAACCTAGTTATAGACTATAAGGCCCTTAACCGCTACTACCTAGGTTATTATATATAGGGAGGCCTTTTCGCCAAAGGCCCTTATAATCTAGGTAGTATTACTCTCCAGGCTCTTCTTTATCTCTATATTCTCTATAACTAGAAGGAGGTTACTGCTAGAAAGCGTCCGAACCCTCTAAACTACTAGGCCAGAGGCCTGTTATATAGCCTATGCTATCTCTAGGGCAGATTTAGCAAGTACCTATTATTAGGCTTAGCCTAGTCGGATAAGTACCTAGCGCTCTAGGCTAGGCCTAGTTGCCTTACTAGCTATTAGCTTACTAGCTATATTAGCCTAAGTAGGGGCTATAGGCTAGGAGTGGCTAGGCTGTTACTGCTATTACTACTGTTGTTACTGCTAGTAGTAGCTAGGCTGTTAAGGTTATTGCTAGTACTGTGGCTTAGGCGTTACTAAGGTAGTAGGGCGGTTCTAGGGTGCTAGAGCTACTACTATTATAGCTAGGGCTTCTTTAGGCAGGTCCTAGAGCAGGGTTATAAGGGCAATTTACCTGGCTTTAGTAGTTGCCTCTACTATACTATAGAAGTTAGTACTATCCTTAGCTAGGCTAATTATCCGGTCTAGGAGGCTAGAGAGCGTAAAGGCAAGCTTTAGGGGGCTAAGGGCAGCCTAGGCGGTTTTCTTAGTTACTAGGGCAATGTAGTTAGCCTTAGTAGCGTTGTTGTTACTTCCTTCTTTCCCTGTATTTTTCTCCGATTTTTTCCCTAGCTTTTTTAAGGTTTTCTAGCTAGAAGGGGCCGGGGCTAGGGCATACTAACTGCCGTTTAGGCCCCTAAGAAAAGGGGCAAAGACGTGAGTTAAGGGGGGGGCGCTAATTATAGGAGCGTTAATAGTAGAGGGGGCGCTAAAGCTAGGTACTATAGGTACTATAGTTATAGTACCTATAGCAGTCTCCTTAGTAGTAGTAGAGGCAATAGTAGTAGTTTAGCAGTCTTCCATTTCTATATTATCATTTAGGTAGTCTGTACTTAGGGGCTAGCTCAGGGGGTTATTATTATTGTTGTTAGCCGTAGGTAAGGCAGGGTTGCTAGAGCGTAGAGCTGCATTAGCCTATACATAAGGAAATTGCAGTTGTAAAAGGGTAGCTAGGCTCGCTATTTTCTGCATTTTCGCACGCCTAGGACTGTCGTGCAACCAACAGCGCTGCAGCAAAAATTAGCGGGCGTTATATCCTCAATCGGACGGTTCGAATAGATGTAGTTATACGCGATTTGGTGTAGTTTTAACTAAAAACTCGTTTTTCGTTTTTAGGTGTCGGTCGACTCCTTCTATATATATAGTATAGAGTATATATATAGGGGTAAAGGGTAGCTTAGTAAAAAGCTCCCTTAGGTTAAAGGCCTAAAAGCCTAATAAAAGACTGAAAGCCACTAACTAGTAGGGCTTTAGTAAGTCCGTTAGCCGGCATATACTTAGTATTAAGATATATAATAGTAACTATTTTAGCCTTAACCTGCTCTCTAACGTACCGGAATTTCAGTAGGGTATACTTAGTTCTAGCGTATAGCGCTGGGTCATTAGCCACCGTTATAGAGCCCTGATTATCTCTATAAAGAGTAATAGGGTAGTCTATAGGTCTATGAAGTTTAGAAAATAGCCCTATAATCCACTGTACTTCGCGTATGGCCTCTGTAAGTCCATCAGTTTCAGCTTCTAGGGTAGAGAGAGCAATAGTAGTAGCTCTTTTCGTTTTCTAGCTAATAGGCCTACCAGCTAACTTATATAGATAGCCATAGGTAGATTTACTAGTAGCCTTATCCCCTATAAAATCAGAATCACTAAAGCCTATAGGGACTAGACTACTATTAATTATAGAAGTCCGGCTACTACCTTTACTATTTCTAGAATCCACTATAGTAGTAGAGGTAGTAGTTAGGGGCCTAGGCCCTTCCTTAGAGTGAAAGTCTCTACTAAGCTTAGTAGTTATATTACTACTATTACTAAGCTTAGGCCCTAGATTAGCTACTGTATTTCCGTTATAGCTAAAACAGATGCTATAGTCTTTAGTACTATTAAGATACTTAAAAAGATTTTTAGTAGCGTTTAAGTGTGATTTTGTAGGTCTATTTAAAGACCTAGAGAGCCACTATACGGTAAAGCTAATATCTACCTTAGTAAGGAGTATTATATATATAGCTGTTCCTACTAGGCTTTAATAGAGCTTAATTTCCGTAGAATTACAGAGGTGGCTAGTAATATCTTCCTCTAGTTGAAGTTGACTTACTAGCCCCGGCTATAAGGGAATAGATATAGGCTTAGAATCGGCTAAGTTAAAGCGGCTAACCGCCTCTTCTACATACTATAACTGGTTAAGCCACAGGCGCCTATTAGGTCTATCCCTTATAATTTGCACGCCTAGGAAATAGGCGGCAGGCCCTAAGTCTTCTATAGCGTAGACCTTATTAAGCCGTTTCTTTAAATCAGTTATATAGCCTATATTAGGCCCTATAAATAGACAGTCATCTATATAGGTAACGATGAGGAACCCCTCTATACCACCTAGAAGGATCGCTATCTACAGGAGGCTAGGGCCTCTAGTCACGACCCCTATACAGAGAGCCTCTCAGAGAAATCAGCTAAGGCTACCTTCTAAGAGGAGAACCTAGCTAAGGCCTTTAAGGAGGCCTTCCAAAGACGCCACTATAACCTCTCTAAGGCTAAGAGCTTGCTGCTAATACAGGCCTGTATAGGGAAGATAGGCCTAAGAGGATTCCTATATACCTATAAGGTACCTAGGGTTGATAACCCCCTCTGCCGCTGCCACCTAGCTATAGAGGACATCCGACATATATTCGACAGTTGCCCGGCCTACCCTTCGGCCTCCTTTAAGGAGAGGGAAAGAGGGGATACACATAGCTTTCTCTATAGACTCGAAAAAGGGGGCGGCAACGCTATACGCCCCCTAGTTCGCCACATTGCTACTAAACTGCCAGAATACTCTATTGCTCAGAGGCTAGGAGCGGTCTAGCCTATACCCCTTTAGGCAGTATGTTTTCATACTCCTAAAGGGGCGGTATCTACCCTGGTAAAGATTGGCCTACCCCCTATCACACCCCCTATTTTCCCTATGTACGGTTATAGGTTTTTCACCCGTTATACGGTTTTCCTATAGCACTAGTTCAGCCTACCTAGATATCCCCTACAGGGATCAGATAGCGTAATAGAATCTATCTATATAGGTAACGATAAAGTAGCAGGTTTTAGCATTATAGAAGACCCCTGGATCTAAAATAAGAGGGAGATAGCCTAGGCTCTTAAGTAAGATTTTAAGCTTATCTTGCCACTCTCTAGGGCTTTGTTTCAGACTGTATAACGCTTTAGATAGTTTAATAATATTAGGAGTAGAAGGATTATAGCCGTATTTCAGTAAAAGCTTATAAATAGCCTTATTAGAAGCCGCTAGGTCTAATAGTCCTTTAGGGATTTCCATATATATTTCTTCTCTAAGAGCGCTATTAAGAAATGCCCCTATAAAGTCAGCTTATTCTATTTCCCAGTCTAGAACAGCACCTTTAGCTAGAAGTATACGCCAAGTAGGTGGTATACTAGTAGAGGCGTAGGTTATACTATAATCTAGGCCTTCTACCTGTATAAAGCCCCTAGCTACTAACCGAGATTTATACTTAATAGGCCTGTTTTTAGCGTCCTTTTTTACCTTAAGAACGTTTCGATAGGTAATAAGCTTATAGTTAGAAGGTAATAGACTCCTAGGTAGGAATTTAAAAACCCCTAGCTCTAATAACTGGATAAATTCCTTAGTAATAGCCTCTAACCACTTACTACGCTTATCTCTAGGTAGTTTTAAGACTTGCTTATAAGCAGTAGGCGTACTATCCTTAGATATTACCCTTTTTCGAGCCTTATAGACAAAAGACAGTATATAGCTACTAGTCTTAGCTAAAAGCTTATAGTAATCAAGCTGCATTTTATCCCCCTCTGAAATAAGATCACTATTATCAAGAGGTTCATTTGTTATAGGCTGATTAGGCGCTATAACTTCTATAGGCTTAGGTGCAAAAATAGGCTCTATAGTTTGGGGAAATACCTCTGGTAATTCAGGCTTTCTAATGGATATATTAGGCCTAGTAGACTCTACTATAACCGGATTTATAGGCTTGTCCGGTAAGGGTTCATCTAATTCACTATCGGAAGAAGATTTATAGGATTCTAGCTTACTAGGTCCTATTTCTATACTAATAGGCTTTTTAGTATTAAGATTAGAAGGGTCTAGGCTGACAGCCCCCTTTAAATCTAGGTCTAGGTCTACTAATTCCCCCTCTAAAGCCGTATTATCAGTAGGCTGACTTAGTACTGTATTATCCTCTATAAATTTAACAGTAGAGGTTTTAAGTACTGCTCTTCTAGACGGTATATATACTAGGTAGGTCTTAGAACCTAATACTACTAGTAATTTACACTCTTCCGTTTTAGAGGTAAATTTTAACGATTTAGACCGTTTTTCTAGAGGTATAATAGCCTCTCCTCTAGCGCCTATAGCCCTATAGCGCTCTAGGTTAGGTATATATAGAATACCAGGCTCTAGCTTGTCAAATAGCGCCTGGAAAGGAGTGGTCTCCTTATTAGTTATAGCTGTACTATTAACTAATTCCACTATAGCCTCCAGTATAAAGTACTACAAATACTAGGGTAAAGCGCTACTAAGAATAGTATACCTTAAACGGTCTAGTATAACTTTAACTGATCGTTCTACTAAGCCGTTCTGCTTATGGATATAGGGGGCAGAAGTGCTAAATTTAATACCCCTTTTAGCTAACCAAGTAGTTAATAAATCAGTTATTTCAGTGCCTCCGTCAAAGTGGAATTTAGTAGGATATCTACCAAATCCATTCCTTAGGCCCCTAAAAAAGCCCTTAATAGCGTTAGCTACTATAGGGCCTGATTTATTAGGTAGGTTAAAAACCCACCTATACCTACTTTTACGGTTAACTAGAAGTAAGACTATAGGGTTTCTATTAAAAGGCCTAGGCCTAATTTTAACCGTATCCCCCTCTATTGAGTCTAAGACCCTAGGTGGGTTAGGTATTAAAGCCTTACTAACCCTTCTTACTGCTTTACCTGGATTATAGCTAAAGCAGTGAAAATCAGCTTCCTTTATTTTATCAAAATTAGGCAGCCCTTTAGTAATACTAAAGGTCTTTTTCAAAAGACGTAGGCCTATATGGCCTAGCCTAACGTGCTACAATTTAGCTAAATTAAGTAGATTATAGTAATCTCGCTGACCTATATTAGGCTCCTTTAAAGTAGGGCTAGATATAGCCTTTTCTACTACTTTATTCCCCTCTATAACTGGCTCTCTTAGCACACGGGGCAGGTCTCTAGTGCTAGTGTTAAACGTACAAAATAAGCTATAGCGCTCTAACGGTTATAGCTTAGGCAAAACGGATTTCACTTCTCGAACTACTAGATATATAGCTATATTCTGAGGGTGGACCCACTTTTGTGGATACCGCTGACTAAGCTATATATTCCACTATATAGCCTAGAAATGGCTTTAAAAGGCTTTTCTATTTTTAGATTTATGCCCTACTTTTGTAGAGACAGCCTCCTTAGACTGTATAAGCGCTAGAAATAGCCTTAAAAGGCTCTTCTACTAGGTCACCTACCTACCCTGTACCTACCCTGCACCACAGGAGCGAAAACAGAACTTATAGGAAAAGTCGTGCGGCTTACCCTGTAGCTTAGGTGGCCGTAAGTCGATTATTTAAAATCGCCAGCTTATTTGGTTTTTCGGAAAGTGGCTATGCACCTACTAAGGCGCTCCTACTATATAGAAGGCAGGAACGGTCCCGGAGGGTATATGTAGGAAAGGAAATTGCGAAGCCTTACCTACTTGGACTAGAAATTAAGTTACTACGTTACCTACAACTATAAGCCTTATAGGCCTATAAGACCTACTAAAAGCCGTGATATATAAGCTTAAAGCCCCTATAATATAGCGCTATAGCCTATAACTATACCGTTATATAAGGACTTTTATAGAGGGAATATAGTAAAGGGCCCTACTTTACTATATTAGCATATACCTAGGAAGTGCTATTTAGGCTATATCCACGCTGTTGCTGCCCCTATATACCCTATACGACTACTACTAAAGGCTATAGTGGTTATAGATCCTTATATAGGATTACCCATTCCAATAGGTTATAAGCCCGGAGAGCCTGTAAGATAGTTATCATTGGAGTCCAATTTCAAAGCGCTACCTCTGCCTATATATATAGGGCTATTTAAGCCTCTTATAGCTGGAAATATAGTACTATATTAGCCCTAAAAAGCTATATATTACATCTTATTAAAGGCTATTTAAGGACTAAAAAGCCTGAAAATCTAGAAGGATAAATCGCTAAGAAATCTAAGTCCTATAGTATTGACGAGCATTTAGGGCTCTTATACGCTTAGGCTAGTATACTTACCTATACTAAAAGACCTTTCTACTTATAGCTGGAAGTAGAAAGGCTAGCGTTTTAGAATTTCTAGCGCTAAAGACCTATATTTCCCTACTATAGAGCCCTTTCTATAGATATGTCTATAGGCGGTAGTTCAGTCCCTTTGTCAAAGTTTCTAGCCCTTAGAGCCTAGTTTAGAATTTCTATTAGAAAGCTCTACTAAGTAGCAAGTAGGCAGCGCTATAAACCTACTAAGCGCTAAGACTAGCCTAGAAAATCACTACTATAATTAGTAAGCTAGCTAATTAGCTTTAGTAAACTGGAAGCTAATTAAGTGCTTTAGCTAGCACTATAAAGTAAATAGTAGCCTATTTACAATGGCGGATCAAGCTAAAGGGAAGGGTATAGCGCCTAAAAGGGCTAGTAACCCAGCTGATCCAGGGCAATCTTCTAGGCCTCTACCACCTATACGAACCTTATCAGAAGAGAAGGAAGATGGCGAAGACTATAGCAAGGTTATAGAAGTCCTAAAACAGTATATAAAATCTCATAAGCGAGTTATAGCTAGCCAATCTAGTGATATAAAAACACTACTTTTAAGTCTAAATACCCCAAAAGCCTCTGTCGAGGATAGCGTTAGCGCTATAAAGAATATATCTTCTACTTTAGCTTCTCTAACTAATAGGAGCAATGCTACTGCTACTAGAAAGACTAGCTATAGTCCTAGATTTGATCCTTTTAGCGGTACTATAGATTTAGATTCTCCTCTACGTCCCCCTTGGAAAGAGCCCTATCTAGGGGCGGCTGTTAATTCAGCTACTAGTAATTTAGACCCCCCTATAGATACAGGGTCTAAGGAAGGCTTTAAGGATACTATTACTAGTAGTATAGTAAAGGAGCTTTCTAAAAAGGCCTATACTATATCGGACAATAGTAAGCTTAGCGGGGAAAGCAATTTTAAACAGTGGATTCAGGCTTTAAGTATAGTGCTAAGAGCGTTAGAGATATCTAATTTTTTAGAAAACCCTGATATATCTAACACTTATAGCGACTCTAATCAAGCTGTTCTTTTAATGCTTCTACGTAATAGCTTATCTAGTAGCCCTAGGGCTGCTATATCATGGATTTATATACCTTCTAAGGCCTTTAAGCTGCTTATTAGGCAGTATAGCCGACCTATAGAGTCTAAAAAGGAGGACGTCTATAACGAGTTCCACGCCCTTACCTTGAGTACCTATAAAAAAAGGCTTATCAGCTTTTAACGCTGAGTTTAATGGCTATCTTGCTAAGCTTACCATAGCTAAAATAAATACAGATCCCTCTTTAATACTAAATCTGTTGATTGCGGTTAGGGGGGTTAGGTGCTGATCCCCGTGACCGCGCAGCATATGAGCCTCTCGCTCTAGGGAATAGGGCGCGCACTGCGCCACTTGTACGACAGCTATAAGTAGCGTACCTGCGTACTATATAATAGTTACTAACAAGCGCTTTGCTCTAATATAGGTATTTAAAGGGTATGTAACTACCCTCTAGATAGAGAGAGACATATAACAATCTAGAACTAGAACTTAAACTAGTATTTCCTTGCTATTTGCTTTACTCTTATTGTTTTAGGTTCCTATAATCTCTAGAAACCTATTAATACTAATTAGTATTGTCTCTATATTGCGATATAAGGGTAATATAGAGCAGTAACGTAGTTAGTCGAGTGCTCGATACCCTTAACTAAGTAGATTATAGTTTATTTACTAAGGGCTATTAATTAGGCAACTAGATAACTACCTTATTAACTTAGCAATATTGCTTATAAAAAACTAATACTATAAACCTATCCTCCTAGGCTAAGGAAGCTTAACCTAAGGTTCTAGACTAAGGAAGCGTTGCTTAAGAGAATACTACTAAAACTATATTGCTAACTAACTCTACTATGATCAATATACTATAGTATTCTAAAATCCTTCTACTTATACAACCTTAGGAAGGAAGGATACTAAGACAAACCCCTATTATATACTAAGTATTTCGTTAAGTATAGCCTAGGATCTTAAAAAGCGTTTTAAATAAGAATTCCCTACCTAGCTACCTATTATAAGCATTAATAAATTTAACGCTTAAACCTTCTATAAATTGCCAGAGTATATTAATCTAGAGTATAATAGCAATAAAGTACTTAACTTATATATGCTCTCCTACCTTGGCACTTATAAGGGACAATAATCTAAAGATCTATACTATAAATTCTGCTTAGATTTCAAGGACTAGATAGCTAACTACTTTAATAAGTTGAATAATAAACTATACTTATAACTACGCTAAACGCTTAATAACAGCTATATCCTAGTAGATAGCTTGAAAGGGCAGAAGCTCTCTAAAGGACTTATAATACTTACTAATAACCTATCCGATAATCTAGGGCCTGATATACTCTCCTAAATCTATAGAATGTTAATCTAGGCCAAGTATAGATAGCATATAATAATATCTCTTCCTACTTAAACAGAAAAAGGGAAGGAGATTGCACTAATAATAACCTAAGAATCCGAAATTAGTACCTAGCTATAGGAGGTACTATAGGGGGAGATATAAATTAGTAATATAGCTATAAACGCTACCTAGTAATATAGACTAATAAGCAGCTCGATTATAAACAACGATCACATAATAAGCAGCTAAGACCTAGGTATATGCTAGATAGCAGCTTAAAGTAGAACGCTCTATGCCAGTAACTATAGCTAGTTCGGAAATACCCTTTACCCGCTAAATCCGGACCTATAGATAACACTTCCGATTTATAGACTTAGAAGTGCAATAGGAGCAGGATTCGCACCGGCTAGTAAGGGCGCCGGCGAAGGCTATAGATTCTTACTAACTACCTAAAGTGCTAGCTAAGGTTATACCTAAGGTTATAGCTAAGGTAACTACTAAGGCTATAACTAGGGAACTAATTAAGGGGGACGATAGAACCCTATACAACCTGTATAAACCCCTGGTATTAATACTAAATATAGGCCAGAATATGCCTAACCTTAAGTAGATAATAAAGAGCAGTATACCTAGTACAAGTATATTACGTATAAAAGCACTAAGTATATAGCTATCCTACTGATTGAAATAGGCTAGATAAACAAGATAAGTATTAATCGAAAAACCCTAACTGATTTTATCAAGTTTTAGGACTTAAAGAACAGCTATTCTAGATCTAACAATAATATCCTTAATAATAAAGTTCGTTTCTTCCTATATTGCTACTAGACTTTCTAGATCGATTATAGCCTACTAGGCACTGTTTTTCCAAATGCCTTTTTAGGATAAGCTAAGGAATATTACCTATACTATATCCCTCTTAGCATCTCTTTTATCCAACTATATAGTATCTTAAAGGGATACTTTAAGATAAGTACTAAGTAGAATAACTATTTATATATCTAGAATACTGTTACTTTCTAGTCTATACGCCTTAAAAACGAAAATAGCAACAAGTCTATAAAGAAAATTCTCTAGATCTTGCTTAATAGACTCTAATAAAGCTAATATAGGCTTAGTCTGCTCTAAAACTATAAGGAGTTCCTAGTTATAAATATAATCTAAGCCTACTAAGGAGTATCTAAGCTAAAGATTGCCCTATATAAACTACTAACAAGCTTCGAAGAGCTAGTTGCTATACTCTGTCTAATACTTAACATTAAGGAAGTAGACTATATACATCGCTAATTCTTAATAGACTATAGGTTTACTATAATAAAAGCCAGGCCTATAAGAAACTATCAGAGTAACCTAATTATAGATTCGATCTTTAAGAGAAACCGGGCAATGTATATATAATAACCTAGATGTTGATTGCGGTAAGAGGGGTCAGGTGCTGATCCCCGTGACCGCGCAGCACATAAGCCTCTCGCTCTGGGGAATGGGGCGCGCACTACGCCACTTGTGCGACAGCCACAAGTGGCGCACCTGCGTACCATGTGATAGTTACCAACGAGCGCTCTGCTCTAATATAGGTATTTAAGGGGTATGCAACTACCCCCTAGATAAAGGGAGATATATAATAATCTAGAACCAGAACTTAAATTAGTATTTCCTTGCTACTTGCTTTACTCTTATCGTTTTAAATTACTATAATCTCTAGAAACCTACTAATACTGATTAGTATTATCTCTATATTGCGATATAGGGGTAACATAGAGCGGCAAGGTAGTTAGTTAAGTGCTTAATAACCTTAACTAAGTAGATTGCGGTTTGCTTACTAAGGGCTGTCGATTAGGTAACTAGACAACTACCCTATTAACTTAGTAATATTGCTTATAAGAAAACTAATACTATAAACCTATCCTTTTAGGCTAAGGAAGCTTGACCTAAGTTTCTAGACTAAGAAAGCATTGCTCGAGAGAACGCTACTAAAACTATATTACTAATAAACTTTACTATAATTAATATACTATAGTGTCCTAAGATCCTTTTACTTATAGAACCTTAGGAAGGGAGGATACTAAGACGAACCTCTATTATATACTAAGTATTTCGTTAAGTATAGCCTAGGATCTTAAAAAGCATTTTAAACGAGAATTCCCTACCTAGCTACCTATTGCAAACATCGATAAATTTAACGCTTAAACCTTCTATAGATTGCTAGAGTATATCGATCTAAAGTATAATAGTAATAAAGTACTTAACTTATATACGCTCTCCTGCCTTAGTACTTATAAAGGGCAATAATCTAAAGATCTATATTATAAATTCCACTTAGATTTTAAGGACTAGACAGCTAACTACTTTGATAAGTTGAATAATAAACTATACTTATAACTATACTAAACGCTTAACGATAGCTATATCCTAGTAGATAGCTTAAAAGGGCAGGCGCTCTTTAAAGGACTTACAACGCTTGCTAATAACCTGTCTAACAATCTAGGGCCTAATATACTCCCCTAAATCCATAGGCCGTTAATCCAGGCTAAGTACGGACGTTATATAACGATATCTCTTCCCGCTTAAATAGAGAAGGGGAAGGAGATCGCACTAATAACGACCTAAGACTCTGAAATTAGTACCTAGCTATAGAAGGTTATTGGAATGGGTAATCCTGTATAAGGATCTATAACCACTAGAGCCTACTAGTAGTAGTCGTATAGGGTACGTAGGGGCAGCAACAGCGTTGATATGGCCTAAATAGCACTTCCTAGGTATATGCTAATATAGTAAAGTAGGGCCCTTTACTGTATTCCCTCTATAAAAGTCCTTATATAACGGTATAGTTATAGGCTATAGCGCTATATTATAGGGGCTTTAAGCTTATATATCACGGCTTTCAGTAGGTCTTATAGGCCTATAAGGCTTATAGTTGTAGGTAACGTAGTAACTTGATTTCTAGTCCAAGTAGGTAAGGCTTCGCAATTTCCTTCCCTATATATACCCTCCGGGACCGTTCCTGCCTTCTATACGGCAGGAGCACCTTAGTAGGTGCATGGCCACTTCCCGAAAAACCAAATAAGCTGGCGATTTTAAATAATCGACTCACGGCTACCTAAGCTGCAGGGTAAGCCGCACGACTTTTCCTGTAAGTTCTGTTTTCGCTCCTGCGGTGCAGGGTAGGTACAGGGTAGGTAGGTGACCTAGTAGAAGAGCCTTTTAAGGCTATTTCTAGCGCTTATACAGCCTAAGAAGGCTATCTCCACAAAAGTGGGGCATAAATCTAAAAATAGAAAAGCCTTTTAAAGCTATTTCTAGGCTATGTAGTGGAGTATATAGCTTAGTCAGCGGTATCTACAAAAGTGGGTCCACCCTTAGAATATAGCTATATATCTAGTAGTTCAAGAACTGAAATCCGTTTTGCCTAAGCTATAACCGTTAGAGCGCTATAGCTTATTTTATACGTTTAACACCCCCTCTAGTCTTCTATTCCTTTATAAGCCTTAGAAAGCTATATATAGGTAAAGAATAGAAGAATCCTAAGAAAAAAGAACGTAAGAGCAAAACTATTCCGTTAGACAAAGGGGTTATGCCCTTATATATATAGGATAAACCCCTATTATATATAGAAAGAAGTAAGAATATATATGATGTTGAAATCAAACCTATAACCTATTTAAAGGTATAGGTACTATAGCTTTAAAGCGTATAGTAATATATAATATCTAAATATTCTATACTCTAGCGACTAATAGACGCACTAGAGTATAGAATGAGTAAAGGGCTTATAAACGCCTTTATCCTCTTATAAAGAAAACGATTTTTAGCACGGTTTTGAATTTTATGCCCTTTTTTACTCCGTTCTTTCAGCAAGTTCTAGTAAGGAAATAACAGGTAGTCACATAGAGAATCCCCCTCTAAAGGAAAGTATACTACTAGTAATAGCCGGAGCCTATATTTTCCAAATATAGCTATACTATATACTAGAGTACTTCTAGACGTAGCTAGATTAATATAGGCCTCCCTAACGCCGCAGGGAGCTGATGCCAGCACAAGGGCGCCTATAGAACTATACTATAGTAGCTAGGACCTTATAAGCCTTTTAAGGCTATATGGAGGAATTAGGTGATTCCAGAGGGCTGTAAAGTAGCCGGTACTATTGACTGGTCTTATAAGCTAATCAGGCTAAGCCAGGCCTTCTATATATATAGTATAGAGTATATATATAGGGGTAAAGGGTAGCTTAGTAGAAAGCTCCCTTAGGTTAAAGGCCTAAAAGCCTAATAAAAGACTGAAAGCCACTAACTGGTAGGGCTTTAGTAAGTCCGTCAGCCGGCATACACTTAGTATTAAGATATATAATAGTAACTATTTTAGCCTTAACCTGCTCTCTAACGTACCGGAATTTCAGCAGGGTATGCTTAGTTCTAGCGTATAGCGCTAGGTCATTAGCCACCGTTATAGAGCCCTGATTATCTCTATAGAGAGTAATAGGGTAGTCTATAGGTCTGTGAAGTTCAGAAAATAGCCCTATAATCCACTGTACTTCGCGTATAGCCTCTGTAAGTCCATCAGTTTCAGCTTCTAGGGTAGAGAGAGCAATAGTAGTAGCTCTTTTCGTTTTCCAGCTAATAGGCCTACCGGCTAACTTATATAGATAGCCGTAGGTAGATTTACTAGTAGCCTTATCCCCTGCAAAATCAGAATCACTAAAGCCTATAGGGACTAGACTACTATTAATTATAGAAGTCCGGCTACTACCTTTACTATTTCTAGAATCTACTATAGTAGTAGAGGTAGTAGTTAGGGGCCTAGGCCCTTCCTTAGAGTGAAAGTCTCTACTAAGCTTAGTAGTTGTATTACTACTATTACTAAGCTTAGGCCCTAGATCAGCTACTGTATTTCCGTTACAGCTAAAACAGATGCTATAGTCTTTAGTACTATTAAGATACTTAAAAAGATTTTTAGCAGCGTTTAAGTATGATTTTGTAGGTCTATTTAAAGACCTAGAGAGCCACTATACAGTAAAGCTAATATCTACCCTAGTAAGGAGCATTATATACATAGCTGTTCCTACTAGGCTTTGATAGAGCTTGATTTCCATAGAATTATAGAGGTAGCTAGTAATATCTTCCTCTAGTTAAAGTTGACTTACTAGCCCCGGCTATAAGGGAATAGATATAGGCTTAGAATCGGCTAAGTTAAAGCGGCTAACCGCCTCTTCTACATACTATAACTGGTTAAGCCACAGGCGCCTATTAGGTCTATCCCTTATAATTTGCACGCCTAGGAAATAGGCGGCAGGCCCTAAGTCTTCTATAGCGTAGACCTTATTAAGCCGTTTCTTTAAATCAGTTATATAGCCTATATTAGGCCCTATAAATAGACAGTCATCTACATAGGTAACGATAAAGTGGCAGGTTTTAGCATTATAGAAGACCCCTAGATCTAAAATAAAAGGGAGATAGCCTAGGCTCTTAAGTAAGATTTTAAGCTTATCTTGCCACTCTCTAGGGCTTTATTTCAGACCGTATAACGCTTTAGATAGTTTAATAATATTAGAAGTAGAAGGATTATAGCCGTATTTCAGTAAAAGCTTATAAATAGCCTTATTAGAAGCCGCTAGGTCTAATAGTCCTTCAGGGATT
Organism: Phyllachora maydis; assembly: GCA_029339225.1. Classification (NCBI taxonomy): domain Eukaryota; kingdom Fungi; phylum Ascomycota; class Sordariomycetes; order Phyllachorales; family Phyllachoraceae; genus Phyllachora; species Phyllachora maydis. The sequence continues at coordinate 810,528 of JAQQPM010000001.1, read as the reverse complement.
TCCATATATATTTCTTCTCTAAGAGCGCTATTAAGAAATGCCCCTATAAAGTCAGCTTATTCTATTTCCCAGTCTAGAACAGCACCTATAGCTAGAAGTATACGCCAAGTAAGTAGTATACTAGTAGAGGCGTAGGTTACAGTATAATCTAGGCCTTCTACCTGCATAAAGCCCCTAGCTACTAACCGAGATTTATACTTAATAGGCCTGTTTTTAGCGTCCTTTTTAACCTTAAGAACGTTTCGACAGGTAATAAGCTTACAGTTAGAAGGTAATAGACTCCTAGGTAGGAATTTAAAAACCCCTAGCTCTAATAACTGGATAAATTCCTTAGTAATAGCCTCTAACCACTTACTACGCTCATCTCTAGGTAGTTTTAAGACTTGCTTATAAGTAGTAGGCATACTATCCTTAGATATTACCCTTTTTCGAGCCTTATAGACAAAAGACAGTATATAGCTACTAGTCTTAGCTAAAAGCTTATAGTAATCGAGCTGCATTTTATCCCCCTCTGAAATAAGATCACTATTATCAAGAGGTTCGTTTGTTATAGGCTGATTAGGCGCTATAACTTCTATAGGCTTAGGTGCAAAAATAGGCTCTATAGTTTAGGGAAACGCCTCTGGTAATTCAGGCTTTCTAATAGATATAGTAGGCCTAATAGACTCTACTATAACCGGATTTATAGGCTTATCCGGTAAGGGTTCATCTAATTCACTATCGGAAGAAGATTCGTAGGGTTCTAGCTTACTAGGTCCTATTTCTATACTAATAGGCTTTTTAGTATTAAGATTAGAAGGGTCCGGGCTAACAGCCCCCTCTAAATCTAAGTCTAGGTCTACTAATTCCCCCTCTAAAGCCGTATTATCAGTAGGCTAACTTAGTACTATATTATCCTCTATGAACTTAACAGTAGAGGTTTTAAATACTGCTCTTCTAGACAGTATATATACTAGGTAGGTCTTAGAACCTAATACCGCTAGTAATTTACACTCTTCCGTTCTAGAGGTAAATTTTAACGATTTAGACCGTTTTTCTAGAGGTATAATCGCCTCCCCTCTAGCGCCTATAGCCCTATAGCGCTCTAGGTTAGGTATATATGGAATACCAGGCTCTAGCTCGTCAAATAGCGCCTGGAAAGGAGTGGTTGCCTTATTAGTTATAGCTATACTATTAACTAATTCCACTACAGCCTCTAGTATAAAGCACCACAAATACTAGGGTAAAGTGCTACTAAGAATAGTATACCTTATACAGTCTAGTATAACTCTAACTGATCGTTCTACTAAGCCGTTCTGCACGTAGATATAGGGGGCAGAAGTGCTAAATTTAATACCCCTTTTAGCTAACCAAGTAGTAAATAAATCAGTTATTTCAGTGCCTCCGTCAAAGTGGAATTTAGTAGGATATCTACCAAATCCATTCCTTAGGCCCCTAAAAAGCCCTTAATAGCGTTAGCTACTATAGGGCCTGATTTATTAGGTAGGTTAAAAACCCACCTATACCTACTTTTACGGTCAACTAGAAGTAAGACTATAGGGTTTCTATTATAAGGCCTAGGCCTAATTTTAACAGTATCGCCCTCTATTAAGTCTAAGACCCTAGGTAGGTCAGGTATTAAAGCCTTACTAACCCTTCTCACTGCTTTACCTCGATCACAGCTAGAGCAGTGAAAATCAGCTTCCTTTATTTTATCAAAATTAGGCAGCCCTTGAGTAATACTAGAGGTCTTTTTCAAAAGACGTAGGCCTATATGGCCTAGCCTAACGTGCTACAATTTAGCTAAATTAAGTAGATCATAGTAATCTCGCTGACCTATATTAGGCTCCTTTAAAGTAGGGCTAGATATAGCCTTTTCTACTACTTTATTCCCCTCTATAACTAGCTCTCTTAGCACACAGGGCAGGTCTCTAGTACCAGTTAAGGGCTCAGGCTCCCTAGTCTCATAGGGACTTTGATAGGGGGCCTAGACAGTGGCTAAGGGCTCTACAGGCCTATAGGGCCTTTTCCCCCTTAAAGAAGGTCCTACACCTTCTAAAGTAGTACCCTTAGCCGGAGAATTCCTTAGCTTATAGCGCTTATTAGGCTCTATAGCTTCGGATACTATAGCATCCTCTATAATAGGTCTATAGTCTTCCTTTCTAATAGAATTAGAAGGAATTTACACTACTATCTTATTACGCTGCAGCTCTATACTTTTAGTAGTATAACTAGAAAGGCCTAAAGGAAAAGCAAAATTTGCATGTAATATAGGCTTAGCGCTCCCTTTAACGTCAAGAAAAAATCCTGATTTCTTAAAGTCTAGTACAGCTATATAGCGTCTATCACCCCCGTAAAGGGTTTCCTTTATAAGCAACCTCCCGAATCATAGTGCCTAACCCTACTAATAATATTTATATTAATATTAGGTAGGTATAAGACGTTATCTAATACTAATTTAGTATAGGTAGGGGGGGCCTTTCTAGATAATACTTCTAGTATAATAGAGCCTATACCAGCCGGGCTTATAGGGCTATTTCCAGTATTAATAGGGCGTAACTGGCCTATATTAGGCGTAAAGGTAGTAAACCGCTCTTTACTATTCCTAATATGGTCCGTAGATCCTATATTGTATAGCCAACTATTATAAAAAGCGGGGTCTCTAGGGCGTCTTCTAGGCTTATTATCTTTATATTTTGCCTTGTTATTAGAAGAGGTTTTTAGGCCTTTTCCTTTAAAGTCCTTATGCTTCTTATACCCTTTTAATGCTAATAGCTATGCTAATTAGGTATTAGAATCGCTAGAAGAACTAGAATTGGAACTAGAGTCGGATTCCTCTTCTTCTTCTTCTATAGCTAGGTTATAGGATCCTAGCATAAAGGAGGCTTGTTTAGCACTTTTAGCACTATAATTCTGCCCTTTAATATTATAACTAGCCTTCTTCTTACCCTTTTTCTTATTTTTACCCTTCTTACTAGGGTTAGAATTTGAATTAGGGGTTGAATTAGAGCTATTAGCTACATGAGCTGCTCTATACGCCTCTATAGCCGGGTTCCTAGATTCTTCTAGAATATTAGCTATTAGATATTCTATATTAAGGCTAGAGGCTGTAAGGCCTAGCATTCTAGCCTGTCTTATAGAGCTCTTTTGGCGTGATACCCAGCTAGGAAACTTAGATTCTAGAGCCTTAAAATACTGATTTAGTATTAAAGAGGGATCTATATCTATTTTAGCTATGGTAAGCTTAGCAAGATAGCTGTTAAATTCAGCGTTAAAAGCTGATGAGCCTTTTTTATAGGTACTAAAGGTAAGGGCATGGAATTCGTTATAGACGTCTATTGGAATGGGTAATCCTATATAAGGATCTATAACCACTATAGCCTACTAGTAGTAGTCGTATAGGGTACGTAGGGGCAGCAACAGCGTTGATATGGCCTAAATAGCACTTCCTATGTATGTGCTAATATAGTAAAGTAGGGCCCTTTACTGTATTCCCTCTATAAAAGTCCTTATATAACAGTATAGTTATAGGCTATAGCGCTATATTATAGGGGCTTTAAGCTTATATATCACGGCTTTCAGTGGGTCTTATAGGCCTATAAGGCTTATAGTTGTAGGTAACGTAGTAATTTGATTTCTAGTCCAAGTAGGTAAGGCTTCGCAATTTCCTTCCCTACATATACCCTCCGGCACCGTGCCTGCCCTCCACACAGCAGGAGCGCCTTAGTAGGTGCATGGCCACTTCCCGAAAAACCAAATAAGCTGGCGATTTTAAATAATCGACTCACGGCCACCTAAGCTGCAGGGTAAGCTGCACGACTTTTCCTGTAAGTTCTGTTTTCGCTCCTACGGTGCAGGGTAGGTACAGGGTAGGTAGGTGACCTAGTAGAAGAGCCTTTTAAGGCTATTTCTAGCGCTTATACAGCCTAAGGAGGCTGTCTCCACAAAAGTGGGGCATAAATCTAAAAATAGAAAAGCCTTTTAAAGCTATTTCTAGGCTATATAGTGGAGTATAAAGCTTAGTCAGCGGTATCCACAAAAGTGGGTCCACCCTTAGAATATAGCTATATATCTAGTAGTTCGAGAACTGAAATCCGTTTTGCCTAAGCTATAACCGTTAGAGCGCTATAGCTTATTTTGTACGTTTAACAACGTCCTTCTTTTTAGACTCTATAGGTCGGCTATACTGCCTAACAAGCAGCTTAAAGGCCTAAGAAGGTATATGAATCTACGATATAGTAGCCCTAGGGCTACTAGATAAGCTATTACGTAGAAGCATTAAAAGAACAGCTTGATCAGAGTCGCTATAAGTGTTACATATATCAGGGTTTTCTAAAAAATTAGATATCCCTAACGCTCTTAGCACTATACTTAAAGCCTGAATCCACTGTTTAAAATTGCTTTCCCCGCTAAGCTTACTATCGTCCGGTATAGTATAGGCCTTTTTAGAAAGCTCCTTTACCATACTACTAGTAATAGTATCCTTAAAGCCTTCCTTAGACCCTATATCTATAGGGGGGTCTAAATTACTAGTAGCTGAATTAATAGCCGGCCCTAGATAGGGCTCTTTCCTAGGGGGACGTGGAGGAGAATCTAAGTCTATAGTACCGCTAAAAGGATCAAATCTAGGACTATAGCTAGTTTTTCTAGTAGTAGCAGCCGTAGCGTTACTACTATTAGTTAAAGAAGCTAAAGTAAAAGATATATTCTTTAAAGCGCTAACGCTATCCTTAACAGAGGCTTTTAGGGTATTTAGACTTAAAAGTAGTGTTTTTATATCACTAGATTGGCTAGCTATAACTCGCTTATAAGATTTTATATGCTGTTTTAGGACTTCTATAACCTTGCTATAGTCTTCGCTATCTTCCTTATCTTCTGATAGGGTTCGTATAGGTGGTGGAGGCCTAGAAGATTACCCTGGATCAGCTAGGTTACTAGCCCTTTTGGGCGCTATACCCTTCCCTTTAGCTTGATCCGCCATTGTAAATAGGCTACTATTTACTTTATAGTGCTAGCTAAAACACTTAATTAGCTTCTAGTTTACTAAAGCTAATTAGCTAGCTCACTAATTATAGTAGTGATTTTCTAGGCTAGTCTTAGCGCTTAGTAGGTTTATAGCGCTGCCTACTTGCTACTTAGTAGGGCTTTCTAGTAGAAATTCTAAACTAGGCTCTAAGATAGGGACTAGAGACTTCGATATAGGGACTTAACTACCGCCTATAGATATATCTATAGAAAGGGCTCTATAGTAGGGAAATATAGGTCTTTAGCGCTAGAAATTCTAAAACGCTAGCTTTTCTACTTCCAGCTATAAGTAGAAAGGTCTTTTAGTATAGGTAAGTATACTAGCCTAAGTGTATAAGAGCCCCAAATGCTCGTTAATACTATAGGACTTAGATTTCTTAGCGATTTCTCCTTCTAGATTTTCAGGCTTTTTAGTCCTTGAATAGCCTTCAATAAGATGTAATATATAGCTTTTTAGGGCTAATATATTACTGTATTTTCAGCTATCAGAGGCTCAAATAGCCCTATATATAGGCAGAGGTAGCGCTTTGAAATTGGACTCCAACGATAACTATCCTACAGGCTATCCGGGCTTATAACCTATTGGAATAGGTAATCCTATATAAGGATCTGTAACTACTATAGCCTACTAGTAGTAGTTGTATAGGGTATATAGGGGTAGCAACAGCGTTGATATAGCCTAAATAGCACTTCCTAGGTATATGCTAATATAGTAAAGTAGGGCCCTTTACTATATTCCCTCTATAAAAGTCCTTATATAACAGTATAGTTATAGGCTATAGTGCTATATTATAGGGGCTTTAAGCTTATATATTACGGCTTTCAGTAGGTCTTATAGGCCTATAAGGCTTATAGTTACAGGTAACATAGTAACTTGATTTCTAGTCTAAGTAGGTAAGGCTTCGCAATTTCCTTCCCTATATATACCCTCCGGGACCGTTCCTGCCTTCCATATGGCAGGAGCGCCTTAGTAGGTATATAGCTACTTCCCGAAAAACCAAATAAGCTGGCGATTTTAAATAATCGACTTACGGCCACCTAAGCTGCAGGGTAAGCCGCACGACTTTTCCTATAAGTTCTGTTTTCGCTCCTGCGGTGCAGGGTAGGTACAGGGTAGGTAGGTGATCTAGTAGAAGAGCCTTTTAAGGCTATTTCTAGCGCTTATATAGCCTAAGGAGGCTGTCTCTACAAAAGTGGGGCATAAATCTAAAAATAGAAAAGCCTTTTAAAGCTATTTCTAGGCTATATAGTAGAGTATATAGCTGAGTCAGCGGTATCTACAAAAGTGGGTCCACCCTCAGAATATAGCTATATATCTAGTAGTTCGAGAACTGAAATCCGTTTTGCCTAAGCTATAACCGTTAGAGCGCTATAGCTTATTTTATACGTTTAACAAAGGTACTATAGAAGGAGATACAAATCGGTAATATAGCTGTAAGCGCTGCCTAGTAATATAGACTAACAAGTAGCTTGATTATAAACAACGATTAACCGGTAAGCAGCTAAGACCTAGGTATATGCTAGATAGTGGCCTAAAGCGGAACGCTCTATGCTAGTAACCATAGTTAGTTTAGAAACACCTTCTACCTACCAAATCTAGACCTATAGATAACACTTCCGATTTGTAGACTTAGAAGTATAACGGGAGTAGGATTCCTACTAGCTAGTAAGGGTGCCGGCGAAGGCTACAGATTCCTACTAACCACCTAAAGTGCTAGCTAAGGTTACACCTAAGGTTACAGCTAAGGTAACTACTAAGGCTATAACTAGGGAACTAATTAAGGGGGACGACGGAACCCTGCGCAACCTATATAAACCTCTAGTATTAATACTAGATATAGGCTAGAACATGCTTAACCTTAAGCAGATAATAAAAAACGGTATACCCGGTATAAGTACATTATGTATAGAAGTACTAAGTATATAGCCATCCTACTAATTGAAATAGGCTGGATAAACGAGATAAGTATTAATTGAAAAACTCTTACTGATTTTATTAAGTCTTAGGACTTAAAGGATAGCTATTCCAGGTCTAATAACGATATCCTTGATAATAAAGTTCGTTTCTTCCTATACTACTACTAGACTTTCTAGATTGATTATAGCCTACTAGGCACTGTTTTTCTAAACGCACTTTTAGGATAAGCTAAGGAATATTATCTATACTATATCCCTCTTAGCATCTCCTTTATCTAACTATATAATATCTTAAAGGGATACTTTAAGATAAGTACTAAGTAGAACAACTACTTATACATCTAGAATACTATTACTTTCTAGTCTATATACCTTAAAAGCAAGAATAGTAATAAGTCTATAAAGGAAATTCTCTAGATCTTACTTAATAGACTCTAATAAAGCTAATATAGGCTTAGTCTACTCTATAACTATAAGGAGTTCCTGGTTACAAATATAATCCAAGCCTACTAAGGAGTATCTAAGCTAAAGATTGCCCTATATAAACTACTAATAAGCCTTAAAGAGCTAGTAGCTATACTCCGTCAAATACTTAACGTTAAGGAAGCGGATTGTATATATCGCTAATTCTTAATAGACTATAGGTTTACTATAACGAAGGCCAGGTCTACAAGAAACTATCAGAGTAACCTAATTATGGATTCGATCTTTAAGAGAAACTAGGCAATACATATATAACAACCTAGAGGTACTACTAGGTATAGAAAGCGAAACGAGCTCTAGTAAGGGGACTGTAATAAAAGCTATACTAAAGTAGGTTATTGGATTTACAGCAAGCTAGATTACTACTCTTTTATATATAGCTAAAAGGAACAAGTAATAGCTAAGAGCAAATAGCTTAAGCGAAAAAGTATTAACAAAGATTATAGACGATATATAGCGTTCCTCCTTGATTATAAGGGTTTAGATGATAAATATAAAGCAAGGGAAGAAGATACTAAGCTTAAAGCATAGGTAGACAACTATAAAACCGATTAAACTTAAGTTAGAAATAAAGTACTAGTAATTAGTTTCAAAGAAGAACAAATAGTAGTAACTTACTTTGCAAACTAAGCTTTCCTCTACCTAATTACTAAGAGCGAACAACTGTATAAAAATAGCAAAAAGGATACTAAGAAAATGAAAGCCGTTTAGTTTATACTTAATAGGTATACTTAGACTCAATTCCAAGGGATTATACCTAATACTAAAGCTGCTAACGTTTCGACTGCTAAACTCTAATAATTCCTTATACTAAAGAAGATAATCGGATTGCTTAAGATTAACAAGTTATATATAGGAGAAGTAAATATACTTTTTAGGTCTAGGGATTTAAAACGATTATTTAGAACAGTTAAAGTAGAGCTTGACATTAGTTATACGACTTTCTATATATTAGAGACGCTAACCCCTTTCCTTATATGTCTAAAGGATATAGATAAGCTTAGCGTCTATCTTAATAATATAATAAACAAGTTTATATCTAAGTTAGGAAAGCATATATATATTTAATAGAAATAGGGATATCTATAGATCCCTATAAAAGGGATTAAACTCCCAAGTATAGCATTTATAACAGACAACGAGCGTCCTAAGCCTCTATAACTTATAGAGGTAGAACTAAGATGCATTTATCAACGCTATAGATACCCTATAGTTAATAGATTATATAAACTACTATAACAAGCAGACTACTAAATAGAACATAGCGCTATTAAGATAATTAATAAGTTCGGCCACTTCTACTAGATTAAAGGTTTAGCGCTATAACGATTTAGATTTGCATTATAAGACGATATTTACTTTAATTTCAAGATCGTCGTAGATGTCCTAAACATTGACAATTCTAAGGCGCTGTATATAGTCAATGCTGCAATGTTATTCCAAGTAGCCTGCTTTCTAAACAATCTCTTAGCTAAAGGGATATAGAAGCAGCTAAAGGAATATTAGATTAATATATACTTTAGACTACCTAACGTTTTACGCTAAAATAAGGGTACTAATTTCAAAGTATATAAGTTCTAGGCAGAGGCTAAGCTTATAGGTATAACCTGCTATTTAATACCAGTTAAGGTACACTAGTTAGTTGGCAAGATCGAGCGGTATTATAGGCTACTAAGAAGGGCCTATAACATTATTAAATCAGAAACCGCCGGATCTTACTTGAAAGAGGCATACCTGTAAGCAGCACTAAGCGCGGTTAATAATACTACTAGCCCGGATAGGCTAGTACTAATGCTCTTAGTTTTCGGCATATACCTACGCCTTACTATAAACATACTGCCTTCTCTATCTTAACTACGCTAAGTAGGCGTAATTCGAAAGGCTATAATACAATTACGAATCCTAAATAATATAAGGACTATACAAGACGCTTTTGCATAATATAATAGACTAAGTATAGAAGATGTACTACTATGCTTGCTAAAAGTAGGTATAGAAGTACTAGTATTCCAGGAAAGCGACTGATAGATAGGACCCTATAAGGTAATCTCGGCCATAAATACAATAGTAATCGTTAATATAGTTAATAGACCTATAGAATTTTAGAATATAGTAGTTAAACTATATTACTAGGAGCTAGCGTAGGATGAACAAGACAATTAGGCTAGAGTTAAGCGGCTAGAGCTATTCCAATATCCCTAGCCCAAGTAGCCCTGCTAGTACAGACAACCCTAAAAGAACCTAGTACCTACTAACAACTTTGTTTTAGAAAAAGAAAAGCGTAACTATAACCTTATACTTAAACTGCAAGCTAAAGGTAAGATTATTATACCTAGTATACTATTCTAAGAATCTAATAAAACAGAACTGAACTTGCTTCTAGCAGCCGGGGTAATTAAAGCGATCTAGATACTAGCAGATACGTCGGACTACTAGATCTTTAAGTTAAGGATTGTCTAGGAAATAAAAGACAAGCCTACCTTACTATATAAGAAATTACGCTTTATAGCTTAGGGATTCGGCAATAAGGAGAAGAAGTACCTGCTTACTTAATTGCCAATAATCCACCGCTATATATAGCGACTTATACTCTTACTACTCTTAACGCTACGAATGTGCTTTGGTTTTAAGGTATAGGTATATAACGTTATCTAGGCTTATATATAAGCTAAGTCATAGCTAGTAAGGAAAGTGATTCTTCTATTACCTAAGGAGCTTAAGATGCTCTATCCCCCTTATACTATCTTACTTGTTAAAACCCTATTATATAGACTAGCTAAAGCCGGACTATACTAGTAGGTAATATATATGAGCTAGTATACTAAATGTCTCGACCTTAAACTAAGCGCCTTCGACCTATGCTTTATAATTGGTAAGATGCAAATTAAAAGCGGATTTAGAATCGTTAGCCTATAAACCGACGATACTCTTAATATCGGCGAGCAAGCCTTTATAAATAAGGAAAAGCTCGAGCTAGATAAGGCTAGCTTTAAGTATAAGCTGCTAGTATTTTTAACAGACAAATCGATTATGGACTTTAATAGATATAGGCTTAAAACAAGCACGGAAACTATTGAGATTCGGTAAAAGGGGCAAGCTATATAACTCGAACTTATAAGCCTAGACGCCGAAACAGCGAAACAAGTATACGTCGAACAACGCGTATAAGGTACCTACATTGCTATAATTTACTAGCTAGAGGCGACTTTCAACTTGTTAGTAGCAGTATAGTTAACTAAGCTAGGTACGGCCAAGATTGCCAAGCTTAACGCTTAATTGCAATAGTAGATCGAGAACTTAATATATAGGCTACGCTACCTACAACTCGAACTTAAGATAGCTAAGCTCTTTATCTTTATAGATAGATTATTTGCCAATAATGCCGATATAATATTGCAGATTAGATTTGTTATAATATTTAGAAACGAGATAAGCGGCATAAATAAGTTCAACCTATATAGTAATATTATATACTAGTCTTCGACTAAGTACAAGCGGGTAATAAGAAGCGTTTTAGCAAGCGAAATATATAGAATAGTAAGCAGGTTTGATCTTAGATATATACTATACTAGACGCTTGTTAAGATCTACTTAGGCCTAGGTCTATTATTGCTACTACTAATCATTATTTGTACAGACTTGTTTAGTTTATATAAGTGCCTGGTAAAGCTTAGGATAATAGTAGAAAAGCGTCTTATAATCGATATAATAGCTTTACAACAGAGCTACGAAAATCGTAAAATCGTAGAAATCAGATAGATTAGTAGCGACGATAACCTAGCCGACGTTATGACTAAGCATATGCTGAACAAAACGCTTGAAAAGCTTATTACTACTAATATAGCTAAGATTAGAGTAGAAGGCTAGGTTTAACGCCTGGCTAAGCAATAGGAAGAGTCTATTTAACTTAGTGCAAGATCGCTAGTGTAAAAGACAAAGACTGCTAGGACGATTCATTTATAGTATAATAAGGAATATAAGGCAAAGTGCAAAACGATCTTAATTTATACTCTTATAGCTGGCGTAATATACGCGCTAGCGCCCCCTACCTTCTAATTACAATAATAAAATATCGATAGCCTTACTTATAGTAGCTATTACTATAAGCTTTTTCTATACGGGTGTTATGCCTGCTATAGGCGCCCTATGCTTGACAAGAGTATACGCCTTATCTACTAAGACTAAGGCGTACTTAGCGCTATTGTGCTATATCTTCCAATCCTATAACTAATAAGTATTCCGATTAAATAATAGGTAATACTGAAGATCGTAACTTACTTTGGCCTTTATAGCCGGGTTGGAGCAGAGCTCTAAAAAGCGGTCTAAGAACAGGCGGACCGACTTAGGGCTATAATATATATTAGGAATAATGAAATAATAGAAACAATGCGTAAATGGAACTTATATCGGTATATATAAGTGCCTGGACAAGCACTGCTAGTACTAGAGGCTGCAGCCTAACGTACGGTCGCAGTATACTATATGCGGCGTAAAATTGCCAGACTTGTTAAACGAGTCCTTAACGCCTGCCAAAAGCAAGTGTAGGCAGCTAAGGCAAATAACAGTATATATAGCACTATATAGGCTATAAACTTTATATGTATTAGCAATATCAATAATAAGGATAATAAGAGTAAGATACTTACCCTCTGGTTTATATGTATAAGTGTGTAACGACCTTTTACAAGGCTTTATATAGTCCGATATATAACGTATATAGCAGCTAGAGCGGACGATAGAGTTGTCCGAGCTTTCGCCGGATAACAAACTTGCCGTCGCTGCTGCTAGTATTGCTACTGGCGGTACAGGCATACTCGTAGTAGCGCGTAGCGCCTTACGCTATACGCGCGTAGCTGCTAATACTACCTTCTTTATGGCCGGCAATATGGGTAGGGAGTACTTGGCAGGCTTAGAGATACGCGCCTTATACATAGCGATCTCTGCCTTATACACTGCCTCCTCCTCCGCCTCCTCCTTACGCTAGAGCGTAGTAGCCTGCTTAAGCAGGATATATATACGCGCGATTAGCCTTTTAGAATTAAGGGGCGCAGAGTTAGTATTAGTATAGCCGCCTATAGACTTAGGCTATATAGTAAGCGCAGCTACGTCCGCGGCGTTAGGATCGTTGCTATTGTTGTTATTATTGTTGCTGTTATTGCCGCCTACTATGCTCTCCTAGTCGCCGTTATCGGCAATAGTATGCTTAAACATGTTCTAGAACGCGTTATTATTACCCTCCTAGGTAAGATACTTGTTAGGAGCGTCAGTTATAAGCGTATTAAGGGCGTTGCTGCCCTTGTTATTAGCGTATATACAGGCGTTGCTGCCTATGCTCCTATAGGAGCACCTACTCTACTTATTATTAAAATCTAATACTATAAATAACAAGATCAGTATGCTTAAGCATTAGTATATAATAGTAAGCAACTTACTTATTACTGCTAGTACTGCTGATACTGCTGCTGCTATTGTTGTTACTGCTGCTACTACGGCTACTACTGTTATTGCTGCTGCTGCTGCTAGTATAGATTATAGGGAGAAAGAGAACAGGTAGTATATAGTAGGAGAACCTACCTATTTATAGGTTTAGGGTAAGAGCGTTCGGAGTTTGTAATTAGCTAGCCTAAAGCTCTGATTTTTCCTATTATAATTCCTATTTAGGACTATAAGCTTTTGCAATAATAGTTGCTGTTATAACGTACTTACTATTACGTCGTTTAGAGGTATATCTAGAAGGCGCTAAAGTTGCACCTTCCGCGCTAGGGATCAGCAACTAGAATTCAATATTCTAATTAGCAAACGAGAAGTTAAGTGATTAGTATTTCCTATTCTAGCAATAAAGGGAGCGAAATGATCTAGGATTTCCTATTTCGGTTAATAAAGCGCTAGTACAGTTATAAAAGAAGAGTTGCCGGTATTGATTGCAGTAAGGGGGGTCAGGTACTAATCCCTATAACTGTATAACATATAAGCCTCTCGCTCTAGGGAATAGGGCGTGCACTGCGCCACTTGTGCGATAGCTATAAGTAGCGTACCCGCGTACTATATAATAGTCACTAACAAGCGCTCTGCTCTAACATGGGTATTTAAGGGGTGCGCAACCACCCCCTAGATAGAGGGAGACATATGACAATCCAGAACCAGAACTTGAACTAGTATTTCCTTACTGCTCGCTTTGCTCTTATCGTTTTAGATCACTACGATCTCCGGAAACCTACCAATATAGAGGTACTACTAGGTATAGAAAGCAAAACGAGCTCTAGCAAGGGGACTATAATAAAAACTATACTAAAGTAGGTTGTTAGATTTATAGTAAGCTAGATTACCGCTCTTTTATATATAGTTAAGAGGAATAAGCAATAGCTAAGAGCAAATAGCTTAAACGAAAAGGCATTAACAAAGATTATAGACGATATATAGCGTTCCTCCTTAATTATAAGGGTTTAGACGATAAATATAAAATAAGGGAAGAAGATACTAAGCTTAAAGTACAGATAGATAACTATAAGACCGATTAAACTTAAGGTAGAAATAAAGCACTAGTAATTAGTTTTAAAGAAGAATAAACAGTAGTAACTTACTTTATAAACCAAGCTTTCCTCTATCTAATTACTAAGAGCGAACAACCGTATAAAGATAGTAAAAAGGATACTAAGAAAATGAAAGCCATTTAATTTATACTTAACAAGTATACTAAGACTAAATTCTAAGGGATTATACCTAATACTAGGGCTATCGACGTTTCAACTGCCGGACTCTAATAATTCCTATTAAACGTACAAAATAAGCTATAGCGCTCTAACGGTTATAGCTTAGGCAAAACGGATTTCAGTTCTCGAACTACTAGATATATAGCTATATTCTGAGGGTGGACCCACTTCTGTGGATACCGCTGACTGAGCTATATATTCCACTATATAGCCTAGAAATAGCTTTAAAAGGCTTTTCTATTTTTAGATTTATGCCCCACTTTTGTGGAGACAGCCTCCTTAGGCTGTATAAGCGCTAGAAATAGCCTTAAAAGGCTCTTCTACTAGGTCACCTACCTACCCTGTACCTACCCTGTACTGCAGGAGCGAAAACAGAACTTACAGGAAAAGTCGTGCGGCTTACCCTGCAGCTTAGGTGGCCGTGAGTCGATTATTTAAAATCGCCAGCTTATTTGGTTTTTCGGGAAGGCGCTATGCACCTACTAAGGGGCTCCTGCAGTATGGAAGGCAGGAATAGTCCCGGAGGGTATATATAGGGAAGGAAATTGCGAAGCCTTACCTACTTGGACTAGAAATCAAGTTACTACGTTACCTACAACTATAAGCCTTATAGGCCTATAAGACCTACTGAAAGCCGTGATATAGAAGCTTAAAGCCCCTATAATATAGCGCTATAGCCTATAACTATACCGTTATATAAGGACTTTTATAGAGGGAATACAGTAAAAGGCCCTACTTTACTATATTAGCACATACCTAGGAAGTGCTATTTAGGCCATATCAACGCTGTTGCTGCCCCTATGTACCCTATACGACTACTACTAGTAGGCTATAGTGGTTACAGATCCTTATATAGGATTACCCATTCCAATAGACGTCTATAACGAATTCCATGCCCTTACCTTTAGTACCTATAAAAAAGGCTCATCAGCTTTGAACGCTGAATTTAACAGCTATCTTGCTAAGCTTACCATAGCTAAAATAGATATAGATCCCTCTTTAATACTAAATCAGTATTTTAAGGCTCTAGAATCTAAGTTTCCTAGCTGGGTATCACGCCAAAAGAGCTCTATAAGACAGGCTAGAATGCTAGGCCTTATAGCCTCTAGCCTTAATATAGAATATCTAATAGCTGATATTCTAGAAGAATCTAGGAACCCGGCTATAGAGGCGTATAGAGCAGCTCATGTAGCTAATAGCTCTAATTCAACCCCTAATTCAAATTCTAACCCTAGTAAGAAGGGTAAAAATAAGAAAAAGGGTAAGAAGAAGGCTAGTTATAATATTAAAGGGCAGAATTATAGTGCTAAAAGTGCTAAACAAGCCTCCTTTATGCTAGGGTCCTATAACCTAGCTATAGAAGAAGAAGAAGAGGAATCCGACTTTAGTTCCAATTCTAGTTCTTCTAGCAATTCTGATACCCAATTAGTACAGCTATTAGCGTTAAAAGGGTATAAGAAGCGTAAGGACTTTAAAGGAAAAGGCCTAAAAACCTCTTCTAATAACAAGGCAAAATATAAAGATAATAAGCCTAGAAGACGCCCTAGAGATCCTGCTCTTTATAATAGTTGGCTATACAATACAGGATCTACGGACCATATCAGTAATAGTAAAGAGCGGTTTACTACCTTTACGCCTAACATAGGCCAGTTACGCCCTATTAACACTGGAAATGGCCCTATAAGCCCGGCTAGTATAGGCTCTATTACACTAGAAGTATTATCTAGAAAGGCCCCCCTACCTATACTAAATTAGTATTAGATAACGTCTTATACCTACCCAATATTAATATAAATATTGTTAGTAGGGTTAGGTACTATGATTCGGGAGGTTGCCTTATAAAGGAAACCCTTTACGGGGGTAATAGACGCTGTATAGCTGTACTAGACTTTAAGATATTAGGATTTTTTCTTGACGTTAAAGGCAGCTCTAAGCCTATATTACATGCAAATTTTGCTTTTCCTTTAGGCCTTTCTAGTTATACTACTAAAAGTATAGAGCTGTAGCGTAATAAGATAGTAGTGGAAATTCCTTCTAATTCTATTAGAAAGGAAGACTATAGACCTATTATAGAGGATGCTATAGTATCCGAAGCTATAGAGCCTAATAAGCGCTATAAGCTAAGGAATTCTCTGGCTAAGGGTACTACTTTAGAAGGTGTAGGACCTTCTTTAAGGGGGAAAAGGCCCTGTAGGCCTGTAGAGCCCTTAGCCACTGCCCAGGCCCCCTATCAAAGTCCCTGTGAGACTAGGGAGCCTAAGCCCTTAACTGGCACTGGAGACCTGCCCTATGTGCTAAGAGAGCCAGTTATAGAGGGGAATAAAGTAGAAAAGGCTATATCTAGCCCTACTTTAAAGGAGCCTAATATAGGTTAGCGAGATTACTATAATCTACTTAATATAGCTAAATTATGGCACGTTAGGCTAGGCCATATAGGCCTGCGTCTTTTGAAAAAGACCTCTAGTATTACTAAAGGGCTGCCTAATTTTGATAAAATAAAGGAAGCTGATTTTCACTGCTCTAGCTGTGATCGAGGTAAAGCAGTGAGAAGGGTTAGTAAGGCTCTAATACCTGACCCACCTAGGGTCTTAGACTCAATAGAGGGGGATACTGTTAAAATTAGGCCTAGGCCTTATAATAGAAACCCTATAGTCTTACTTCTAGTTGACCGTAAAAGTAGGTATAGGTGGGTTTTTAACCTACCTAATAAATCAGGCCTTATAGTAGCTAACGCTATTAAGGGCTTTTTTAGGGGCCTAAGGAATGGATTTGGTAGATATCCTACTAAATTCCACTTTGACAGAGGCACTGAAATAACTGATTTATTAACTACTTGGTTAGCTAAAAGGGGTATTAAATTTAGCACTTCTGCCCCCTATATCCACGAGCAGAACGGCTTAGTAGAACGATCAGTTAGAGTTATACTAGACCGTGTAAGGTGTACTATCCTTAGTAGCGTTTTACCCTAGTATTTGTAGTGCTTTATACTGGAGGCTGTAGTGGAATTAGTTAATAGTACTGCTATAACTAATAAGGAAACCACTCCTTTCCAGGTGCTATTTGACGAGCTAGAGCCTGGTATTCCATATATACCTAACCTAGAGCGCTATAGGGCTATAGGCGCTAAAGGAGAGGCTATTATACCTCTAGAAAAACGGTCTAAATCGTTAAAATTTACCTCTAGAACGGAAGAGTGTAAATTACTAGCGGTATTAGGTTCTAAGACCTACTTAGTATATATACCGTCTAGAAGAGCAGTACTTAAAACCTCTACTGTTAAATTCATAGAGGATAATATAGTACTAAGTCAGCCTACTGATAATATGGCTTTAGAGGGGGAATTAGTAGACCTAGACCTAGATTTAGAGGGGGCTGTCAGCCCAGACCCTTCTAATCTCAATACTGAAAAGCCTATTAGTATAGAAATAGGACCTAGTAAGCTAGAACCCTACGAATCTTCTTCCAATAGTGAATTAGATGAACCTTTACCGGATAAGCCTATAAATCCAGTTATAGTAGAGTCTACTAGGCCTACTATATCTATTAGAAAGCCTAAATTACCAGAGGCGTTTCCCCAAACTATAGAGCCTATTCTTATACCTAAGCCTATAGAAGTTATAGCGCCTAATCAGCCTATAACGAATAAACCTCTTGATAATAGTGATCTTATTTTAGAGGGGGATAAAATGCAGCTCGATTACTATAAGCTTTTAGCTAAGACTAGTAGCTATATACTGTCTTTTGTCTATAAGGCTCGAAAAAGGGTAATATCTAAGGATAGTACGCCTACTACTTATAAGTAAGTCTTAAAACTACCTAGAGATGAGCGTAGTAAGTGGTAAGAGGCTATTACCAAGGAATTTATCCAGTTATTAGAGCTAGGGGTTTTTAAATTCCTACCTAGGAGTCTATTACCTTCTAACTGTAAGCTTATTACCTGTCGAAACGTTCTTAAGGTTAAAAAGGACGCTAAAAACAGGCCTATTAAGTATAAATCTCGGTTAGTAGCTAGGGGCTTTATACAGGTAGAAGGCCTAGATTATACTATAACCTACGCCTCTACTAGTATACTACCTACTTGGCGTATACTTCTAGCTATAGGTGCTGTTCTAGACTGGGAAATAGAATAAGCTGACTTTATAGGGGCATTTCTCAATAGCGCTCTTAAAGAAGAAATATATATGGAAATCCCTGAAGGACTATTAGACCTAGCAGCTTCTAATAAGGCTATTTATAAGCTTTTACTGAAATACAGCTATAATCCTTTGTCACGTAAAGAGCAGGTAATGGATGTGAAGAAGTGAAATGTGCCTGTTCTTCTTCTTCTTACTACGGGACCTGCCACTCCTTATATAGGCGTCTTTAAGCCTGATAAGCAGCTTGTTAGGATGTCTAAGCATAGAGAGCCCCAGTCCTAGATAGGTTACTCTATAACTGTTACTATATTCCGTTATATACCCCCTTAGATTCGCCATCCTATAGGGAGTCTGACCTATAGAACATAGGATTATAGTAACTACAACTCCTATACCTCCTTAAGCATATCGAGATAGCGATGTACCTAAGCCTAGTATAGGCACCTAGTAAATACCTTACTAGCGAAAACTTCGCTAGGTTAATAATACTCTTGCTAGCCTACTTGCTATTACTACCTTCTCTTTCCTATTTATAAGTTATAGGACTAGTTTTTATCCTAAGTAGCCTTACCTACTGCCCTCTTGCTAGCTATATAGGCAGCCTTCTTTCTAAAAGAAGGTAAGCGTACTTAATTATTAACCTTACTACTATAAGTTACTATAGCGACAGCGAGGTTAACCTGCTCTTTCCTCTTTTCTCTAGAGCTTACTATAGGCCTACTCTTTTCAGGTATAAGAAGAGTATAGAGAATTCCTCCTAGCCCTATTCCTTTTCTCTTTCTTACAACTACCTTTTTAAGGTAAAGTTTTCTTATAAGCCTGCCCCTGTTCTTACCTAGCTCTCTTTTTCCTATTACTATACCTGAGTAAGGAGTGGTAAGTCTTTCTAATCATTACTATTACTAGCTATAGCGTCCTATAGCCAGATAACAGTATTCTCCTAAAGCTAAGATCGCAGGCATCTTTGTAAAAACAGCTTTAGGATCTAACCTTAAACTTTACTTAGCTCTGTTCCGGCTATTATCAGCTTGCTAATAACACTAGTAGCTATATTATATCCTTAGATATCAAGAGAGTTAATAACAACGCGCTATTAAGCCCTATCCTAGTAGCTATACTGGAAACTCCTACTCCTAAGACACTAGGCTACCCTAAGAAGATTATAGGCCAGACTTCCGGTTAAGCAAAGACACCTTAATCCGAAAAATCCAGCCCTCTAGGCCCTCTTTATCTGCTATCTTATAAGCCCTATATCCGGTTACTGCTAAAAGGATATACTATAGGAGAATGCTTTTCTTAGTATAACAATACTAGTAGCTGCTATTACTACTATCTTCTAATATAGACTGTATCTTACTACTATTGTCCTATATAAGTCCGTCTAGGCCTAACAATTTTGCTATAAAGCTAACTATATATATTATAGGTCAGTTAAGGCTAAGAAGACTACCTAGGTCCTTTAGGACTTAAAAAAGAAAAATATAGAGGCCGGCAAAGTACGTCCGTCTATTTTAAAATTCAATACTTAGACTAATAATCGTGTTTAGGAGGTAATAGCAGGTAAGGCTGCTGCTATTTCAAAAATGTTATACACTATCCTCAACCTATTGTCTAGATTATTACTATATAGGCTAATACCTATATTACCTGCTCTACCTACTCCTTTACGTCCGTTCTAGGTATTCTACAAGGAGCTGAAATTTAAAGATCCACCTTATAAGCGAAAAGCGTCTTGCGAATTGTCTTTGCCCCTACGCCTGTCCCTATCTCTGTCTATCGGACTAGGACGTGTATTTTCGCCTCTCTGTTAGTCGATCGAGTCTCTGGCTGACAATCCTTTTATATAGGCGGCGTTCCTAAGTATAAGTAGCGCTAAGTTTACTTAGCGCTTTAGACAAGGAATTAGTAGACATATTAGGGCTCTTTTATAGTTAATACTATATTATCTTAATAAGAATCGCGTAGATATATCGGCTATATCGCAGGCGCTAGCTGAGATTAATTGGGCTATTAGTACGTTGGAGAAGGCTATTAAGCGCTATAGCGCTCTATAGTGGGCTTCTTTTATAAGTTTTACAGCGGACTAGATAGTTATCCGCTAGTAATTAAATTCCCCCCCTCTTTGATTATCGGCTATAATCCGTAACACGTCCTTTAGATTCAGTATAGCCCGGAAGTGCTTAAACTTTACCCTTAATAAATTCTTTGTTAGGCTGTTAGCTAGTATATCAGCTATCTTGATATAGGATACTATAAAGCTGCCCTTACTATGCTCTTGTTTGAGCTATATATTCTAAATATTAATATAACAGAGTGCTATTGCTATACGCTCCTCTTTATTAACTACTAGCCTAATAGTCTAAGTATTATCGTAGAAAATCCGCTATAGAACTAACAGTTTAACTGTTAGGTCCTTAAGGAATCTTTTCATCCCTATAGCCTCCTTTGTAACTAGGGAGAGACTATAAAGCTCCGCTTCTATCGTTAACGTAGTAACTGTAGCTTAATAAGACGCATTCTACTAGATAAGTCCCTTGAACATTATAATCGTATAACCTTAAGACAATCGTTGTAAGTCTAAGTTGTCTGTAAAGGAGGCGTTACTAGCGATATAAAGTATATAGGCCTGACTAGAGTAGCTACTATATATAATCCCGAGAAACCTTATATAATATAGATACTAGATTATCTGCCTAGTAGCCTTGATATATCAGGCTAACAGGTTTGTTAAGAAGCAGGAAAGATAAGATACAGCAAAGGCTACATCTAGATAGACTATAATTACCGTATATAGTATTATCCCTACTAGTTCTTATATAAGCTTTACCTCCTTTTTAGTAGCCTAGCCCTTATTCTTGCCGAGTCTGACTGTTAGGAGTAGTATAGGGGGGATAACAGCGGATCTATCTAGCCTATACTTCTTAGCCGCCTTCTTAATATATATATCGTGAACCAGCATGATCGTATGGTTAACTCTATCCTTTATAATCTGAATACCGAGAAACTATTCCGCCTTTGGCTGAATTTTTGCTTTATATTTGCCTAGTAGTTTCGCCTTTAGGTCTATAGTAAAGTCCTAATACTAATAATAATAGAGAAGTATTACGTTATCTATATAGAATATTAAAAGGATATATCTATCTATATTATAAAATAGATATAGCTCCTCCTTAGACTTCTAAAGTCTAAGATTTTTAAAAAAGCCTAAGAATTCGAGATACTAAAGGAGAGGAGAGTCTTAAAGCCTATATAGAGCCCTATTGACCTAAGTAAGAAGTCCTAGCTCCTTAAACCCTTCTAGAAGATTATAGATTACTAGGCCTTAGCTAAACAACTCCTGGAGTATGTTGTAGAAGGCGTTTATAATGTCCTATAAGTCGATCTCTAGATTAAAACGCACTGCTAGGGCTATACTTACTTTAAGGGACTTAGTAGCCAATATTACTATATAAGTTAACTTAACTAACTCTAGATATTAAAGATCTCTTTAGACGTAAATCCTTGCCTTTAGCCTAACAACCATCCTGTCTAGATCAAGCTTATACTTTAGTACCTATTTAAGTAGGAGAGGCTATATCCTATACTGATCCTTCGGAATTTTCTTATAGGTCTGTAGCTTTTATAGCTAATTAATCTTAGCCTAAGCTACAGACTTCTATATCTTTTTAAAAGGCAACTTTATAGCCTTACTTTAAGTCCTAGGCTCTAGTAGCATTTCTAATTCATGCTATTTCCCTAGGACAAACTCTTTCTTATTCTAAGGGCCCTTTGGCAAGTCCTTTTTCTACGACTCTTGCTTCTCTTTTCGCTCTATTAGGCGTTTCTAATATTAAATAGCACCTGCTACTATAGTATATACTGTTTTAAACTCCTTTCTATAGCTAGCTGCTAGCTAATTAGGAAAGTAGTCGGCTATAAAAACGAGTAGTAGCAATAATACCGCTATTCTCTCTATATTGAGAATACTAAAGATGTTCTTAAGTATAGCATTACGCTAATAAAGGTTATATTAGCCTAGCTCTGCTATAAATACCCGATTCCTACTGCTATAGGGCTGACCTTATCTTCAAGGGGCTAGGTCGCCTAGCACTTACGTATTACCAGTATATACCCTTGAGATCCCGGCTTTAAAGTCCGGTTCTCTAACTAACGGTCTGTCTATCGTCTTATTATCGGCGTGCTAGTAGGTTATAACACCTGCCCTAGCTTTAAATCCTTCTAACGGTCTATAGCAATACGCCTTACCCTTAGACTATATTCCTCTTCTAGTTATGCTTTAGGGAGAGTCTGCTCTATTGCTATAGCTGTTAATCCTAGTATAATCTAGATTCGGCATTCCAGGCTTAGGTATTTGCTCTAGGGTAAATAGTCTGGTTATAATGTTAGTATATACCTTATCCTAGCTAGTAATAGTATCTAACCGATACTTTTCCAGCTCTATGGCTAAGAGCTTTTCCTTATTCTCTTTAGTAGCTATTAGCCTAATAGGACCTGTAAGATCTAGATTCTATATCGTCTTAAGGATAGTATCAAACTTATATTCCTCTGCCGGCTTATCTAGCTAGTCTGCTAGTTTTCTTAAGACAGGGACAGCCTAAGCCTTAGATTCCACCTTCCTTCCTATATAGAAAACTGTCTTATTAAACTGAATATTCCAGGTGGTAATTACCCTATTAAGCTCTAGGACCTATATCCTATACAACATAGTAGCGATATAACCTATAAGATAGCTAATATAAGCTCGAGGTTGAATCTTATAAAGTCTCTAAAGTATATCCTTCTTTCTATCCTTCTTAAGGGGATAACCGGCATATCCGTATACGTAAAGGCTACTAAGCTAAGGCCTTAGATCAATTATAGCTTTACGGATAATAGCCAGGTTGTAAAAGCGAAAATAGTTCTGAAACCATAATAGAAGCTTCTCGTTTAGGGATCTTGGATTATCCCTAAGCCTAGGAGACAAGTTGTAAAGATATACTGTAGCCTCTATAGTCTTAGGCTATAGATCCTTAGGAAGATATACCCCTAACTGTATTACTATCGACTTGTTAACAATAGTCTTCCTATTTCTTTCGATAAGTCCTATTAGGCTGTATATATATAACAGCGGGATTTCTAAGCTAATTCCTTTACGATCTACCTATTTCTTATACTCGGTTTTTCCTTAAGAAGATATAACTAATATCTTACTATTATAGCGGAAGAAATAAACGGATAACCTATACTATTGCCTAGTCTAGGCGTCGAACCTCTTAAGGACCTAAAAAAGGTTTTCTTATCTTTTACCTCTTATCTAAAAGGCCTATACCTTTCTACTAAACTCATCTACTATAAAGAGAATCCTATTATAGCCTATATATCCCTAGGAGAATTCGAAAAGATCCTAAGCAATCCTATAAAACAGTCTAGCGGATTTTCCGCTTAACTCCCTTCTAGATACTACTTTTGTTATATATAACTAGGTATATGCTAAGTACTTAAGCTGTAGTATCCCGGTTAGATTGCCGTTGTTAGGCTATAACAAATTCATACCCTGAGTATAGTTTACTAACAATTATAGTACCTTAGGACCTAGGTGTCCTATCCTTAAGTACTATAGTTCTTTAGGATCTATATAAGCCCTATATGGCTTATACGTCCTTTTCTATCCTCTCTATTTCACTTGTTTCTAAGCTATTATTATTATAATATCGTTGTTACTTATTAGGAGGGGTCTTAAGACTATATAGGAGGTAAGCGGCTTATATTCGAATACTATTAAGTTGAACTTTTCCTATAGTGTTATAAGAATAACCGAGCTTGCTATATCTCTTACTCTTAGGGTATTATCAGCCCCTAACAGCCAGATTCCCTTTCGGCGTAGAAGCATAGCCGATATAATATTAGCATAAAATCCCTTTATAACAACTATATTCTAAAGAATCAAGTCTACTATCTTATTACCCTTATTATTCTAAAAAATCTTTCTTAGAGTCCGGCGTCCTATCCTAGAAATAGGTAATATCGTTGAGCCTACCCCTATAATAGCGTTAGGGATAGACGGCTTAAATGTCCTATAGTTAAGTAGATCTTTACGGTTAACTATATAAACTGCTATATAGTTGTCTAGGAGGGTACTATCTAAGAGAGGATAACAAGTAGGGTTCTAAGTACTAAATACCCTATAGACTATACCTAGGGTAGTAGTAAATAGGGTAGGGTTAAAGAGAGGTATATTAGAAAAATTCTAACTTTGATTTTCAAGCTAAGGTAATAACTAAGAACTCCTAAAAACTTTATCCGGCTAACAATCCTGTTCTTAAGTATTAAAGGACTTTAGAACCTATAGCTTCTTTATATCTAGCCTCTTGCCCTTTAACTATCCTTTTAATTCTAGGGTTATATAGAGGTTGGCCTACTAGGGATCCTAATAGATAAGATTTTAAATAGATTGTTGCTCCTTTATAGATAAAGTAATTCTTTGTCTTATAGATCCTACGTACAATAGCTTAACTCTTCTATAATCTTTAGGTTTCTAGAGGTAGGTATAAGGAAGAGGCAGATAAAGGTATTAGTAGCCCCTATTTCAGGATCCTTAACGATTTCTACCCTAACTACCCTAGGTATACTGTTCTTAAGGCTGTCCTTGGCCTTTTTCTTGATTAGAGTGTAGAGTAGGTAGCGGGTTCTTATCGTTAGAAAGTTAAGCAAAGGTAGAGTATACTCTAGCTGGATTTCTATAGGCTTATTACTACTGAGATTCTGTTATAAGGCTAAGAAGGGTCCTATTAATAATCTCTAGTATAAATAGACTTACTTAGCTAGTTACTTTGGCTAGAACGATCTATTAGAGCTAACTATTAGCCTATTATAGAGTTAGCCTTACTGCTAGGGCTTAAAGAACTCTTCTAACAGTAGTAATGCCCGTAATAGCTAGAATCCTCTTAATTAGTATAACCCGGTAAAATTTCTACTAGTCCTTATGCTAGTAGATCAGCCTAGTTCGGCTATTCTTAGCCTATCTAAGTACCGCCTTATACTAAGATTCGATCTAGACTTTCTCTACTAAGTCTAACAGAGCGTTGTCTTTCTTTAAAGCTTATATAAGAGGCTAAAGATTCCGGTACTATTCTGACCCTTGTCCCTACTTTAATAACTAATATGACTGAATAGCTGTCTCTCTAACGTTATAATCTATAGACTAAAGAATCTAGTTTAGAAACTTCAGGTAATTTACCTCCTTTAGCTTAGTAGTAGCCCTCTTAGACTGTTATATTAGGAGGTAAGTCCTATATGCTTCTTCTAAGTCGTATAGGGTAATAAGGGTCGGCTAAACTGGTAGAGGAGGTACTAAGGCTATATCCTAAGTCGATATACTAAAAAGTTGAATTTTCTTTTAATAATATGCAATAGCCTTGTTATACTAGGCTACCTGCTTAGAATTAGCTTAATAAGCCTATTCTTCCTATCCTAGGTTAAGAATTTCTACGTCTACTAGAGTAGATGTTAAGTCTAGATTAATATCTTCCTAAATTCCAAGGGCTAAAGCTAGTATCCATACGTCAAGACGCTAGGCTATCTATATTAACAGGCCTTTTAGGATAATAGACGTCGAATATACTAAATTTAAGGTTATTAACATCTTAAGTAGGGAGTTAAGGGGAGGATAATAGAGTAGTAATAATAATAGAAGGGCTTAATATATATTATGTATAGTTAGTTAAGTTAATAATACTAGCACCGGGCTTATAACTATCATATAAAGAGCAAGTAATAGATATAAAGAAGTGAAATGTAACTATTCTTCTTCTTCTTACTACAGGACCTGCCACTCCTTATATAGGCGTCTCTAAGCCTGACAAGCAGCTTGTTAGGATGTCTAAGCATAGAGAGCCCCAGTCCCAGATAGGTCACTCCATGACCGTCACCATGTTCCGTCACATCCTTCTACTCCTAATATTATTAAACTATCTAAAGCGTTATACAGTCTGAAACAAAGCCCTAGAGAGTGGCAAGATAAGCTTAAAATCTTACTTAAGAGCCTAGGCTATCTCCCTCTTATTTCAGATCCAGGGGTCTTCTATAATGCTAAAACCTGCCACTTTATCGTTACCTATATAGATGACTGTCTATTTATAAGGCCTAATATAGGCTATATAACTGATTTAAAGAAACGGCTTAATAAGGTCTACGCTATAGAAGACTTAGGGCCTGCCGCCTATTTCCTAGGCGTGCAAATTGTAAGGGATAGACCTAATAGGCGCCTGTGGCTTAACTAGTCATAGTATGTAGAAGACGCGGTTAGCCGCTTTAACTTAGCCGATTCTAAGCCTATATCTATTCCCTTATAGCCGGGGCTAGTAAGTCAACTTCAACTAGAGGAAGATATTACTAGCCACCTCTGTAATTCTACGGAAATTAAGCTCTATCAAAGCCTAGTAGGAACAGCTATGTATATAATGCTCCTTACTAGGGTAGATATTAGCTTTACCGTACAGTAGCTCTCTAGGTCTTCAAATAGACCTACAAAATCACACTTAAACGCTGCTAAAAATCTTTTTAAGTATCTTAATAGTACTAAAGACTATAGCATCTGTTTTAGCTATAACGGAAATATATTAGCTGATCTAGGGCCTAAGCTTAGTAATAATAGTAATACAACTACTAAGCTTAGTAGAGACTTTCACTCTAAGGAAGGGCCTAGGCCCCTAACTACTACCTCTACTACTATAGTAGATTCTAGAAATAGTAAAGGTAGTAGCCGGACTTCTATAATTAATAGTAGTCTAGTCCCTATAGGCTTTAGTGATTCTGATTTTGCAGGGGATAAGGCTACTAGTAAATCCACCTACGGCTATCTATATAAGTTAGCTGGTGGGCCTATTAGCTGGAAAACAAAAAGAGCTACTACTATTGCTCTCTCTACCCTGGAAGCTGAAACTGATGGACTTACAGAGGCTATACGCGAAGTACAGTGGATTATAGGGCTATTTTCTGAACTTCACAGACCTATAGACTACCCTATTACTCTCTATGGAGATAATCAGGGCTCTATAACGGTGGCTAATGACCCAGCGCTACACGCTAGAACTAAGCATACCCTACTGAAATTCCAGTACGTTAGAGAGCAGGTTAAGGCTAAAATAGTTACTATTATATATCTTAATACTAAGTGTATGCCGGCTGACGGACTTACTAAAGCCCTACTAGTTAGTGGCTTTCAGTCTTTTATCAGGCTCTTAGGCCTACAACCTAAGGGAGCTTTTTACTAAGCTACCCTCTACCCCTATATATATATTCTATACTATATATATAGAAGGCCTGGCTTAGCCTGATTAGCTTATAAGACCAGTCAATAGTACCGGCTACTTTACAGCCCTCTGGAATCACCTAATTCCTCTATATAGCCTTAAAAGGCTTATAAGGTCCTAGCCACTGTAGTACAGTTCTATAGGCGCCCTTGTGCTGGCATCAGCTCCCTGCGGCGTTAGGGAGGCCTATATTACTCTAGCTACGTCTAGAAGTACTCTAGTATATAGTATAGCTATATTTGGGAAATATAGGCTCCGGCTATTACTAGTAGTATACTTTCCTTTAGAGGGGGATTCTCTATATAACCTGTTATTTCCTTACTATATCTTGAAACAACGGAGTAAAAAAAGGGCATAAAATTCAAAACCGTGCTAAAAATTGTTTTCTTTATAAGAGGATAAAGGCGTTTATAAGCCCTTTACTCCTTCTATACTCTAGTACGTCTATCAGGCGCTAGGGTATAGAATATTTAGATATTATATATTACTATACGCTTTAAAGCTATAGTACCTATACCTTTAAATAGGTTATAGGTTTGATTTCAACATCATATATATTCTTACTTCTTTCTATATATAATAGGGGTTTATCCTAAATATATATAAGGGCATAACCCCTTTGTCTAACGGAATAGTTTTGCTCTTACGTTCTTATTTCTTAGGATTCTTCTATTCTTTACCTATATATAGCTTTCTAAGGCTTATAAAGGAATAGAAGAATAGAGGGGGTGTTAAACGTACAAAATAAGCTATAGCGCTCTAACGGTTATAGCTTAGGCAAAACGGATTTCAGTTCTCGAACGACTAGATATATAGCTTTATTCTGAGGGTGGACCCACTTTTGTAGATACCGCTGACTAAGCTATATATTCCACTATATAGCCTAGAAATAGCTTTAAAAGGCTTTTCTATTTTTAGATTTATGCCCTACTTTTGTGGAGACAGCCTCCTTAGGCTGTATAAGCGCTAGAAATAGCCTTAAAAGGCTCTTCTACTAGGTCACCTACCTACCCTGTACCTACCCTACACCGCAGGAGCGAAAATAGAACTTATAGGAAAAGTCGTGCGGCTTACCCTGCAGCTTAGGTGGCCGTAAGTCGATTATTTAAAATCGCCAGCTTATTTGGTTTTTCGGGAAGGCGCCATGCACCTACTAAGGGGCTCCTGCCGTGTGGAAGGCAGGAATGGTCCCGGAGGGTATATGTAGGGAAGGAAATTGCAAAGCCTTACCTACTTGGACTAGAAATCAAGTTACTACGTTACCTACAACTATAAGCCTTATAGGCCTATAAGACCCACTAAAAGCCGTGATATATAAGCTTAAAGCCCCTATAATATAGCGCTATAGCCTATAACTATACCGTTATATAAGGACTTTTATAGAGGGAATATAGTAAAGGGCCCTACTTTACTATATTAGCACATACCTAGGAAGTGCTATTTAGGCCATATCAACGCTGTTGCTGCCCCTACGTACCCTATACGACTACTACTAGTAGGCTATAGTGGTTACAGATCCTTATATAGGATTACCCATTCCAATAATTCCTTATGCTAAAAAAGATAATTAGATTACTTAAGATTAATAAGTTATACGTAGGAGAAGCAAATATACTTTTTAGGTCTAGGGATTTAAAACAATCACTTAGAACAGTTAAAGTAGAGCTCGACATTAGTTATACGACTTTCTATATATTAGAGATACTAACCCCTTTTCTCATATATCTAAAGGATATAGACAAGCTTAGCATCTACCTTAATAATACAACAAACAAGCTTATATCTAAGTCAGAAAAGCGTATATACGTTTAATAGAAATAAGGATATCTATAGATCCCTGTAAAAAGGATGAAACTACTAAGTATAACATTTATAGCAGATAATAAGCGTCCTACGTCTCTATAACTTATAAAGGCCGAACTAAGACGCATTTATTAACGCTATAGATACCCTATAGTCGACAGATTATATAAACTACTATAACAAGCAGACTACCAAGTAGAATATAATACTATCAAGATAATCAACAAGTTCTACCACTTCTGCTAAATCAAAGACGTAGTGCTATAACGATTTAGATTTGTATTATAAGATAATATTTACTTTAATTTTAAAATCATTATAGATATCTTAGACATCGACAATTCTAAGGTACTATATATAGTCGACGCTACAACGTTATTCCAAGCACCCTACTTTCTAAACGATCTTTGAGCTAAAGAGACGTAGGAGCAGCTAAGGAATATTAGATCGATATATACCTTAGACTACCTAATGTTTTACGCTATAATAAAAGCACTAATTTCAAAGTATATAAGTTCTAGGCAGAGGCTAAGCTTATAGGTATAACCTGCTATTTAGTACTAGTCGAGGTACACCAGTTAGTCGGCAAGATCGAGCGGTATTATAGGCTACTAAAAAGGCCCTATAACATTATTAAATTAAAGACCGCCGGATCTTGCTTAAAAGAGGTATACCTATAAGCAGTACTAAACGCAGTTAATAATACTACTAGCCTAGATAGGCTAGTACTAACGCTCTTAGTTTTCGGTATATACCTACGCCTTACTATAGATGCACCGCCTTCTCTATCTTAACTACGCTAAACAGGCGTAATTCGGAAGGCTATAACACGATTGCGAATCCTAAACGATATAAGGACTATATAAGACGCTCTTATATAACGCAATAGACTAAGTATAAAAGATATACTACTATACTTACGAGAAGTAGGTATAGAAGTACTTATATACCGGGAAAGCGACTAATAGACAGGACTTTATAAGGTAATCTTAGCTATAAATATAATAGTAATTATTGATATAGTTAACAGATCTATAGAATTTCGGAATATAGTAGTTAAACTATATTACTAGGAGCTAGTACAAGATAAATAAGATAATTAGGCTAGTATTAAGTAGCTAGAACCATTCTAATATTCCCAGCCTAAGTAGCCCTGCTAGTATAGACAACCGTAAAAGAACCTAGTACCTACTAACAACTTTGTTTCGGAAAAAGAAAAGCATAACTACAATCTTACACTTAAACTATAGGCTAAAAGGAAGATCGCTATACCTAGCGTACTATTCTAAGAATCTATTAAAACGGAACTAAACTCACTTCTAATAGCTAAGGTAATCAAAGTAATCTAGATGCTAGTAGATATGTCGGACTACTAGATCTTTAAGTTAAGGTGTTAAACGTACAAAATAAGCTATAGCGCTCTAACGGTTATAGCTTAGGCAAAACGGATTTCAGTTCTCGAACTACTAGATATATAGCTATATTCTGAGGGTGGACCCACTTTTGTGGATACCGCTGACTAAGCTATATACTCCACTATATAGCCTAGAAATAGCTTTAAAAGGCTTTTCTATTTTTAGATTTATACCCCACTTTCGTGGAGACAGCCTCCTTAGGCTGTATAAGCGCTAGAAATAGCCTTAAAAGGCTCTTCTACTAGGTCACCTACCTACCCTGTACCTACCCTGCACCGCAGGAGCGAAAATAGAACTTATAGGAAAAGTCGTGCGGCTTACCCTGCAGCTTAGGTGGCCGTGAGTCGATTATTTAAAATCGCCAGCTTATTTGGTTTTTCGGGAAGTGGCCATGCACCTACTAAGGCGCTCCTGCCGTATGGAGGGCAGGAACGGTGCCGGAGGGTATATATAGGAAAGGAAATTGCGAAGCCTTACCTACTTGGACTAGAAATCAAATTACTACGTTACCTATAACTATAAGCCTTATAGGCCTATAAGACCCACTGAAAGCCGTGATATATAAGCTTAAAGCCCCTATAATATAGCGCTATAGCCTATAACTATACCGTTATATAAGGACTTTTATAGAGGGAATATAGTAAAGGGCCCTACTTTACTATATTAGCATATACCTAGGAAGTGCTATTTAGGCCATATCAACGCTGTTGCTGCCCCTACGTACCCTATACGACTATTACTAATAGGCTATAGTGGTTATAGATCCTTATATAGGATTACCTATTCCAATAGGTTATAAGCCTGGATAGCCTGTAGGATAGTTATCGTTGGAGTCCAATTTCAAAGCGCTACCTCTGCCTATATATATAGGGCTATTTAAGCCTCTTATAGCTGAAAATATAGTACTATATTAGCCCTAAAAAGCTATATATTACATCTTATTGAAGGCTATTTAAGGACTAAAAAGCCTGAAAATCTAGAAGGATAAATCGCTGAGAAATCTAAGTCCTATAGTATTGACGAGCATTTGGGGCTCTTATACGCTTAGGCTAGTATACTTACCTATACTAAAAGACCTTTCTACTTATAGCTGGAAGTAGAAAGGCTAGCGTTTTAGAATTTCTAGCGCTAAAGACCTATATTTCCCTACTATAGAGCCCTTTCTATAGATATATCTATAGGCGGTAGTTAAGTCCCTACGTCGAAGCCTCTAGTCCCTATCTTAGAGCCTAGTTTAGAATTTCTACTAGAAAGCCCTACTAAGTAGCAAGTAGGCAGCGCTATAAACCTACTAAGCGCTAAGACTAGCCTAGAAAATCACTACTATAATTAGTGAGCTAGCTAATTAGCTTTAGTGAACTAGAAGCTAATTAAGTACTTTAGCTAGCACTATAAAGTAAATAGTAGCCTATTTACAATGGCGGATCAAGCTAAAGGGAAGGGTATAGCCCCTAAAAGGGCTAGTAACCCAGCTGATCCAGGGCAATCTTCTAGGCCTCTACCACCTATACGAACCCTATCAGAAGATGAGGAAGATGGCGAAGACTATAGCAAGGTTATAGAATTCCTAAAACAGAATATAAAATCTCATGACCGAGTTATAGCTAGCTAATCTAGTAATATAAAAACACTACTTTTAAGTCTAAATACCCTAAAAGCCTCTGTCGAGGATAGCGTTAGCGCTATAAAGAATATATCTTCTACTTTAGCTTCTCTAACTAATAGTAGCAATGCTGCTGCTACTGGAAAGACTAGCTATAGTCCTAGATTTGATCCTTTTAGCGGTACTATGGATTTAGATTCTCCTTTACGTCCCCCTAGGAAAGAGCCCCATCTAGGGCCGGCTATAGATAATACAGCTACTAGTAATTTAGACCCCCCTATAGATATAGGGTCTAAGGAAGGCTTTAAGGATACTATTACTAGTAGTATAGTAAAGGAGCTTTCTAAAAAGGCCTATACTATACCGGACAATAGTAAGCTTAGCAGGGAAAGCAATTTTAAATAGTAGATTCAGGCTTTAAGTATAGTGCTAAGAGCGTTAGGGATATCTAATTTTTTAGAAAACCCTGATATATCTAACACTTATAGCGACTTTGATCAAGCTGTTCTTTTAATGCTCCTACGTAATAGCTTATCTAGTGGCCCTAGGGCTGCTATATCGTGGATTCATATACCTTCTAAGGCCTTTAAGCTGCTTGTTAGGCAGTATAGCCAACCTATAGAGTCTAAAAAGGAGGACATCTATAACGAATTCCACGTCCTTACCTTTAGTACCTATAAAAAAGGCTTATTAGCTTTTAACGCTGAATTTAACGGCTATCTTACTAAGCTTACCATAGCTAAAATAGATATAGATCCCTCTTTAATACTAAATCAGTATTTTAAGGCTCTAGAATCTAAGTTTCCTAGCTGGGTATCACGCTAAAAGAGCTCTATAAGACAGGCTAGAATGCTAGGCCTTATAGCCTCTAGCCTTAATATAGAATATCTAATGGCTGATATTTTAGAAGAATCTAGGAACCCGGCTACAGAGGCGTATAGAGCAGCTTACGTAGCTAATAGCTCTAATTCAACCCCTAATTCAAATTCTAACCCTAGTAAGAAGGGTAAAAATAAGAAAAAGGGTAAGAAGAAGGCTAGTTATAATGTTGAAGGGCAGAATTATAGTGCTAAAAGTGCCGAACAGGCCTCCTTTATACTAGGGTCCTATAACCTAGCTATAGAAGAAGAAGAGGAATCCGACTCTAGTTCCAATTCTAGTTCTTCTAGCGATTCTGATACCCAATTAGCACAGCTATTAGCGTTAAAAGGGTATAAGAAGCGTAAGGACTTTAAAGGAAAAGGCCTAAAAACCTCTTCTAATAACAAGGCAAAATATAAAGATAATAAGCCTAGAAGACGCCCTAGAGACCCCGCTCTTTATAATAGTTAGCTATACAATACGGGATCTACGGACTATATCAGTAATAGTAAAGAGCGGTTTACTACCTTTACGCCTAACACAGGCCAGTTACGCCCTATTAACACTGGAAATGGCCCTGTAAGCCCGGCTAGTATAGGCTCTATTACACTAGAAGTACTATCTAGAAAGGCCCCCCCTACCTATACTAAATTAGTATTAGATAACGTTTTATACCTACCTAATATTGATATAAATATTGTTAGCGGGGTTAGGCACTATGATTCGGAAGGTTGCCTTATAAAGGAAACCCTTTACAGGGGTGATAGACGCTGTATAGCTGTACTAGACTTTAAGAAATTAGGATTTTTTCTTAACGTTAAAGGCAGCTCTAAGCCTATATTACATGCAAATTTTGCTTTTCCTTTAGGCCTTTCTAGTTATACTACTAAAAGTATAGAGCCGCAGCGTAATAAGATAGTAGTGGAAATTCCTTCTAATTCTATTAGAAAGGAAGACTATAGACCTATTATAGAGGATGCTATAGTATCCGAAGCTATAGAGCCTAATAAGTGCTATAAGCTAAGGAATTCTCCGGCTAAGGGTACTACTTTAAAAGGTGTAGGACCTTCTTTAAGGGGGAAAAGGCCCCGTAGGCCTATAGAGCCCTTGGCCACTGCCCAGGCCCCCTATCAAAGTCCCCGTGAGACTAGGGAGCCTAAGCCCTTAACTGGTACTGGAGACCTGCCCCGTGTACTAAGAGAGCCAGTTATAGAGGGGAATAAAGTAGTAGAAAAGGCTATATCTAGCCCTACTTTAAAGGAGCCTAATATAGGTTAGCGAGATTACTATAATCTACTTAATTTAGCTAAATTGTGGCACGTTAGGCTAGGCCATATAGGCCTACGTCTTTTGAAAAAGACCTCTAGTATTACTAAAGGGCTGCCTAATTTTGATAAAATAAAGGAAGCTGATTTTCACTGCTCTAGCTGTGATCGAGGTAAAGCAGTGAGAAGGGTTAGTAAGGCTTTAATACCTGACCCACCTAGGGTCTTAGACTCAATAGAGGGCGATACTGTTAAAATTAGGCCTAGGCCTTATAATAGAAACCCTATAGTCTTACTTCTAGTTGACCGTAAAAGTAGGTATAGGTGGGTTTTTAACCTACCTAATAAATCAGGCCCTATAGTAGCTAACGCTATTAAGGGCTTTTTTAGGTGCCTAAGGAATGGATTTGGTAGATATCCTACTAAATTCCACTTTGATAGAGGCACTGAAATAACTGATTTATTAACTACTTAGTTAGCTAAAAGGGGTATTAAATTTAGCACTTCTGCCCCCTATATCCACGAGCAGAACGGCTTAGTAGAACGATCAGTTAGAGTTATACTAGACCGTGTAAGGTGTACTATTCTTAGTAGCACTTTACCCCAGTATTTATGGTGCTTTATACTGGAGGCTATAGTGGAATTAGTTAATAGTACAGCTATAACTAATAAGGAAACCACTCCTTTCCAGGCGCTATTTGACAAGCTAGAGCCTGGTATTCCACATATACCTAACATAGAGCGCTATAGGGCTATAGGCGCTAGAGGAGAGGCGATTATACCTCTAGAAAAACGGTCTAAATCGTTAAAATTTACCTCTAGAACGGAAGAGTGTAAATTACTAGTAGTATTAGGTTCTAAGACCTACCTAGTATATATACCGTCCTGAAGAGCAGTACTTAAAACCTCTACTGTTAAGTTCATAGAGGATAATACAGTACTAAGTCAGCCTACTGATAATACAGCTTTAGAGAGGGAATTAGTAGACCTAGACTTGGATTTAGAGGGGGCTGTCAGCCTGGACCCTTCTAATCTTAATACTGAAAAGCCTATTAGTATAGAAATAGGACCTAGTAAGCTAGAACCCTACGAATCTTCTTCCGATAGTAAATTAGATGAACCCTTACCGGATAAGCCTATAAATCCGGTTATAGTAGAGTCTACTAGGCCTACTATATCTATTAGAAAGCCTGAATTACCAGAGGTGTTTCCCCAAACTATAGAGCCTATTTTTGCACCTAAGCCTATAGAAGTTATAGCGCCTAATCAGCCTATAACGAACGAACCTCTTAATAATAGTGATCTTATTTCAGAGGGGGATAAAATGCAGCTCGATTACTATAAGCTTTTAGCTAAGACTAGTAGCTATATACTGTCTTTTGTCTATAAGGCTCGAAAAAGGGTAATATCTAAGGATAGTACGCCTACTACTTATAAGCAAGTCTTAAAACTACCTAGAGATAAGCGTAGTAAGTGGTTAGAGGCTATTACCAAGGAATTTATCCAGTTATTAGAGCTAGGGGTTTTTAAATTCCTACCTAGGAGTCTATTACCTTCTAACCGTAAGCTTATTACCTATCGAAACGTTCTTAAGGTTAAAAAGGACGCTAAAAATAGGCCTATTAAGTATAAATCTCGGTTAGTAGCTAGGGGCTTTATGCAGGTAGAAGGCCTAGATTATACTGTAACCTACGCCTCTACTAGTATACTACCTACTTAGCGTATACTTCTAGCTATAGGTGCTGTTCTAGACTGGGAAATAGAACAAGCTGACTTTATAGGGGCATTTCTTAATAGCGCTCTTAGAGAAGAAATATATATGGAAATCCCTGAAGGACTATTAGACCTAGCGGCTTCTAATAAGGCTATTTATAAGCTTTTACTGAAATACGGCTATAATCCTTCTACTCCTAATATTATTAAACTATCTAAAGCGTTATACAGTCTGAAACAAAGCCCTAGAGAGTAGCAAGATAAGCTTAAAATCTTACTTAAGAGCCTAGGCTATCTCCCTCTTATTTCAGATCCAGGGGTCTTCTATAATGCTAAAACCTGCTACTTTATCGTTACCTATGTAGATGACTGTCTATTTATAGGGCCTAATATAGGCTATATAACTGATTTAAAGAAACGGCTTAATAAGGTCTATGCTATAGAAGACTTAGGGCCTGCCGCCTATTTCCTAGGCGTGCAGATTATAAGGGATAGACCTAATAGGCGCCTGTGGCTTAACCAGTCACAGTATGTAGAAGAGGCGGTTAGCCGCTTTAACCTAGCCGATTCTAAGCCTATATCTATTCTCTTACAGCCGGGGCTAGTAAGTCAACTTTAACTAGAGGAAGATATTGCTAGCCACCTCTGTAATTCTATGGAAATTAAGCTCTATCAAAGCCTAGTAGGAACAGCTATGTATATAATGCTCCTTACTAGGGTAGATATTAGCTTTACCGTACAGTGGCTCTCTAGGTCTTTAAATAGACCTACAAAATCACACTTAAACGCTGCTAAAAATCTTTTTAAGTATCTTAACAGTACCAAAGACTATAGCATCTGTTTTAGCTGTAACGGAAATATAGTAGCTGATTTAGGGCCTAAGCTTAGTAATAGTAGTAATACAACTACTAAGCTTAGTAGAGACTTTCACTCTAAGGAAGGGCCTAGGCCCCTAACTACTACCTCTACTACTATAGTAGATTCTAGAAATAGTAAAGGTAGTAGCCGGACTTCTATAATTAATAGTAGTCTAGTCCCTATAGGCTTTAGTGATTCTGATTTTGCAGGGGATAAGGCTACTAGTAAATCCACCTACGGCTATCTATATAAGTTAGCCGGTGGGCCTATTAGCTGGAAAACGAAAAGAGCTACTACTATTGCTCTCTCTACCCTGGAAGCTGAAACTGATGGACTTACAGAGGCTATACGCGAAGTACAGTGGATTATAGGGCTATTTTCTGAACTTTACAGACCTATAGACTACCCTATTACTCTCTATGGAGATAATCAGGGCTCTATAACGGTGGCTAATGACCCAGCGCTATACGCTAGAACTAAGCATACCCTGCTGAAATT
This sequence comes from Phyllachora maydis, assembly GCA_029339225.1. Lineage (NCBI taxonomy): Eukaryota > Fungi > Ascomycota > Sordariomycetes > Phyllachorales > Phyllachoraceae > Phyllachora > Phyllachora maydis. The sequence goes on along the minus strand of JAQQPM010000001.1, from coordinate 772,972 downwards.
CCGGTACGTTAGAGAGCAGGTTAAGGCTAAAATAGTTACTATTATATATCTTAATACTAAGTGTATGCCGGCTAACGGACTTACTAAAGCCCTACCAGTTAGTGGCTTTCAGTCTTTTATCAGGCTTTTAGGCCTACAACCTAAGGGAGCTTTTTACTAAGCTACCCTCTACCCCTATATATATATATATTCTATACTATATATATAGAAGGCCTGGCTTAGCCTGATTAGCTTATAAGACCAGTCAATAGTACCGGCTACTTTACAGCCCTCTGGAATCACCTAATTCCTCTATGTAGCCTTAAAAGGCTTATAAGGTCCTAACTACTGTAGTACAGTTCTATAGGCGCCCTTGTGCTGGCATTAGCTCCCTGCGGCGTTAGGGAGGCCTATATTACTCTAGCTACGTCTAGAAGTACTCTAGTATATAGTATAGCTATATTTGGAAAATATAGGCTCCGGCTATTACTAGTAGTATACTTTCCTTTAGAGGGGGATTCTCTATGTGACTACCTGTTATTTCCTTACTAGAACTGGCTGAAAGAACGGAGTAAAAAAGGGCATAAAATTTAAAACCGTGCTAAAAATTGTTTTCTCTATAAGAGGATAAAGGCGTTTATAAGCCCTTTACTCCTTCTATACTCTAGTGCGTCTATTAGTCGCTAGGGTATAGAATATTTAGATATTATATATTACTATACGCTTTAAAGCTATAGTACCTATACCTTTAAATAGGTTATAGGTTTGATTTCAACATCATATATATTCTTACTTCTTTCTATATATAATAGGGGTTTATCCTATATATATATAAGGGCCTAACCCCTTTGTCTAACGGAATAGTTTTGCTCTTACGTTCTTATTTCTTAGGATTCTTCTATTCTTTACCTATATATAGCTTTCTAAGGCTTATAAAGGAACAGAAGAATAGAGGGGGTGTTAAACGTACAAAATAAGCTATAGCGCTCTAACGGTTATAGCTTAGGCAAAACGGATTTCAGTTCTCAAACTACTAGATATATAGCTATATTCTGAGGGTGGACCCACTTTTGTGGATACCGCTGACTAAGCTATATACTCCACTATATAGCCTAGAAATAGCTTTAAAAGGCTTTTCTATTTTTAGATTTATGCCCCACTTTTGTAGAGACAGCCTCCTTAGGCTGTATAAGCGCTAGAAATAGCCTTAAAAGGCTCTTCTACTAGGTCACCTACCTACCCTGTACCTACCCTGCACCGCAGGAGCGAAAACAGAACTTACAGGAAAAGTCGTGCGGCTTACCCTGTAGCTTAGGTGGCCGTAAGTCGATTATTTAAAATCGCCAGCTTATTTGGTTTTTCGGGAAGTGGCCATGCACCTACTAAGGCGCTCCTGCCGTATGGAGGGCAGGAACGGTGCCGGAGGGTATATGTAGGAAAGGAAATTGCGAAGCCTTACCTACTTGGACTAGAAATCAAATTACTACGTTACCTACAACTATAAGCCTTATAGGCCTATAAGACCCACTGAAAGCCGTGATATATAAGCTTAAAGCCCCTATAATATAGCGCTATAGCCTATAACTATACCGTTATATAAGGACTTTTATAGAGGGAATACAGTAAAGGGCCCTACTTTACTATATTAGCACATACCTAGGAAGTGCTATTTAGGCCATATCAACGCTGTTGCTGCCCCTACGTACCCTATACGACTACTACTAGTAGGCTATAGTGGTTATAGATCCTTATATAGGATTACCCATTCCAATATAAGGATTGTCTAGAAAGTGAAAAACAAGCTTACTTTACTATATAAGAAATTACGCTTTATAGCTTAGGGATTCGGCGATAAAGATAAGAAGCACTTACTTACTTAATCGCTAATAATCCAATACTATATATAGCGACTTATGCTCTTACTACTCCTAACACTATAAACGTACTTTAGTTTTAAGGTATAGGTATATTACGTTATCCAGGCTTATATATAAGCTAAGTTATAGCTAGTAAGGAAAGTGATTCGTCTGTTATCTAAGGAGCTTAAGATGCTCTATCCCCCTTATACTATCTTACTTGTTAAAACCCTATTATATAGACTAGCTAAAGCTGGACTATACTAGTAGATAACATATATAGATAGATAGATATCTATAACTCCTATAGAGTCCTCTAAGGGGCTATAAGGGGCTGCTAGCTTACACTTTTGCTAGAGGAAAACCGGAAAACGGGTAAAAAACCTCTAACGAGCTTAACAAGGCGGGCAACCTAGCAAGAGGAAAAGAGCAGTACTAAAAGAAAAACAACGTAAGGGGAGGCCGTCTAGGAGGCTACTAAGGGAAATTGTGCCTATTCCTCTACCCGTCTCCCGTAAGAACGCCCTATATCTCAATTAATATAGAGCTTAGGGTAGGGGAATAAGGAAGGGGTCTTATCAGTAAAAAAGGGGGTAAGGCAAGGCTAGGCTTAAAGCTTAAAAGCTTATAAGCCTAGACCTATAGCCTTCCTTTTACCTTAGTATAGTAGTAAGATACTAGCTATAGAGAAAAAAGAAAAGACAGTCTAAAGAGAGAGAGGGGAAGCAGTCTAAGGAAGGAGAGAAGGCAGAAAAAGAGACTAAAGCATATCTGTATCCTCTTCCTCTATAAAGCCCCTTGCCGGCTCTAGGGAGGAGGGTATAGAACCGGTAGCTGTAGTACCGGTAGCTGCTAGATCGGTAGTAGTAAAGGTAGAGGTGGGGATTTTGCTAAAAGCCTCCCTTATAGTTCGCTGGGAAAGGGAGGCTATAGCGGTAGTAGCGGTAGCGGTAGTGGCGGTTATTGTAGAGGGGCGGCCATGGCGGCGTTTTCCAGCTACTACTATATAGCTTTCTTCCCCTTCTAGCTGGTCTTCTATTGATATTACCGGCTTAAGAGGGCTAGGGAGGTCGAAGTTAATAGGCCTGTTTTATAGGCTCGATTTTGCCTAAGCCTTATGCTTCTTTCTTTTAGGGCAATCTTCTGCCCTAGTGTAGTGGTTGCTACGGCAGTTCCGGCAGTGCTAAGCCTTAGTATAGGCTATCTCGGTATACTTCTTCTTTTCTTGGCTGTAGTTGTAGCAGAGGGTAGGGGAGTGGCAGTATTTAGCTTTATGCCCCTATCGCCAGTAGTTAAAGCATTATAAGGCCCTAGCCTTATCGATATAGAGCTCTGCTTTTAGGGCCTTATAGGCCTAGAAGATTCCGTCTTAACAGGCCTGGTAGGCCTTTTACTAGCTAGAGAAGGTAATAAGAGCTAAGACCCTTGTTCTTTCAATCTAGAGGGGGTACTAGACCTTAGCCCTTAAGGCCAAAGGATATACCTCTTTTGCCGCTGCTAGAAGGCTAGCTTCTATTACCCGGTTAGCTGTTATAAGCCCTTTAACGGCAATAGCCTAGGTAGTAGTATAGATCGAGGCCTTTAGTAATAGAGAGGCTAGCTAGGCTATGTTTTCTTCTAAGGCTTTTTTGATTTTTTCTCCTTTAGTAACCAGTATAAGGTTACCGCTCAGTAGGGTCCTTACCCCCTTAATAGGGTGCCCTATAGCCTTCTATACTGCCTGTACGATTTCCGGGGCTGATTTTTGGCCAAGGGAGGACAAGGCTAATCCTAGCCGTATAAGGACCTGTTTTTCTAAGCCTAGCTTAGTAGGCTTTACCCTAGCTGCTGCTATAGCAGCCTAGGTACGGTAGGTTGGCTCTAATTTAGTAGTAGGGGGTTGTTGTTACTGCTGTTATTGTTGCTATTGTTGTTACTATTGTTGTTGCTTCTTCTACCTTAGGGCCTAGGTAACAAACAAGGGAAATATCAGGGCTTTTTTCTCCTTCTCTTTTAAGATCTACGTTAAGGCTAGCTTTCTAGCTAGCCCGGTATATTCAACGATTTCCTTAAAGGCCGGGTTATTAACTGAAAGACTAACTATCTGGTCTATAAGACTAGAGAAGGTAAGGGCGAGGGTTGTAGGTAGTAGGGCTTTTTCTTTTTCTTTTCCCTTTTTAGAGGGGGTAGGGGCGGCAGTGGCGGTAGTAGCGTGTTGACTGCTGGAAAGCCCTTTAAAAGGGCTATCGAACGATATATCGCTTAACCTAGTAGCGGTTATAGTAGTAGCAGGGTTGGCAGCGGAAGTGGTAGTAGTAGTAGTAGCGGTAGTAGTAGTAGCGGAAGCGGTAGTAAGGTAGGTCGAGAAGCTATAGCCTAAGCGCTTAGGGGCTTTATTAACAGCCCCTAGGGGGCTAGGGGCAGCAGGGTTCGGGTCGGCAGGGTTTAGGTCAGAGGGGTCAGTACGGTCGGGGCTAGGGTATATAATTGTAGGGCCTGTATACCCGCCCTGCTACAGCTGCAGATTTCTGGCCACAGTCGACCATATTATACAGTCAGAATCCGACCACAGCGCCGTCGAACAAGCGACTGCGCCGCAGCCAAATTTGGCGTATGTTAAGTCCTCGATTGGACAAGTAGATTGCAAAAGAGTGCAGTCGATTTGGAGCGGTCCTGACCAAGAACGCGTTTTCGGATGTGTGATTCTAGCCTTCCGAGATATTATAGATAACATATATAAACTAGTATACTAAATATCTCGATCTTAAGCTAAGTACCTTTAACCTATACCTTATAATTAGCAAGATGCAAATTAGAAGTAGATTTAGAATTGTCGGCCTATAAACCGACGATACTCTTAATATTAGCAAGCAAGCCTTTATAGATAAGGAGAAGCTTAAGCTAGACAAAGCTAGCTTTAAGTATAAGCTGCTAGTATTTTTAACAGATAAATCAATCATAGACTTTAATAGATATAGGCTTGAAACAAGTATAGATACTATTGAGATTCGGCAAAAAGGGCAAGCTATATGACTCGAACTTATAAGACTAGACGCCGAAACAGCAAAACAAGTATACGTTAAACAACGCGCATATAGTGCCTATATTGCTACGATTTGCCAGCTAAAAGCGACTTTCGACTTGTTAGTAGTAGCGTAGTTAACTAAGCCCGATATAGCTGAGATTGCCAAGCTTAATACTCAACTATAATAGCAGATCAAGAACTTAATGCACGGGCTACGCTACCTGTTGTTAAACGTACAAAATAAGCTATAGCGCTCTAACGGTTATAGCTTAGGCAAAACGGATTTCAGTTCTCGAACTACTAGATATATAGCTCTATTCTGAGGGTGGACCCATTTTTGTGGATACCGCTGACTAAACTATATATTCCACTATATAGCCTAGAAATAGCTTTAAGAGGCTTTTCTATTTTTAGATTTATGCCCCACTTTCGTGGAGACAGTCTCCTTAGGCTATATAAGCGCTAGAAATAGCCTTAAAAGGCTCTTCTACTAGGTCACCTACCTACCCTGTACCTACCCTGCACTACAGGAGCGAAAACAAAACTTATAGGAAAAGTCGTGCAGCTTACCCAGCAGCTAAGGTAGCCGTAAGTCGATTATTTAAAATCGCCAGCTTATTTGGTTTTTCGGGAAGGTGCCATGCACCTACTAAGGCGCTCCTGCCGTATAGAAGGCAGGAACAGTCCTAGAGGGTATATATAGGAAAGGAAATTGCAAAGCCTTACCTACTGGACTAGAAATCAAATTATACGTTACCTACAACTATAAGCCTTATAGGCCTATAAGACCTACTGAAAGCCGTGATATATAAGCTTAAAGCCCCTATAATATAGTGCTATAGCCTAGAACTATACCGTTATATAAGGACTTTTATAGAGGGAATATAGTAAAGGGCCCTACTTTACTATATTAGCACATACCTAGGAAGTGCTATTTAGGCCATATCAACGCTGTTGCTGCCCCTACGTACCCTATACGACTACTACTAGTAGGCTATAGTAGTTACAGATCCTTATATAGGATTACCTATTCCAATAGGTTATAAGCCCGGATAGCCTGTAGGATAGTTATCGTTAGAGTCCAATTTCAAAGCGCTACCTCTGCCTATATATATAGGGCTATTTAAGCTTCTTATAGCTGAAAATATAGTACTATATTAGCCCTAAAAAGCTATATATTACACCTTATTAAAGGCCATTTAAGGACTAAAAAGCCTGAAAATCTAGAAGGAGAAATCGCGAAGAAATCTAAGTCCTATAGTATTGACGAGCATTTAGGGCTCTTATACACTTAGGCTAGTATACTTACCTATACTAAAAGACCTTTCTACTTATAGCTGGAAGTAGAAAGGCTAGTGTTTTAGAATTTCTAGCGCTAAAGACCTATATTTCCCTACTATAGAGCCCTTTCTATAGATATATCTATAGGCGGTAGTTAAGTCCCTACGTCAAAGTCTCTAGTCCCTATCTTAGAGCCTAGTTTAGAATTTCTACTAGAAAGCCCTACTAAGTAGCAAGTAGGCAGCGCTATAAACCTACTAAGCGCTAAGACTAGCCTAGAAAATCACTACTATAATTAGTAAGCTAGCTAATTAGCTTTAGTGAACTGGAAGCTAATTAAGTGCTTTAGCTAGCACTATAAAGTAAATAGTAGCCTATTTACAATGGCGGATCAAGCTAAAGGGAAGGGTATAGCGCCTAAAAGGGCTAGTAACCCAGCTGATCTAGGGCAATCCTCTAGGCCTCCACCACCTATACGAACCCTATTGGAAGATAAGGAAGATGGCGAAGACTATAGCGAGGTTATAGAAGTCCTAAAATAGTATATAAAATCTTATAAGCGAGTTATAGCTAGCTAATCTAGTAATATAAAAATACTACTTTTAAGTCTAAATACCCTAAAAGCCTCTGTTAAGGATAGCGTTAGCGCTATAAAGAATATATCTTCTACTTTAGCTTTTTTAACTAATAGTAGTAACGCTGCGGCTGCTACTACTGGAAAAACTAGCTATAGTCCTGGATTTGATCCTTTTAGCGGTACTATGGATTTAGATTCTCCTCTACGTCCCCCTAGGAAAGAGCCCCATCTAGGGCCGGCTGTTGATTCAGCTACTAGTAATTTAGACCCCCCTATAGATACAGGGTCTAAGGAAGGCTTTAAGGATACTATTACTAGTAGTATAGTAAAGGAGCTTTCTAAAAAGGCCTATACTATACCGGACGATAGTAAGCTTAGCGGGGAAAGCAATTTTGAATAGTAGATTCAGGCTTGAAGTATAGTACTAAGAGCGTTAGGGATATCTAATTTTTTAGAAAACCCTGATATATCTAACACTTATAGCGACTCTGATTAAGCTATTCTTTTAATGCTTCTACGCGATAGCTTATCGAGTGGCCCTAGGGCTGCTATATCCTGGATTTATATACCTTCTAAGGCCTTTAAGCTGCTTGTTAGGCAGTATAGCCGACCTATAGAGTCTAAAAAGGAGGACGTCTATAACGAATTCCATGCCCTTACCTTTAGTACCTATAGAAAAGGCTTATCAGCTTTTAATACTGAATTTAACGGCTATCTTGCTAAGCTTACTATGGCTAAAATAGATATAGATCCCTCTTTAATACTAAATCAGTATTTTAAGGCTCTAGAATCTAAGTTTCCTAGCTGGGTATTACGCCAAAAGAGCTCTATAAGACAGGCTAGAATGCTAGGCCTTATAGCCTCTAGCTTTAATATAGAATATCTAATGGCTGATATTTTAGAAGAATGTAGGAACCCGGCTACAGAGGCGTATAGAGCAGCTCATATAGCTAATAGCTCTAATTCAACCCCTAATTCAAATTCTAACCCTAGTAAGAAGGGTAAAAATAAGAAAAACAGTAAGAAGAAGGCTAGTTATAATATTAAAGGGCAGAATTATAGTGCTAAAAGTGCTGAATAAGCCTCCTTTATGCTAGGGTCCTATAACCTGGCTATAGAAGAAGAAGAGGAATCCGACTCTAGTTCCAATTCTAGTTCTTCTAGCGATTCTAATACCCAATTAGCATAGCTATTAGCGTTAAAAGGGTATAAGAAGCGTAAGGACTTTAAAGGAAAAGGCCTAAAAACCTCTTCTAACAAGGCAAAATATAAAGATAATCAGCCTAGAAGATGCCCTAGAGACCCTGCTCTTTATAATAGTTGGCTATATAATACGGGATCTACAGACTATATTAGTAATAGTAAAGAGCGGTTTACTACCTTTACGCCTAACACAGGCTAGTTACGCCCTATTAACACTGGAAATAGCCCTGTAAGCCCGGCTGGTATAGGCTCTATTATACTAGAAGTATTATCTAGAAAGGCCCCCCCTACCTATACTAAATTAGTATTAGATAACGTTTTATACCTACCTAATATTAATATAAATATTGTTAGTAGGGTTAGGTACTATGATTCGGGAGGTCGCCTTATAAAGGAAACCCTTTACGGGGGTGATAGATGCTGTATAGCTGTACTAGACTTTAAGAAATCAGGATTTTTTCTTAACGTTAAAGGCAGCTCTAAGCCTATATTATATGCAAATTTTGCTTTTCCTTTAGGCCTTTCTAGTTATACTACTAAAAGTATAGAGCTGCAGCGTAATAAGATAGTAGTGGAAATTCCTTCTAATTCTATTAGAAAGGAAGACTATAGACCTATTATAGAGGATACTATAGTCTCCGAAGCTATAGAGCCTAATAAGCGCTATAAGCTAAGGAATTCTCCGGCTAAGGGTACTACTTTAGAAGGTATAGGACCTTCTTTAAGGGGGAAAAGGCCCCGTAGGCCTGTAAAGCCCTTAGCCACTGCCCAGGCCCCCTATCAAAGTCCCTGTAAGACTAGGGAGCCTGAGCCCTTAACTGGCACTGGAGACCTGCCCCATGTGCTAAGAGAGCCAGTTATAGAGGGGAATAAAGTAGTAGAAAAGGCTATATTTAGCCCTACTTTAAAGGAGCCTAATATAGGTCAGCAAGATTACTATAATCTACTTAATTTAGCTAAATTGTGGCACGTTAGGCTAGGCCATATAGGCCTACGTCTTTTGAAAAAGACCTCTAGTATTACTAAAGGGCTGCCTAATTTTGATAAAATAAAGGAAGCTGATTTTCACTGCTCTAGCTGTGATCGAGGTAAAGCAGTGAGAAGGGTTAGTAAGGCTTTAATACCTGACCCACCTAGGGTCTTAGACTCAATAGAGGGGGATACTGTTAAAATTAGGCCTAGGCCTTATAATAGAAACCCTATAGTCTTACTTCTAGTTGACCGTAAAAGTAGGTATAGGTGGGTTTTTAACCTACCTAATAAATCAGGCCCTATAGTAGCTAACGCTATTAAGGGCTTTTTTAGGGGCCTAAGGAATGGATTTGGTAGATATCCTACTAAATTCCACTTTGACGGAGGCACTGAAATAACTGATTTATTAACTACTTGGTTAGCTAAAAGGGGTATTAAATTTAGCACTTCTGCCCCCTATATCCACGAGCAGAACGGCTTAGTAGAACGATTAGTTAGAGTTATACTAGACCGTGTAAGGTGTACTATTCTTAGTAGCGCTTTACCCTAGTATTTATAGTGCTTTATACTGGAGGCTGTAGTGGAATTAGTTAATAGTATAGCTATAACTAATAAGGAAACCACTCCTTTCCAGGCGCTATTTGACGAGCTAGAGCCTGGTATTCCACATATACCTAACCTAGAGCGCTATAGGGCTATAGGCGCTAAAGGAGAGGCTATTATACCTCTAGAAAAACGGTCTAAATCGTTAAAATTTACCTCTAGAACAGAAGAGTGTAAATTACTAGCGGTATTAGGTTCTAAGACCTACCTAGTATATATACCGTCTAGAAGAGCAGTACTTAAAACCTCTACTGTTAAATTTATAGAGGATAATACAGTACTAAGTCAGCCTACTGATAATACGGCTTTAGAGGGGGAATTAGTAGACCTAGACCTAGATTTAGAGGGGGCTGTCAGCCCGGACCCTTCTAATCTTAATACTGAAAAGCCTATTAGTATAGAAATAGGACCTAGTAAGCTAGAATCCTACGAATCTTCTTCCGATAGTGAATTAGATGAACTCTCACCGGATAAGCCTATAAATCCGGTTATAGTAGAGTCTACTAGGCCTACTATATCTATTAGAAAGCCTGAATTACCAGAGGCGTTTCCCCAAACTATAGAGCCTATTTTTGCACCTAAGCCTATAGAAGTTATAGCGCCTAATCAGCCTATAACGAACGAACCTCTTGATAATAGTGATCTTATTTCAGAGGGGGATAAAATGCAGCTTGATTACTATAAGCTTTTAGCTAAGACTAGTAGATATATACTGTCTTTTGTCTATAAGGCTCGAAAAAGGGTAATATCTAAGGATAGTACGCCTACTACTTATAAGCAAGTCTTAAAACTACCTAGAGATAAGCGTAGTAAGTGGTTAGAGGCTATTACCAAGGAATTTATCCAGTTATTAGAGCTAGGGGTTTTTAAATTCCTACCTAGGAGTCTATTACCTTCTAACCGTAAGCTTATTACCTGTCGAAACGTTCTTAAGGTTAAAAAGGACGCTAAAAACAGGCCTATTAAGTATAAATCTCGGTTAGTAGCTAGGGGCTTTATGCAGGTAGAAGGCCTAGATTACACTGTAACCTACGCCTCTACTGGTATACCACCTACTTGGCGTATACTTCTAGCTATAGGTGCTGTTCTAGACTGGGAAATAGAACAAGCTGACTTTATAGGGGCATTTCTTAATAGCGCTCTTAGAGAAGAAATATATATGGAAATCCCTGAAGGACTATTAGACCTAGCGGCTTCTAATAAGGCTATTTATAAGCTTTTACTGAAATACGGCTATAATCCTTCTACTCCTAATATTATTAAACTATCTAAAGCGTTATACGGTCTGAAACAAAGCCCTAGAGAGTGGCAAGATAAGCTTAAAATCTTACTTAAGAGCCTAGGCTATCTCCCTCTTATTTCAGATCTAGGGGTCTTTTATAATGCTTAAACCTGCCACTTTATCGTTACCTATATAGATGACTGTCTATTTATAGGGCCTAATATAGGCTATATAACTGATTTAAAGAAACGGCTTAATAAGGTCTACGCTATAGAAGACTTAGGGCCTGCCGCCTATTTCCTAGGCGTGCAGATTATAAGGGATAGACCTAATAGGCGCCTGTGGCTTAACCAGTCACAGTATATAGAAGAGGCGGTTAGCCGCTTTAACTTAGCCGATTCTAAGCCTATATCTATTCCCTTACAGCCGGGGCTAGTAAGTCAACTTCAACTAGAGGAAGATATTGCTAGCCACCTCTGTAATTCTACGGAAAATAAGCTCTATCAAAGCCTAGTAGGAACAGCTATGTATATAATGCTCCTTACTAGGGTAGATATTAGCTTTACCGTACAGTAGCTCTCTAGGTCTTTAAATAGACCTACAAAATCACACTTAAACGCTGCTAAAAATCTTTTTAAGTATCTTAATAGTACTAAAGACTATAGCATTTGTTTTAGCTGTAACGGAAATACAGTAGCTGATCTAGGGCCTAAGCTTAGTAATAGTAGTAATATAACTACTAAGCTTAGTAGAGACTTTCACTCTAAGGAAGGGTCTAGGCCCCTAACTACTACCTCTACTACTATAGTAGATTCTAGAAATAGTAAAGGTAGTAGCCGGACTTCTATAATTAATAGTAGTCTAGTCCCTATAGGCTTGAGTGATTCTGATTTTGCAGGGGATAAGGCTACTAGTAAATCCACCTACGGCTATCTATATAAGTTAGCCGGTGGGCCTATTAGCTGGAAAACGAAAAGAGCTACTACTATTGCTCTCTCTACCCTGGAAGCTGAAACTGATAGACTTACAGAGGCTATACGCGAAGTACAGTGGATTATAGGGCTATTTTCTGAACTTCACAGACCTATAGACTACCCTATTACTCTCTATGGAGATAATCAGGGCTCTATAACGGTGGCTAATGACCCAGCGCTACACGCTAGAACTAAGCATACCCTGCTGAAATTCCGGTACGTTAGAGAGCAGGTTAAGGCTAAAATAGTCACTATTATATATCTTAATACTAAGTGTATGCCGGCTGACAGACTTACTAAAGCCCTACCAGTTAGTGGCTTTCAGTCTTTTATCAGGCTCTTAGGCCTACAACCTAAGGGAGCTTTTTACTAAGCTACCCTCTACCCCTATATATATATTCTATACTATATATATAGAAGGCCTGGCTTAGCCTAATTAGCTTATAAGACCAGTTAATAGTACCGGCTACTTTACAGCCCTCTGGATTCACCTAATTCCTCTATATAGCCTTAAAAGGCTTATAAGGTCCTAGCCACTGTAGTACAGTTCTATAGGCGCCCTTGCGCTGGCATCAGCTCCCTGCGGCGTTAGGGAGGCCTATATTACTCTAGCTACGTCTAGAAGTACTCTAGTATATAGTATAGCTATATTTGGAAAATATAGGCTCCGGCTATTACTAGTAGTATACTTTCCTTTAGAGGGGGATTCTCTATGTGACTACCTGTTATTTCCTTACTAGAACTGGCTGAAAGAACGGAGTAAAAAAGGGCATAAAATTTAAAACCGTGCTAAAAATTGTTTTCTCTATAAGAGGATAAAGGCGTTTATAAGCCCTTTACTCCTTCTATACTCTAGTGCGTCTATTAGTCGCTAGAGTATAGAATATTTAGATATTATATATTACTATAAGCTTTAAAGCTATAGTACCTATACCTTTATAGGTTATAGGTTTGATTTCAACATCATATATATTCTTACTTCTTTCTATATATAATAGGGGTTTATCCTATATATATATAAGGGCCTAACCCCTTTGTCTAACGGAATAGTTTTGCTCTTACGTTCTTATTTCTTAGGATTCTTCTATTCTTTACCTATATATAGCTTTCTAAGGCTTATAAAGGAACAGAAGAATAGAGGGGGTGTTAAACGTATAAAATAAGCTATAGCGCTCTAACGGTTATAGCTTAGGCAAAACGGATTTCAGTTCTCGAACTACTAGATATATAGCTATATTCTGAGGGTGGACCCACTTTTGTGGATACCGCTAACTAAGCTATATACTCCACTATATAGCCTAGAAATAGCTTTCAAAGGCTTTTCTATTTTTAGATTTATGCCCCACTTTTGTAGAGACAGCCTCCTTAGGCTGTATAAGCGCTAGAAATAGCCTTAAAAAGCTCTTCTACTAGGTTACCTACCTACCCTGTACCTACCCTGCACCGTAGGAGCGAAAACAGAACTTATAGGAAAAGTCATACGGCTTACCCTGCAGCTTAGGTAGCCGTAAGTCGATTATTTAAAATCGCCAGCTTATTTGGTTTTTCGGGAAGTGGCCATGCACCTACTAAGGCGCTCCTGCCGTATAGAGGGCAGGAACGGTGCCGGAGGGTATATATAGGGAAGGAAATTGCGAAGCCTTACCTACTTAGACTAGAAATCAAGTTACTACGTTACCTACAACTATAAGCCTTATAGGCCTATAAGACCTACTAAAAGCCGTGATATATAAGCTCAAAGCCCCTATAATATAGCGCTATAGCCTATAACTATACCGTTATATAAGGACTTTTATAGAGGGAATACAGTAAAGGGCCCTACTTTACTATATTAGCACATACCTAGGAAGTGCTATTTAGGCCATATCAACGCTGTTGCTGCCCCTACGTACCCTATACGACTACTACTAGTAGGCTATAGTGGTTACAGATCCTTATATAGGATTACCCATTCCAATACAAGGTAATAGAGTTTATAGACCCGAATGATACTAAGGAATTAGGTAGATGTCCAGTCCCTCTAACCCTTAACGATATACCTATTCTCGGGTTATTAACCACCTATATCAAGACTGCTTGTTAGACCTATATCCGCCAGTATTATAGCCTTGCTTAGGGAGCGTAGCTTATAGAAGAGTATATTAAGCAGGTAAACGCTAACGGGCCTCCTCCTCTTCCTAGTAAGCGTATTATATATACCAATTTAACTACTTACGGGAGGGCTACCTTCCAGAGCATATTAACAATGTATAACACTGCTATAGTAAACTGGAAATATAATTAGGATAACGTTATAGAGGTTAAGAAGTAGATTAGAGAATATGTTGGCACTTATATGCTAAATCTATACTGCCTATCTAAGCAAAGCCTTTACTAATAGTATTAGAACCTCACTAAGTCTATATATTTAAAGGATTATAAGCAAATAAGGACGATATATAAGGACTATAAGGAGTACCTCGACGTTAGTAAGGCAAAAGCGGTTAGTAACTAGAGGACCTGGATAGAGAAGTGGCAAAAGCTACTATACTTAGCGGAGTATTATAAAGTTAAAGGGGTAGCTAACCCTAAACTATGGTTTAACGACTTGCTAATCTTCTTAGGAGTAACCTAAAGATTCCAGAGCTGGATATTAGCCTTGTATAGGGACTTTGAGAAGCAGGCTGAACAGGAGAACCTTAATTACTGTAAAGTAGTAAGGGATTTTCTATAAGATCTTAAGTTTAATAAGCCTTCTAAGCTCAAGCCTAAGAACCTAGTAGGAAAAGGAGGCGTGTATATTACCTTAAACGGCAAGTGGCCTCTTCCTAATAGGGCTAGTAATAAGGGCAAAAGAGGAGGGGATATATAAGAAGAGGCCTTTAAGCAAGGGAAAGCTAATACCTATAGTAACCGAAATCTCTAGAGAGCCTTAGAAGTACCCTAAGACTTAGGACCTAATTATCCTATAGAGAGACCCGGTTCTTGTTATAAGAAGTGCACCTATAGAATAATCTAGTATAACTTAAAGGTATACTAGTATCTATTTCCATCTCTTATATATAAAGGTTAGGAACTAAGGCTAGATATAGAAAAGCGTATAAAACAAGCTATCAAGGAGGATTCGCAACTTCGATCAAAGATATTAGCTTATTAAAAAGAGCTAAAAGATAAGTAGAAGGCCTGAAGGTATATAGATAGATATCTATTACTCCTATAGAGTCCTCTAAGGGGCTATAAGGGGCTGCTAGCTTACACTTATGCTAGAGGAAAACCGGAAAACGGATGAAAAACCTCTAACGAACTTAACAAGGCGGGCAACCTAGCAAGAGGAAAAGAGCAGTACTAAAAGAAAAACAACGCAAGGGGGGGCTGTCTAGAAGGCTACTAAGGGAAATCACGCCTATTCCCCTACCCATCTCCTGTAAGAACGCCCTATATCTTAATTAATATAGGGCTCGGGGTAGGGGAATAAGGAAGGGGTCTTATCAGCAAAAGAGGTAAAGGTAGGTCTAGGCTTAAAGCTTAAAAGCTTATAAGCTTAGCCTTATAGCCTTCCCTCTTACCTTAGGTATAGTAGTAAGATACTAGCTATAGGGAAGGGTAGAAGGAAAGTAGTCTAAAGGAAAGGAGGGAGGCCGTCTTAAACAAAAGGAGTGGAAATAAAAGGAAAGACTTAGAGCATATCTGTATCCTCTTTCTCTATAGAGCCCCTTGCCGGCTCTAGGGAGGAGGGTATAGAACCGGTAGCTGTAGTACCGGTAGCTGCTAGATCGGTAGTAGTAAAGGTAGAGGCAGGGATTTTGCTAAAAGCCTCCCTTATAGTTCGCTGGGAAAGGGGGGCTATAGCAGTAGTAGCGGTAGTAGTAGTGGCGGTTATTGTAGGGGGGCGGCTACGGCAGCGTTTTCCAGCTACTACTATATAGCCTTCTTCCCCTTCTAGCTGGTCTTCTGTTGATATTGCCGGCTTAAGTGGGCCGGGGAGGTTAAAGTTAATAGGCCTGTTTTATAGGCTGGATTTTGCCTAAGCCTTATACTTCTTTCTTTTAGGGCAATCTTCTGCCGTAGTATGGTAGTTACTACGGTAGTTCCGGCAGTGCTAAGCCTTAATATAGGCTGCCTTGGTATGCTTCTTCTTTTCTTAGCTATAGTTGTAGTAGAGGGCAGGGGAGTAGCAGTATTTGGCTTTATGCCCCTATCACTAGTAGTTAAAGCACTATAAGGCCCTAGCTTTATCGATATAGGGCTCTGCTTTTAGGGCCCTATAGGCCTAGAAGATTCCGTCTTAACAGGCCTAGTAGGCCTCTTGCTGGCTAGAGAAGGTAATAAGAGCTAAGACTCTTGTTCTTTCAATCTAAAGGGGGTACTAGACCTTAGCCCTTAAAGCTAAAGGATATACTTCTTTTGCTACTGCTAGAAGGCTAGCTTCTATTGCCTAGTCAGCTATTGTAAGCCCTTTAATAGTAATAGCCTAGGTAGTAGTATGGATCGAGGCCTCTGGTAATAAAGAGGCTAGCTAGGCTGTATTTTCTTCCAAGGCTTTTTTGATTTTTTCTCTTTTAGTAACTAGTATAAGGTTACCGCTTGGTAGGGTCCTTACCCCCTTAATAGAGTGCCCTATAGCCTTCTATACTACCTATATGATTTCTAGGGCTGATTTTTGGCTAAGGGAGGAAGAGGCTGATCCTAGCTGTATAAGGACCTGTTCTTCTAAGCCTAGCTTAGTAGGCTTTACCCTAGCTGCTGCTATAGCAGCCTAGGTATGGCAGGTTAGTTCTAATTTGACGGCGGGGGGTTGTTACTGCTATTGCTATTATTATTATTACTATTATTATTACTGTTATTATTGCTGCTTCTTCTGCCTTGGGGCCTGGGCAACAAACGAGGGAAATATCGGGGCTTTTTTCTCCTCCTCTTTTAAGATCTATATTAAGGCTAGCTTTCTAGCTAGCCTGGTATATTCGACGATTTCCTTAAAGGCCGGGTAATTAACTAAAAGACTGACTATCTGGTCTATTAGACTAGAGAAGGTAAGGGCAAGGGTTGCAGGTAATAAGGCTTTTTCTTTTTCTTTCCCCTTTTTAAAGAGGGTAGGGGCAGCGGTAGCGGTAGTAGCGTGTTGACTACTAGAAAGCCCTTTAAAAGGGCTTTCGAACGATATATCGCTCGACCTAGTAGCGGTTATAGTAGTAGTAGGGTTAGCGGCGGAAAAAGTAGTAGTAGTAGTAATAGCAGTAGTAGTAGTAAGGTAGGTTAAGAAGCTATAGCCTAAGCGCTTAGGGGCTTTATTAACAGCCCTTAGGGGGCTAGGGGTAGGGGCAGCAGGGTTTGGGTTAGCAGGGTTCGGGTTAGCGGGGTTTAGGTCAGAGGGGTTAGTATAGTTAGGGCTAGGGCACGTAACTATAGGGCCTATACGCCTGCCCTACTATAGCTATAGATTTCTGGCTATAGTCGACTATATTGTACGGTTAGAATCCGACTATAGCGCCGTCGAACGAGCGACTACGCCGCAGCCAAATTTGGCGTATGTTAAGTCCTCAATTGGACAAGTGGATTGCAAAAGAGTACAGTCGATTTGGAGCGGTCCTGACCAAGAACGCGTTTTCGGATGTGTGATCTTTCCACTATTTTCCAAATATATCCCTGAAGGTATATAGAGCATAGGGAGAAAGTAAAGGCTTTAAAACTAATAGTAGAAGTTGTTCCTATACCTAAGAAGAAGAACGAGAATTAGGTCCCTATTAAGTTTATAGTACTAAAGAGTGTACTATAAGCAAGCAGCGTTAGCGAATACCCTCTTAAGTACTTGGCCTACCTAGATTCTAGTACCTCTATCTATATTTTCAATAATTAGAAGAGATTTGAAAGCCTTAAGGAAGTAGGGGAAGGGGACCACCTTATAGCAGCTAACAGCAAGTTGCTAATCGAAGGATATAGGACAGTTTTCCTATATCTACGCCTAGGTTAGTACAAACGGATGCTCCTTCGGCTTAATTATATAGTATACTACCCTAAGATAGCTACTAACCTAGTTTCTTTAAGGTACCTTTATAAGAAGGGAATATAGTAGGATTACTAAAAGTAAGGTACCCTTTCCTACCTTAGAAGGATGTTAGACTATAAAAAGATCTATAAAATCCAGGAAACCTATAGCTAGTTCCTGCTAGAGCATATTATAACTAATATCTTAGTATTAGCCTTTATAATATAAAGGGAGTAAGGCAGGTTTTAGAAGAAGAAGACTAAGCTTAGAACGATCTAAGTATAGTACCGGTAGTTAGGTTATCTAAACCTAGAAGTACTCTATCACTTTATTTAGAGTAGTAAGGGAGTTAAGGTTACTAGAAATTACAAGGTAATTAGAATAGTAGACTACCTATAGTATAGTATAGGAAAAGGCCTTAATTGCTAGGTCTTAAGGGTAGCCTAACTAGACCTGAAGTACCCTAGCAATGTCCTTGCCCTTGATTTCCATAATATCAAAAGGTCTAAGGAAGGCTTTATATCTATTATACTTTTATTAGATTATAAGTTAGGCCTAATATAGGACTATTATCTTTGTGATTAGTTAGTTAAGAGTATTATTATAGCTCTAGATAACTGCCTTTTGGATCTTGATCGAAGGTATGGAATTTAGGTTCTAGATATTAAAGCTGACAACGAGATTATAGGAAGGAAGGGAGCAATCTAAGCCTAGCTATAAGGGAAGTACATTAAAACAAATCTCTCTGCTCCTTAGACCTAAGATTAGAATAGAGGTATAGAAAGAGCTACCGGTATTCTGAAAAGGCAGGTAAAAGCGATAGCAGCAGGGACTAACTTACCTTTAGATAAGGTAGCTAAGGTATTTAGAACAGTGATATATCTCTTAAATTATACTCTAAAGTATCGGCTAAAGTGGAAAACACTATACAAGGTATTCTATTTATTCGTAGAATTAGTAAGCGCTAACGAGACGACGTCTATTAAGCTATAGTAAGGGTATCTCTGGGTTTTCCTATATTAAGCCTTTACGTTAGAAGTAGATATATAGCTTAAGAAGAATAAGCTAAAGAGGTTTATACTAAAAGCTTTCCTTAAATATCTAATTAGATATAACTTAACGAATATTTATCGAATCTAGAACCCTTAAACTAATAAGATTATAGTAACTTAGGACGTGATTTTCAATGAGAAAGTGGTATTTAATAGGTCTAAGGAGCACCTTATAGTCGGGCTAAGAGATCTAAGCTCGGAAGGGCTGAAAGAGTAGCTTGCTAAGATCGAAAAAAGGGCAGAATCTGAAAATCTAAATACTATAGTAGCCGATATCCCTGCCTAGGACGTACCCTATAAAGTAGGGGTAATAGACCTAGGTAATAGATTAGAAGAAGAAAAAGAAGAAGATATCGATATGCCTAACCTTATAGATAACGCGGAACTAGACAATTCGGTAGAAGCAATATAAGAACCTTAATATATAGAGGCTTACCTGCTCCTATATCCGACTCTAGAAGCTATACCCCTACTAGCAGTATAGGATATGCCGGAAGCTTACCTTATAGTATGTTTTAGGGATCGAGTTCTTAGTTAGCAGCTCCTTAATGCTACTATAAAGGGAGATTTCCTTACCTAGAGGGCCTCCTTTACTGCTAGAAGGCTTATAAATAGGGACCCTAAGATGAAAGGGAGTATACTAATATCTAAGATCCTAAGTATCAAGGACTTTAAGCCTAGTACTATTTATTCCTCTTAACTACCTCTAGCGCCTAAGCTATACTAGAACCTTAAAAGCTACCTATAGGGGGAATACTTTAAGGAAGCCAAAAGGCAGTACCTTCTTATATACTAAGAAATATAGAAGGAAGTGCCGATCGCTAAGGTATAGGGCAAGTAGGTCTTGGATAATATATAGGTATATATATATAAAATCAACAAGTATAATTACCTAGAGAAGTTTAAGGCCAGATTAGTAGTCTAAGGTGATTAATAATAAGGGACCTTAAAGGAGGATATATATATAGCAATATTAGCTAGAAAGTCCTTTTGGATCTTAATAGCGGTAGTAGCGAGGTTCGATATAGAGCTAATCTAGTTTGACGTTTCAAACGCCTTTTATAACGCTTGTCTTAACCAGGATATATATATAAGACTCCTAGTAGGTTGAAGGAAGTAGAGTACGGTTTATAAGCTAAAGAAAGTACTATATAGACTTCGGGAATTGCCTTACCTATAGTATAAAGAGTTTAGCAGTACTTTTTAGGATCTTAGGCTTAACGTAATACCCTATAAACCATATATCTTTTAGAAGGGAGGAGTCTTTATTCTCTTCTATATAGACGATATAACAATAGCGTACTATAAGAGGTATTGTCGATTCGCTCTCACTGCAGTGAAAGGCTTCCGGTAGATAGTAAGGAACAAGAATAGTAAGATAGAGAAAGAGTAAAATAACAAGTACGATTCCTATGGTGATGATTGATGATCTGTTCCTTTTCCCTCTCTTTCTCGCTCTTCTAGATATAGGGCGTTGTGACCCTGTATCCTGACTAGGGTTGTGCCTAGCGCTAATATAGGGGTTATACCCTATATCTAGCCATTCCCTTACCGTGACTAACCTATACTAGCTACGATAGCCTGCTAGTAATCGACACTAGCTCTCTTTTCTTTTTAGTTATAGTCCATCCTTATAGGACATCCTTACCTGTAGTCCGCTACTTAACGCGCTTTGTCTACGCGAGATAGGGCGCGTGTTGCGTCCTATAATTAATTCTTAACGTGCCTTATTCCTATAAGATAAGTTACGCATTGCGTCCTACAAGTACTATACAAAGCGCGTATTGTACTTTGCCTATAGTAATATGTCTACGTTACCTATTACCGTGCTAATCCTACTATATAACCACCTTCTATCTCCTTCTTCCTTTTCTTCCTCGGTTATAGCCTACCTATCCCTTAACTAATCAACGATGCCCTTTTCTGCCGGCATTATCTTCTTGTTATTATACACTCCTAGACCGCCTACTATAGAATAAATAGAATAATAGGCCAGCCTGTACTTCTAACGTAGTCCTTCTCTTTTAAGTCTTACTAATAAAAATGTATATATATATAGCCTTCTTACCCTACCGCTGCTACTGCCGCGCTTTGTCGTTTTACTAACCTGCTTATAGCTAATATAGACTCCCTTTCTAACTTGGATAACTCGGTATACGATATCCCGGGTAAGTACTTTATTATTATCCGCTATACTAGCTTTATTATCCGCCATACACGCGTTATATCCTATATGTTATTAGTATAGGCATGTCTTATTTATTAATATCCTAGTATAATATAGGTATACCCGCTATACCCCTAGCCCTAGCGCCTACGCCGGCTAAGTTGGCTAAGATCACGCCGGCTATACATCGTATAGCCGCCTGCAAGGCTAAGCGGCGCAAGTCGGCTAAGGCCTACGCTATAGTAGGTAGGGCAGCGGCTGCTAAGCGCTATAAGAAGCGTAAGGAGGCTGCGGCTAATACCCAGGCCTATAAGCTGGCTAAGAAGGAGGACCTGCGGCGCTCTAAGCGCACTGCCGGCGGCAATGCCGGCAGATATACTACTAATTCCGGCCTTATAGCCAATAAGGACGATAATAACGCCTATAACAGGGCATACGTCCCCCCTACCGACATAGAGGAGGAGGAGGAGGAGGACGGCAGCAGCAACAACAACAGCGTTAACAGTAGTACCAGCAATAGTGCTAATAAAGGCAAGGGTAGCAGCGTATATAAGCGCGGCGAGGGCGCTTTGCGCTGCGAAGGTAAGTTTTAAAGTATGGCCGTGCTTTGGAATATAGCTAATATTTTCGTAATTTCTAGACACATTGCTGCGTAAGCGATAGCGCGTTGCGTCCTACCCCTGTAGCCCCCCTAGCATACCCTACGCCGACATATACGTTTACTGTATCTAGGTAGTAATGGCCGGTAAAGGCCAGGGTCCTAATAACATATGGTATTAGGACTAGTGTTGCTAGGATTACGTCGGGGTTATTAGCAGCTATTGTTAGTCCTGCTTAGCCGGCAGTAGTTGTAAGCCGCTATAAGCGCTTTGTCTTATACAAATGAAACTGCAGTTGCGCTCTAATTTGCCTATATAGCTCTGCGTTAGTACGCCCTATTATAGCGCGCTATCTTAAAGTCCTTACGGCTTTTAAGCCTGCCTCTGCTGTAAGCCCTCCCCTCTATCTTCTTAGTAATATACTAACTTGTTAAAGGCCGCTAAGAAGTAGTAGCATAGGGACTAGCAGGAGTAGCAGTCCGCTATCTACTATATTCTTATACTACCTAGCAGCGGTAAGGAGGAGGTGGACTTAGTAGGGATAGGGAAGAAGGCCTTGTAAAAGGCCTATATATAGGCGTCGGCCTATACGGCTAAAGTACTTTTGTTGTTAGCGGTATAGGGGGAGGAGGAGGAGAAAAATATAAAAATATAAAAAAAATGTGAAAGTATGTCGCGCTTTGTCTTACAGTCCTGCTGCGCTTATTGCGTTTTGTTCTTTCGTTTTACGGCATGTCTATACCTTGTCTTCCCTCCTCTTCTGCAGCGTATTAGCGTATAGTATGTCCTGCCCTTGCTATCTTTCTTTTATCGGCGTACTGTAGTTACTGTATGGCAATTATCGCTGTATTACCTAACCCTCTATGCGTATCTTAGCTGTGTTATTATCGACTAGCGCTGTAAGTGCCCGGTTAGGTAGTCTTTTTGTTATAGCGTCTGCTAGGTTGTCCTCCCTATTGATCTACCTAACTTCCTAAATCTCCCTATTCTTATAGCTCTACTGTAAAGCTATAATATCGATTATAAGGCGCTTTTCGATAGTACTGCTAAGCTTGATAAGGCACTTATATAGACTAAAAGAGTCTATATAAAGAATAATCAGAAGGTTAGCCCCTAGGCTAAGGTAGGTAAAAATCGTAGAAATAGTCTGCTAGACTATAAAACCGATATTAAAGCCGGCTACTATCCTATAGATCTCGCTGGCTAGTACGCTTCTCGTTACTCTCTTGTACTTTGTCGAGGACTAGTGGACTATATTTCCGTAAATTCGAAAAGCAGCCTCTCCTAGTATATTGTCTTTGTTAGCTAGTAGTATAACGTAGCTAATCTAAGAAGTCAGGTCTGCGTTATTAGCAAAGGACCTGTTAACGAATATAAAGAGCTTAGCTATAGCAAGATCCAAAGGGTAATAAACCAGGCCTTTTTCCATATTGTCTATCTGCTACTGGATCTAGGCGTTAAGGTGCTTGTAGTCCTTTGGCTAGGGCTACTAGGCTTGGGCAGCTATAGCTAAGTCGAAAGCCGCCTTCGGTTGGTAGATAGAGGCCAAATAAGCCCCCTGAGCATATTGCTTAACGTATTGCTAAGCGGGCGTTGCCCCCTTTATGTCGACGAGGGATAGGCGTTTACCCTGCCCTTTTTGCCGTATCGAAAGGTTGCTGTTAGAGAGGTAAAGCCGGTAGCTGTTAAAATCCACTTCTAGCCTATCTACTACCTTAGTAGCCGGCTTTAACTTAAAGCCGGCTTTTTCTAGCTCTTCCTTTTCTAACTGGGAAAAGGAATTATCCCTAATAATAAGGGTATCGTTGGTTTGCAAGCTAACAAGCCTAAATCCTTTTCCTAGTATAGCAGTAGAAATCAAAAGATAAGGATTAAAAGAAGAAGATTAAAGACTAAGGCAATTTATATACTACTATATATAGGTAGCAAACTAGTAAAGCCCTGCCTCTGCTATACTGTATAGCGGGCAGTTTACCTGTAAAACAGCGCTAGTAGGATATTTACCCTAAAGCTCTTTAGGTAGACAAAGTAATATTTTGCGGTTTAGGGCTGTCTTGGACTATATATACGTCTATATAATATCTCGTAACTATAGGTATAGCCTAAAATCGTAAAGAAGAGAAGGGTAAAGGGTAAGTAAAATCCGCTAGGTATACTGTTAGATAGTTGGTAACTAGGTAAGAAGACTATTCTTTCCTAGATTACTATACCTCTAGGCTACTAGCCTTGATTTTTTACATAGGCTAGAAGTCTTGTCCTTTACCTCTTGTACCATCCTTAACTTAAATACCTTAATGCTATAAAGGTCTTTTAGTTCTTAGATCACCTTAATAACGCCGTTTTTAAGAAGGGTGTTGATCTTAGCCTTATCTAAGGCCTTAAACGGCTTACCTAGCGTAGTAATCTTGCCTTAGTACCGCAATTCTAGGGCTAGGGCGTAGTCCTTCCTCTCCTTCTTAGAAAGGAAGAGTCCTATAGGGACTTGACTCGCAAGGTCCCTACCTAATACAAAGGTACGGCCGTAGTCTGAAATAGTAAATCGCAATGCGAGTTGCAGCTTGTCTAGTATACCGGAGTTACGGGTTATCCGTCTAAGTCGTAGTATATTATTCGTTAGCGTGGGCTACGTCTTGTCCTTGGGTTTCGCGGCGTAAGTCGCGCTGTATCTAGGCAGTACGTTGGGTTATAGGTCTATAATCTCCGGTAAAACCCAGGCCCCTCTTTCTCTCCTAGGCTAGCCCTGCCTTTTTGGCAGTATAGGGTCGGGGTAGACGAACTTTTCCGCTATATCCGGATCTTCTAGGTCTTCGGCGTCCCCCTCCTCCTATAGCCCCCTTTATAGCCCCCTCTATAGCTCCTAGCAGTACGGTTTTACAACTATACTCCTAAAGTCCGTAGTATTATTAACTATATCCATAGTTATAGAAGTCTCTAACACCGCTAATACCTTATATAGCCCGGTCTACCTGTTATTTTCGCAGTAGACCAAGACCTCCTAGCTAATACCTAGCATACTAGGTAGTACTATCTTAGTATTAGGGCTGTTTTAGCGGCTAAGAGCCTCCCTGATAGCCCGCTTGCCTTGCCACCTCTTAAGCTTAGCCATCGCTTTTTTGATAGCTTTAGCCCTTGTAACTTGATCTGGACTTGGTAGCGAATTTCTAGTTAGCCGGGGAAAAGCACTAAAGACTAGTAGGGTAGGGATTAAACCGCTAGGCCCTACTATATTATTAACAGCAGAGACTGCGGCTTATAAGCTAGCCGTTTTCGACATAGTAGTACCGGCCTCTTCCCATATAATCTCATATACCCGGCGTAGTAGGGCGTAATAGCGCTCTACCTTCTCTACCGAGTTATAAGCCTCGACTAGGATATCTATTACTATAATACCGGCTAATTTCGCCTCTACCTGGAATTCCTTAGCCACGAAATTAGTTCCCTGGTTATAACGAAGGATATCCGGCAGCCTAAGATACATATCTATCCAGCACTCCTTTAACCGTTCTTAAGTCTCTTTTGCCGTTATATCCTTTAGAAAACAGGCTGCTTAAAAGGAGGTAGCCGTATTAACCATGTAAAGGACTTTCTAGCTATCGAGATCCAGGATATCCACTACCACCTTGTAGTTAAAGTGGATATCGTTCCTAAACGTAAATTTAAAACGCCTAGGTGCCGGCCCCTTAACCTAGCAGAAGTAGCAGAACTTGTTAATAAGCTCTAACGCACTATATTCCACTTAATAGTCGGCGTAGCTAAGAAGCTTATATAGCTTTTCTACTGATAGGTAGCCGTAATATCGATGAATTCGCCGTAGCTGGGTTTCCGTAAGTTCTGTTAAGCACAGTCGTACTTTGTCCTATATAAATATGGCGCATACCGTACTATCAAGTGCTGGGATCTACAGATAGCCCTATCTTTAGATAATTGGGATCCGCTACTTACCCTTGACTATAGTATCTATTATATTATCTAGGTATACCCTAAGCCGATCTATATCTTAAAGGTAAAGAAGAAAAGGGGTAGGCGTGTCTAGAACGTAGAAAGTTACCTTCCTAGCAGTAGTATCTACTATAACCGTACTAATAGATTCCTTTACTTTACCTAGGCTAAAGGTAATACTAGCCTCTCTAGCCCTTGCCCTATTAATATAGATACTAGGTACTTAGCGTTGTAGGGCTAGCACTTAACGTATGCCAGCAGTCGAAAAATTAGCAGCACTTATATCCGGCATAATCCTCTGGAATACCATTTCAGAATACTTGTCGAGTATAAATTGCGCGGAAGAGAGCGTAGCGCATGGTATGTCTTTAGGTTCCCTACTGCGGCAGGGTTCTTCCCTATATAATCTATATAGGAAAGCCTTATTAGCAAAGAAAGCTGCTGCTATATCGTTTCTAGCAGAGTCTTCTATAGTATAATCCTCTAGGCTATAGTTGTCAAAATCGTCCTCTGCTATACTCCTCTTAGACTTAGAGCCCTTATAGTCAACTAGAAACAACTAATATCTCTTTTTCCCCTTATTAGGGTCGATTTACCGGCTTTTTAGCTAGTTAAGTCGATTCTTCTTCTACTCCTCTTCTAAGTACTTAGTAAAGTAGTACCTATCCTTCTTACAAATCTAGCAGTATTAAGACCTTCTAGGGGTAGACCTTAGCTATAACTTCTTAGAGAAATACCGCTAGTCTGTTAGATACTACTAGCTTTCTATTTCCTTTACTTCTAGCGTGCCCTATAGTATAGCCACTAGCTCCTTAAATCCTTTGATCGGCTTATACAAAGCTAACTTCAGTTCGGGCACTCTATAGCATGCCCTTACTATATTTAAAGTAAGGATTTCCTTACTACGGTAAATAGGCCCTAAAGCCCGCTAAATTACTAGCAGCTTATTAAGCAGTAGCTAGAGGACTTCTTTGTTGCTTTTTCTAGGGTTTTCTTATTATATGCTTCTGAAAGTAATAGAGCTTTATATTATTACTAGGTTCTGCTTTTTAGCATCTGTCTTGAAATGCTTACTTAGTTTAGTATAAACTAAGTAGAAAGGAAGAAGGTGGTTAAGGTAGTTAACCTAGTAGTCCCTAGCCCTACTAGAGAGGATATAGGGAAAAACCAGGTATAAAGCAGTATAGTCGATCTGGAATATTATATACTAGTAAAGGAAAATCTTAACTTTGTTGTCTAGTATCTCTGTTTCCGCCCTATTATAGCAGTTACTGCTATTCTACGCTTTTCCGAAGTCCATATATAGCTTTCGATTAATATAGGGGTTGTTATCCCTCTAGGTTAGCCTTAGGGGAATTTCCAGGTATTCTGGACTCCCTATTTCAACTCTAGTAACCTCTAGTAGGTTAGTTAGAACAGAAGGCTAGTTATGCCTTCTTTATTGCTACTGCTAAGGGTAGTACTGCTGGTAGTACTGCTATGGTTAGTATTACTGATAGGGGTAGTGTTACTAAGGTTATAGGTTAAAGCCTAGTAGTCCTAGAATAAACCCTGGTTACCCTAGGTTAAATCCATTTCTATATCTAGGCCTAGTTCTATTCCTATATTTAGGTCCTCCTCTATATCCTCTATTTCCTCCTAGTCCTTATACTAAGCTCCCTAGCTTAGGCCCTGAATTTGGCAGTTTAGGTAGTAAAGGGAAGCTTGGTACTAATAGCGGTAGAGGTATACCTTTGCCTAAGGCAGGCGAGAAAACTTATGATAGTAGAGGTGCTATTATTGGCCAGAGAGGTAAAGAGGCGGCTAATAGGACTGGCTAATAGGTAGGTTTACTGATAAGGCTCTTATTATTAGCAAACCTAGCTAGTTTAGCGTCTTAGTAGCTTCTTATTAGGCTTATAGCAAAACCGCTAGCTCTAAGCAGTTCTACTAACTCTGTTTTAATAATTATAAAAGCCTTCTAAAAGTCCCTGTTAGTCTACCCGTTAAAGCTGTTAATTACCCTTATTTACAGCCTTTCTCCCTCTATTTTCAACCTCTAGTATTCCACTATTTCTATTAACATATAGGTATTAATAATCCTCTTATCTTCACAGCCTAGTTTGATATAGTCCAGGGTTTTAAAGAAGGTTACTACGTCTAGTAGGTAGGCTTTGCTAGATAGTAGCTACTAGGGCAGCTTATCAAGCATCTTATCTTTAGCTATTAGCATATATATCTATATTATAGTATTGGCTATTTCGAATTGCATTTTACGTTCTATCTTCGAGTTTTAAGCTGTAGTTACAGTGTTGAATTGTCGTTCGTTGTATCCGCCGAAAAATGTCGGACAAGTAAAGTTGTTTTTCGAAAGTATATCTGTATTTTGTCTCCTCGTTTTAAGGCGTATTTATAGATTGGATATGCTTAATAAAGAGATCCATCTCTTATTATAGCTAGTCTAGCTCTTCCTCTTTATAGGTATACTTCTAGTATAGTTATTAATCTAGCTACTCTGCTCCTACTATCTATTAAAACAATAGAAACTGATTAGTATCGATTCGCTTTTACTATAGTAAAAAGCTTCTAGTAGATAGTAAGGAATAAGAACAGTAAGATAGAGAAAGAGCAAAATAACAAGTACGATTCCTATAGTAATGATTGATAATCTGTTCCTTTTCCCTCTCTTTCTCGCTCTCCTAGATACAGGGCATTATAACCCCGTATCCTAACTAGGGTTATGCCTAGCGCTAGCATAGGGGTTATGCCCCATATCTAGCCATTCCCTTACCATGACCAACCTATACTAGCTACGATAGCCCGCTAGCAATCGACAGGTATAAAGCCCTTGCTAAAGACCTAATAAGCTTACTCTAGTCGAAGTATAAGATAACCAGTAGTAGCAAGCTAAACTGGTTTCTCAGGCTATAAGTTATTTAGGATCGGGAGTACTATAAGATCTATCTCTTATAGGCGGTATACTATAAGAAAATCTTTAGATTAGTAGATAACCTAGTAATTAGGAGTAAGGCAATAAAGCTAATAGTATAGAGATATACCTTCCTTATAGCACTAGAAGAATTAAAGAGTAACCTAGAGCAGGCAATAAACACTGAGATAAAGATGTACTAGAGAAAAGTCGGCTTAATAATATATATAGTAGTAATTATAAGGGTCGATATAGCCTTTACTACGTTAAGGTTATTAAGATTTCTTATAAACCTAGGTCCGGAGTATTATAAGGCGGTAGATCGTTGCCTTAACTACCTATACTATTCTAAGAATCAGTACCTTTAGCTTAGGGGTAGAGATATATATAAGGTTTAGTATAATACTTCCTTTGCTGATAATATAGCCGATCGGAAAAGCTCTTAAAGATATATAATCAAGCTTTTTAGTAGGCTGGTTGCTTAGAGGGTAAGCAAGCAGACCTATATAATAACCTCTACTATAGAAGCGGAATTGGTATCTATAACGGAAGTAGTGTAAGAAGCGTTATATCTCTGCCGCCTGATCTATAATCTCGGAATCGGTCTTAAAAAGGAGCATAGCGTATAAGTTTTCTATAATAACGCTTAAACCGTAAGACTGGTAACCGGGGACAAAACGCTAAAAACGAAGCTCTGGTACGTCGATATTAGAAATTACTAGCTCCGGTAGGAAGTTGTTATAGGAAGGGTTCTTACAGACTATATACTAATAGATCAACAATTAGCAGATAGCCTGACAAAAGTTCTTACGAATAACAGTTTTACTGCTTTCTATAAGTAAGTTAGTATAGTAGAAAGAAAAGAAAAGATTAAAAAGCGGTAGAGGGAGGAAGGCCAAGATACAGAGACTTAGCGGCAGGTATAGAAGGGAGTACCCCAAGAAACTAGTCTATTAAGCTAAACGTTACTACTATAATCTACGAATGTTAAATTGATTAGGGCCTAGCTAGAAGTCCTAGGGTATGCTGGAGCAGCAGTAGAATCCTCCTTTATAGCTACGTTAGTAGCCTGCGGTGCGCTCTTCCCGTTAGTATTATCGTTATCGTTGTCGGACTCTATTACTGCCCTTTTTACCTACTTCTCTATCTCCTTCTTCTTCTAGATAGTCGTAGCCCGTTTCTATGTCTATAGCTCTTAGATTAAGCTAGTATACTCTCTAATAAGAGTATATAATATCTAGACAAGGATAGTTAGGATAGAATAGAAGTATAGTAGGATAGGATTATAGGGTAACTTGCTATTAGGGCTATAATACTAGAAGAGTATTCAACGATATAGGCCTAACAGGCTCGTACCGCCGCCAAGATCTTATTATTATCCGCTAGAAACGCAGGTTAGTACGAACAGCGCGAAGAGGGTATATAGGCTAGACTTACAAAAGACATATAAATGCTAATAATAGGAGTAATTTAAGCATTATAACTAAGAAGAAACGTAGGGACCGAGCTGCGCTATATACGGTACTAGAGGGGAAAAATCGCTAGAATCGGCCTATAAGACCAAGCGTATAAGATAGCGCTTATAGTATACCTTACGCGGCTTACTATCCTAGATAGTAGAAACCGCCGGTAATATGGACGGTAATACCCCTATAGGTATAGACTATAAGGCTAGGCTCAACGCTAGCTTGCTCGTAACCAGCTTCTTATAGACTTATTGGAATGGGTAATCCTATATAAGGATCTGTAACCACTATAGCCTACTAGTAGTAGTCGTATAGGGTACGTAGGGGCAGCAACAGCGTTGATATGGCCTAAATAGCACTTCCTAGGTATGTGCTAATATAGTAAAGTAGGGCCCTTTACTGTATTCCCTCTATAAAAGTCCTTATATAACGGTATAGTTATAGGCTATAGCGCTATATTATAGGGGCTTTAAGCTTATATATCACGGCTTTCAGTGGGTCTTATAGGCCTATAAGGCTTATAGTTGTAGGTAACGTAGTAACTTGATTTCTAGTCCAAGTAGGTAAGGCTTCGCAATTTCCTTCCCTACATATACCCTTCGGCACCGTTCCTGCCCTCCACATAGTAGGAGCGCCTTAGTAGGTGCATGGCCACTTCCCGAAAAACCAAATAAGCTGGCGATTTTAAATAATCGACTTACGGCCACCTAAGCTGCAGGATAAGCCGCACGACTTTTCCTGTAAGTTCTGTTTTCGCTCCTACGGTGCAGGGTAGGTACAGGGTAGGTAGATGACCTAGTAGAAGAGCCTTTTAAGGCTATTTCTAGCGCTTATACAGCCTAAGGAGGCTGTCTCCACAAAAGTAGGGCATAAATCTAAAAATAGAAAAGCCTTTTAAAGCTATTTCTAGGCTATATAGTGGAGTATATAGCTTAGTCAGCGGTATCTACAAAAGTGGGTCCACCCTTAGAATATAGCTATATATCTAGTAGTTCGAGAACTGAAATCCGTTTTGCCTAAGCTATAACCGTTAGAGCGCTATAGCTTATTTTGTACGTTTAACACCCCCTCTATTCTTCTGTTCCTTTATAAGCCTTAGAAAGCTATATATAGGTAAAGAATAGAAGAATCCTAAGAAATAAGAACGTAAGAGCAAAACTATTCCGTTAGACAAAGGGGTTAGGCCCTTATATATATATAGGATAAACCCCTATTATATATAGAAAGAAGTAAGAATATATATGATGTTGAAATCAAACCTATAACCTATTTAAAGGTATAGGTACTATAGCTTTAAAGCGTATAGTAATATATAATATCTAAATATTCTATACCCTAGCGACTGATAGACGCACTAGAGTATAGAAGGAGTAAAGGGCTTATAAACGCCTTTATCCTCTTATAGAGAAAACAATTTTTAGTACGGTTTTAAATTTTATGCCCTTTTTTACTCCGTTCTTTCAGCCAGTTCTAGTAAGGAAATAACAGGTAGTCGCATAGAGAATCCCCCTCTAAAGGAAAGTATACTACTAGTAATAGCCAGAGCCTATATTTTCCAAATATAGCTATACTATATACTAGAGTACTTCTAGACGTAGCTAGAGTAATATAGGCCTCCCTAACGCCGCAGGGAGCTGATGCCAGCACAAGGGCGCCTATAGAACTGTACTATAGTGGCTAGGACCTTATAAGCCTTTTAAGGCTATATAGAGGAATTAGGTGATTCCAGAGGGCTGTAAAGTAGCCGGTACTATTGACTGGTCTTATAAGCTAATCAGGCTAAGCCAGGCCTTCTATATATATAGTATAGAATATATATATATAGAGGTAGAGGGTAGCTTAGTAAAAAGCTCCCTTAGGTTGTAGGCCTAAAAGCCTGATAAAAGACTGAAAGCCACTAACTGGTAGGGCTTTAGTAAGTCCGTCAGCCGGCATACACTTAGTATTAAGATATATAATAGTAACTATTTTAGCCTTAACCTG
Source organism: Phyllachora maydis (assembly GCA_029339225.1). Taxonomy (NCBI): domain Eukaryota; kingdom Fungi; phylum Ascomycota; class Sordariomycetes; order Phyllachorales; family Phyllachoraceae; genus Phyllachora; species Phyllachora maydis. The sequence goes on along the minus strand of JAQQPM010000001.1, from coordinate 741,225 downwards.
CTCTCTAACGTACCGGAATTTCAGCAGGGTATGCTTAGTTCTAGCGTGTAGCGCTGGGTCATTAGCCACCGTTATAGAGCCCTGATTATCTCCATAGAGAGTAATAGGGTAGTCTATAGGTCTGTGAAGTTCAGAAAATAGCCCTATAATCCACTGTACTTCGCGTATAGCCTCTGTAAGTCTATTAGTTTCAGCTTCCAGGGTAGAGAGAGCAATAGTAGTAGCTCTTTTCGTTTTCCAGCTAATAGGCCTACCGGCTAACTTATATAGATAGCCGTAGATGGATTTACTAGTAGCCTTATCCCCTGCAAAATCAGAATCACTAAAGCCTATAGGGACTAGACTACTATTAATTATAGAAGTCCGGCTACTACCTTTACTATTTCTAGAATCTACTATAGTAGTAGAGGTAGTAGTTAGGGGCCTAGGCCCTTCCTTAGAGTGAAAGTCTCTACTAAGCTTAGTAGTTGTATTACTACTATTACTAAGCTTAGGCCCTAAATCAGCTACTGTATTTCCGTTACAGCTAAAACAGATGCTATAGTCTTTGGTACTATTAAGATACTTAAAAAGATTTTTAGCAGCGTTTAAGTGTGATTTTGTAGGTCTATTTAAAGACCTAGAGAGCCACTGTACGGTAAAGCTAATATCTACCCTAGTAAGGAGCATTATATACATAGCTGTTCCTACTAGGCTTTGATAGAGCTTAATTTCCGTAGAATTACAGAGGTGGCTAGCAATATCTTCCTCTAGTTGAAGTTGACTTACTAGCCCCGGCTGTAAGGGAATAGATATAGGCTTAGAATCGGCTAAGTTAAAGCGGCTAACCGCCTCTTCTACATACTGTGACTGGTTAAGCCATAGGCGCCTATTAGGTCTATCCCTTATAATCTGCACGCCTAGGAAATAGGCGGCAGGCCCTAAGTCTTCTATAGCGTAGACCTTATTAAGCCGTTTCTTTAAATCAGTTATATAGCCTATATTAGGCCCTATAAATAGACAGTCATCTACATAAATAACGATAAAGTGGCAGGTTTTAGCATTATAGAAGACCCCTGGATCTGAAATAAGAGGGAGATAGCCTAGGCTCTTAAGTAAGATTTTAAGCTTATCTTGCCACTCTCTAGGGCTTTGTTTCAGACCGTATAACGCTTTAGATAGTTTAATAATATTAGGAGTAGAAGGATTATAGCCGTATTTCAGTAAAAGCTTATAAATAGCCTTATTAGAAGCCGCTAGGTCTAATAGTCCTTCAGGGATTTCCATATATATTTCTTCTCTAAGAGCGCTATTAAGAAATGCCCCTATAAAGTCAGCTTGTTCTATTTCCCAGTCTAGAACAGCACCTATAGCTAGAAGTATACGCCAAGTAGGTGGTATACTAGTAGAGGCGTAGGTTACAGTATAATCTAGGCCTTCTACCTGCATAAAGCCCCTAGCTACTAACCGAGATTTATACTTAATAGGCCTATTTTTAGCGTCCTTTTTAACCTTAAGAACGTTTCGACAGGTAATAAGCTTACGGTTAGAAGGTAATAGACTCCTAGGTAGGAATTTAAAAACCCCTAGCTCTAATAACTGGATAAATTCCTTAGTAATAGCCTCTAACCACTTACTACGCTCATCTCTAGGTAGTTTTAAGACTTGCTTATAAGTAGTAGGCGTACTATCCTTAGATATTACCCTTTTTCGAGCCTTATAGATAAAAGACAGTATATAGCTACTAGTCTTAGCTAAAAGCTTATAGTAATCGAGCTGCATTTTATCCCCCTCTGAAATAAGATCACTATTATCAAGAGGTTCGTTCGTTATAGGCTAATTAGGCGCTATAACTTCTATAGGCTTAGGTGCAAAAATAGGCTCTATAGTTTAGGGAAACACCTCTGGTAATTCAGGCTTTCTAATAGATATAGTAGGCCTAGTAGACTCTACTATAACCGGATTTATAGGCTTATCCAGTAAGGGTTTATCTAATTCACTATCGGAAGAAGATTCGTAGGGTTCTAGCTTACTAGGTCCTATTTCTATACTAATAGGCTTTTCAGTATTAAGATTAGAAGGGTCCGGGCTGACAGCCCCCTCTAAATCTAAGTCTAGGTCTACCAATTCCCCCTCTAAAGCTATATTATCAATAGGCTAACTTAGTACTGTATTATCCTCTATGAACTTAACAGGAGAGGTTTTAAGTACTGCTCTTCTAGACGGTATATATACTAGGTAGGTCTTAGAACCTAATACCGCTAGTAATTTACACTCTTCCGTTCTAGAGGTAAATTTTAACGATTTAGACCGTTTTTCTAGAGGTATAATCGCCTCTCCTCTAGCGCCTATAGCCCTATAGCGCTCTAGGTTAGGTATATGTGGAATACCAGGCTCTAGCTCGTCAAATAGCGCCTGGAAAGGAGTGGTTTCCTTATTAGTTATAGCTGTACTATTAACTAATTCCACTACAGCCTCCAGTATAAAGCACTACAAATACTAGGGTAAAGCGCTACTAAGAATAGTACACCTTACACGGTCTAGTATAACTCTAACTGATCGTTCTACTAAGCCGTTCTGCTCATAGATATAGGGGGCAGAAGTGCTAAATTTAATACCCCTTTTAGCTAACCAAGTAGTTAATAAATCAGTTATTTCAGTGCCTCCGTCAAAGTGGAATTTAGTAGGATATCTACCAAATCCATTCCTTAGGCCCCTAAAAAAGCCCTTAATAGCGTTAGCTACTATAGGGCCTGATTTATTAGGTAGGTTGAAAACCCACCTATACCTACTTTTACGGTCAACTAGAAGTAAGACTATAGGGTTTCTATTATAAGGCCTAGGCCTAATTTTAACAGTATCCCCCTCTATTAAGTCTAAGACCCTAGGTAGGTTAGGTATTAGAGCCTTACTAACCCTTCTCACTGCTTTACCTCGATCACAGCTAGAGCAGTGAAAATCAGCTTCCTTTATTTTATCAAAATTAGGCAGCCCTTTAGTAATACTAGAGGTCTTTTTCAAAAGACGTAGGCCTATATGGCCTAGCCTAACGTGCCACAATTTAGCTAAATTAAGTAGACTATAGTAATCTCGCTGACCTATATTAGGCTCCTTTAAAGTAGGGCTAGATATAGCCTTTTCTACTTTATTCCCCTCTATAACTGGCTCTCTTAGCACACAGGGCAGGTCTCCAGTACCAGTTAAGGGCTCAGGCTCCCTAGTCTCACAGGGACTTGGATAGGGGGCCTAGGCAGTAGCTAAGGGCTCTACAGGCCTACAGGGCCTTTTCCCCCTTAAAGAAGGTCCTACACCTTCTAAAGTAATACCCTTAGCCGGAGAATTCCTTAGCTTATAGCGCTTATTAGGCTCTATAGCTTCGGATACTATAGCATCCTCTATAATAGGTCTATAGTCTTCCTTTCTAATAGAATTAGAAGGAATTTCCACCACTATCTTATTACGCTGCGGCTCTATACTTTTAGTAGTATTATAACTAGTAAGGCCTAAAGGAAAAGCAAAATTTGCATGTAATATAGGCTTAGAGCTGCCTTTAACGTCAAGAAAAAATCCTGATTTTTTAAAGTCTAGTACAGCTATACAGCGTCTATCACCCCTATAAAGGGTTTCCTTTATAAGGCAACCTCCCGAATCATAGTGCCTAACCCCGCTAACAATATTTATATCAATATTAGATAGGTATAAAACGTTATCTAATACTAATTTAGTATAGGTAGGGGGGGCCTTTCTAGATAATACTTCTAGTATAATAGAGCCTATACCAGCCGGGCTTACAGGGCTATTTCCAGTGTTAATAGGGCGTAACTAGCCTGTATTAGGCGTAAAGGTAGTAAACCGCTCTTTACTATTACTGATATAGTCCGTAGATCCTGTATTGTATAGCCAACTATTATAAAGAGCGGGGTCTCTAGGGCGTCTTCTAGGCTTATTATCTTTATATTTTGCCTTATTAGAAGAGGTTTTTAGGCCTTTTCCTTTAAAGTCCTTACGCTTCTTATACCCTTTTAACGCTAATAGCTGTGCTAATTGGGTATTAGAATCGCTAGAAGAACTAGAATTGGAACTAGAGTCGGATTCCTCTTCTTCTTCTATAGCTAGGTCATAGGACCCTAGTATAAAGGAGGCCTGTTCGGCACTTTTAGTACTATAATTCTGCCCTTTAACATTATAACTAGCCTTCTTCTTACCCTTTTTCTTATTTTTACCCTTCTTACTAGGGTTAGAATTTGAATTAGGGGTTGAATTAGAGCTATTAGCTACGTGAGCTGCTCTATACGCCTCTATAGCCAGGGTCCTAGATTCTTCTAAAATATCAGCTATTAGATATTCTATATTAAGGCTAGAGGCTGTAAGGCCTAGCATTCTAGCCTGTCTTATAGAGCTCTTTTGGCGTGATACCCAGCTAGGAAACTTAGATTTTAGAGCCTTAAAATACTGATTTAGTATTAAAGAGGGATCTATATCTATTTTAGCTATAGTAAGCTTAGCAAGATAGCCGTTAAATTCAGCGTTAAAAGCTGATAAGCCTTTTTTATAGGTACTAAAGGTAAGGGCGTGGAATTCGTTATAGACGTCCTCCTTTTTAGACTCTATAGGTCGGCTATACTGCCTAACAAGCAGCTTAAAGGCCTTAGAAGGTATATGAATCTACGATATAGCAGCCCTAGGGCTACTAGATAAGCTATCATATAGAAGCATTAAAAGAACAGCTTGATCAGAGTCGCTATAAGTGTTAGATATATCAGGGTTTTCTAAAAAATTAGATATCCCTAACGCTCTTAGCACTATACTTAAAGCCTGAATCCACTGTTTAAAATTGCTTTCCCCGCTAAGCTTACTATCGTCCAGTATAGTATAGGCCTTTTTAGAAAGCTCCTTTACTATACTACTAGTAATAGTATCCTTAAAGCCTTCCTTAGACCCTGTATCTATAGGGGGGTCTAAATTACTAGTAGCTATATTATCTATAGCCGGCCCTAGATAGGGCTCTTTCCTAGGGGGACGTAGAGGAGAATCTAAATCTATAGTACCGCTAAAAGGATCAAATCTAGGACTATAGCTAGTCTTTCCAGTAGTAGTAGCATTACTACTATTAGTTAGAGAAGCTAAAGTAGAAGATATATTCTTTATAGCGCTAATACTATCCTTAACAGAGGCTTTTAGGGTATTTAGACTTAAAAGTAGTGTTTTTATATCACTAGATTGGCTAGCTATAACTCGGTCATAAGATTTTATATTCTGTTTTAGGAATTCTATAACCTTGCTATAGTCTTCGCCATCTTCCTCATCTTCTAATAGGGTTCATATAGGTAGTAGAGGCCTAGAAGATTGCCCTGGATCAGCTAGGTTACTAGCCCTTTTAGGGGCTATACCCTTCCCTTTAGCTTGATCCGCCATTGTAAATAGGCTACTATTTACTTTATAGTGCTAGCTAAAGCACTTAATTAGCTTCTAGTTTACTAAAGCTAATTAGCTAGCTTACTAATTATAGTAGTGATTTTCTAGGCTAGTCTTAGCGCTTAGTAGGTTTATAGCGCTGCCTACTTGCTACCTAGTAGGGCTTTCTAGTAGAAATTCTAAACTAGGCTCTAAGATAGGGACTAGAGACTTTGACGTAGGGACTTAACTACCGCCTATAGATATATCTATAAAAAGGGCTCTATAATAGGGAAATATAGGTCTTTAGCGCTAGAAATTCTAAAACGCTAGCCTTTCTACTTCCAGCTATAAGTGGAAAGGTCTTTTAGTATAGGTAAGTATACTAGCCTAAGCGTATAAGAGCCCCAAATGCTCGTTAATACTATAGGACTTAGATTTCTCAGCGATTTATCCTTCTAGATTTTCAGGCTTTTTAGTCCTTAAATAGCCTTTAATAAGATGTAATATATAGCTTTTTAGGGCTAATATAGTACTATATTTTCAGCTATAAGAGGCTTAAATAGCCCTATATATATAGGCAGAGGTAGCGCTTTGAAATTGGACTCTAACGATAACTATCCTACAGGCTATCCGGGCTTATAACCTATTAGAATGGGTAATCCTATATAAGGATCTATAACCACTATAGCCTACTAGTAGTAGTCGTATAGGGTACGTAGGGGCAGCAACAGCGTTGATATAGCCTAAATAGCACTTCCTAGGTATGTGCTAATATAGTAAAGTAGGGCCCTTTACTGTATTCCCTCTATAAAAGTCCTTATATAACGGTATAGTTATAGGCTATAGCGCTATATTATAGGGGCTTTAAGCTTATATATCACGGCTTTTAGTAGGTCTTATAGGCCTATAAGGCTTATAGTTGTAGGTAACGTAGTAACTTGATTTCTAGTCCAAGTAGGTAAGGCTTCGCAATTTCCTTCCCTACATATACCCTCCGGCACCGTTCCTGCCCTCTATACGGCAGGAGCGCCTTAGTAGGTGCATGGCCACTTCCCGAAAAACCAAATAAGCTGGCGATTTTAAATAATCGACTCACGGCCACCTAAGCTGCAGGGTAAGCCGCACGACTTTTCCTGTAAGTTCTGTTTTCGCTCCTGCGGTGCAGGGTAGGTACAGGGTAGGTAGATGACCTAGTAGAAGAGCCTTTTAAGGCTATTTCTAGCGCTTATACAGCCTAAGGAGGCTGTCTCCACAAAAGTGGGGCATAAATCTAAAAATAGAAAAGCCTTTTAAAGCTTTTTCTAGGCTATATAGTGGAGTATATAGCTTAGTCAGCGGTATCCACAAAAGTGGGTCCACCCTCAGAATATAGCTATATATCTAGTAGTTCGAGAACTGAAATCCGTTTTGCCTAAGCTATAACCGTTAGAGCGCTATAGCTTATTTTGTACGTTTAACAAGACTAGTATTACCGGCCCCCTGGTACTAGCCGCCGGCGAACGTACCCCAGGGACTATTAAGACTAGGGTAGCCATAGCTACTAGCGTAGACAATAGACCTAAATCCCTAAAACGCAGCTTCTTTAATAACGGCAGTACTGCAACGTTATTATCCTCCTTATTATCGTCCTAAGCCAACCGAACTAGATATAGATCGTTAGCTATTAAGAAAACCACCTAGGAAAGACAAGATAAAAGAACAAACCGCGTTTCTGGCCTAATAAGGGCAAATCTCCTACTACTAGGGTAGTAGGCTGCTCTAGAACCAACTCCTCCTTCTAAGTAGATATCTATAATAAAAGGAAGTTAGAAAAACTTATAAAACTAAACATAGCGATTATAAGAAGCCTTATAGTAAGAAGGGCAAGTGCAGAAAGATAAAAACGCGTTTATAGGAAGAAGGAAATTTTTAGAGCTCTAGAGAAGACAAGCAGATTTTACATATAACTAGCCACCGTATAAAAAGAGCAACAATGTAGGCGGTTAAAAATCACGCCCTTTCCCCTAACTTCTACTTCCTCCTCCCTAAGAAGGGACAGCATACCCTAATACTAAGAAGAGAGAGGTAGCAGACCCTTACTAATCAAAGAGAGAGGTAGCAGACCCTTACCGATTAACAAGCCTCGATACGCGCAGACGTAAAATATAAGAGTAAGGAAAGAAGCAGGGTAGTATACCCTAATAGAGAAGAGAAGCTAGGGCAGTATACCCTAAGGAAGAGGCAGTATATCTTAACCTAAATAAGGAAGAGGTAGTATACTTTAACCTAAATAAGGAAGAGGCAGTATACCTTAACCTAAATAGGAAAGGGCAGTATACCTAGACCTTTAGATCTAGCAAGACTCGCTACGTTAGTTTAACTGCTTTGTTACCCGGATTGGCCCCTATAGAGACAGTAAGGAGCAGAGAAGAGACCGCCGCTAAAGTGATAAGCTAGTATTTATAATGCTAAAGGTAGTTTATAAGGTACCTACAGGATCGGTAGAGGTAAAGGAAGTATAGTAAAAGAGATAAGCGTTTCTAAGCTAAATAGCAACCTAGCAGTCTCTAATAGAGTAAGGTATTACGCCGGTTAACTACCCGGATAGTAGACTATAGTAATAACCGTTAGGTATCCTTAGAAATAAGATTATAACGGTTAAAAAGAGCCTAATAGTTCCCCTTATAAGAAGGTACCTCTAAGATCAGTAGAGAAAGTAGGTTAGAGAGGGAGCAGCTAACTTTCCTAGACCCTATCTAGGTTAGTAACTAGTAATATCTATTAAAAGCCTAATCTTAATAATCTAGAGTACCCTAATAAGTCCCTATAGAGGAACAGGACTATAGGGTAGTAGAGCAGCTAAGTATTACCTATTAGTATAATCCCTTTTCTGATTAAGCAGTAGAATAACTACCCTTCTACTAGCCTAAGAAGCACTGTATAACCAGGGAATAGAGACCTTAGGGGTAATAATAATAGTTACTAAAAAAAAGACCGTACCGCCGCCTATAAAGCCCAACTACGACCTCTATAATCCCAGAATACAGGTACTATAAGCATATATTACCGCTAAATATGTTGTTAATAAGGAAGAGCCTTATAGCAAGGCCTAGGATTGCTATTATAAACCTAGACCTAAAGGTATATTAGATAACATAGCGCTCGTGTTACTTCGGTAGAACCTCGGTATCCCTATCAGGAGCAGGGCATAGGGTTGCCTGTTAAACTCAGGAGCAGGGTATAGGGAGGCCCTGGTCAATTAAGGTAGATATAGCCACGATTCCCTATATCAAGCAGATTAAGCCCACTTTAGGGCCTATAAACGTTGCAGGGGGGACAGAGAAAATCTCTGCCCCGGGCGGCGAGAACGCAGGTCAGGAAGGAGGCAAAACACAGATCAAGACACGGAATCGATCAATCAGAGCCCACAGATTCCAACAGACCGTGTAAGGTGTACTATTCTTAGTAGCGCTTTACCCCAGTATTTGTGGTGCTTTATACTGGAGGCTGTAGTGGAATTAGTTAATAGTACAGCTATAACTAATAAGGAAACCACTCCTTTCCAGGCGCTATTTGACGAGCTAGAGCCTGGTATTCCACATATACCTAACCTAGAGCGCTATAGGGCTATAGGCGCTAGAGGAGAGGCTATTATACCTCTAGAAAAACGGTCTAAATCGTTAAAATTTACCTCTAGAACGGAAGAGTGTAAATTACTAGCGGTATTAGGTTCTAAGACCTACCTAGTATATATACCGTCTAGAAGAGCAGTACTTAAAACCTCTACTATTAAGTTCATAGAGGATAATACAGTACTAAGTCAGCCTACTAATAATACGGCTTTAAAGGGGGAATTAGTAGACCTAGACTTAGATTTAGGGGGGGCTGTTAGCCCGGACCCTTCTAATCTTAATACTGAAAAGCCTATTAGTATAGAAATAGGACCTAGTAAGCTAGAACCCTACGAATCTTCTTCCGATAGTGAATTAGATGAACCCTTACCGGATAAGCCTATAAATTCGGTTATAGTAGAGTCTACTAGGCCTACTATATCTATTAGAAAGCCTGAATTACCAGAGGCGTTTCCCCAAACTAAAGAGCCTATTTTTGCACCTAAGCCTATAGAAGTTATAGCGCCTAATTAGCCTATAACAAACGAACCTCTTCATAATAGTGATCTTATTTCAAAGGGGGATAAAATGCAGCTCGATTACTATAAGCTTTTAGCTAAGACTGGTAGCTATATACTGTCTTTTGTCTATAAGGCTCGAAAAAGGGTGATATCTAAGGATAGTATGCCTACTACTTATAAGCAAGTCTTAAAACTACCTAGAGATAAGCGTAGTAAGTGGTTAGAGGCTATTACCAAGGAATTTATCCAGTTATTAGAGCTAGGGGTTTTTAAATTCCTACCTAGGAGTCTATTACCTTCTAACCGTAAGCTTATTACCCGTCGAAACGTTCTTAAGGTTAAAAAGGACGCTAAAAACAGGCCTATTAAGTATAAATCTCGGTTAGTAGCTAGGGGCTTTATACAGGTAGAAGGCCTAGATTATACTGTAACCTACGCCTCTACTAGTATACCACCTACTTGGCGTATACTTCTAGCTATAAGTGCTGTTCTAGACTGGGAAATAGAATAAGCTGACTTTATAGGGGCATTTCTTCATAGCGCTCTTAGAGAAGAAATATATATGGAAATCCCTAAAGGACTATTAGACCTAGCGGCTTCTAATAAGGCTATTTATAAGCTTTTGGACCGACATCACACATCCGAAAACGCGTTCTTGGTCAGGACCGCTCCAAATCGACTGCACTCTTTTGCAATCCACTTGTCCAATTGAGGACTCAACACACGCCAAATTTGGCTGCGGCGCAGTCGTTCGTTCGACAGCGCTATAGTCGGATTCTGACCGTACAATATGGTCAACCGTAGCTAGAAATCTGCAGCTACAGCGGGGCAGGCGTATAGGCCCTATAGTCACATGCCCTAGCCCCGACCGCACTAACCCCTCTAACCCGAACCCTGCTAACCCGAACCCTGCCGCCCCTAGCCCCCTAGGAGCTATTAATAAAGCCCCTAAGCGCTTAGGCCATAGCTTCTTAACCCACCTTACCACCACTACTACTACTACTACCACTTCCGCTGCCAACCCTACTACCATCATAACCGCTACCAGGTCGAGCGATATACCGTTCGATAGCCCTTTTAAAGGGCTTTCCAGCAGTCAATACGCCACTACCGCCACCGCTGCCCCTACCCCCTTAAAAAAGGGGAAAAAAAAAGCCCTACTACCTACAACCCTCGCCCTTACCTTCTCTGGTCTTATAGACCAGATAGTCAGTCTTTCAGTCAATAACCCGGCCTTTAAGGAAATCGTCGAATATACCGGGCTAGCTAGAAAGCTAGCCTTAACGCAGATCTTGAAAGAGGAGGAGAAAAAGGCCCCGATATTTCCCTTGTTCGTTACCCAGGCCCTAAGGCAGAAAAAGCAACAACAACAGTAACAACAACAGCAATAACAACAGTAATAACAACAGCAGCAGCAGTAACAACCCCCTGCCGTCGAATTAGAGCTAACCTGCCGTACCTGGGCTGCTATAGCGGCGGCTAGGGTAAAGCCTACTAAGCTAGGCTTAGAAAAACAGGTCCTTATACAGCTAGAATCAGCCTCTTCCTCCCTCGGCCAAAAATCGGCCCCGGAAATCGTATAGGCAGTACAGAAGGCTATAGGGCACTCTATTAAGGGGGTAAGGACCCTACCGAGCGGTAACCTTATACTAGTTACTAAAGGAGAAAAAATCAAAAAAGCCTTAGAAGAAAATACAGCCTAGCTAGCCTCTTTATCACTAGAGGCCTCAATCTATACCACTACCTAGGCTATTGCTGTTAAAGGGCTTACAATAGCTGACTAGGTAACGGAAGCTAGCCTTCTAGCAGCAGCAAAAGAATCATATCCTTCGGCCTTAAGGGCTAAGGTCTAGTACCCCCTCTAGATCGAAAGAACAAGAGTCTCAGCTCTTATTGCCTTCTCTAGCCAGCAAAAGGCCTACTAGGCCTGCTAAGACGGAATCTTCTAGGCCTATAGGGCCCTAAAAGCAGAGCCCTATATCGATGAGGCTAGGGCCTTATAGTGCTTTAACTGCTGGCGATAGGGGCATAAAGCCAAATACTGCCACTCCTCTGCCCTCTGCTATAACTACAGCTAAGAAAAGGAGAAGCATACTAATAAGGCGGCCTATACTAAGGCTTAGCACTGCCGGAACTGCCGTAGCGACCACTATACTAGGGCAGAAGAATACCCTGAAAGAAAGAAGCATAAGGCTTAGGCAAGATCCAGCCTACAAAACAGGCCTATTAACTTCGACCTCCCCGGCCCTCTTAAGCCAGCAATATTAACAGAAGACCAGCTAGAAGGGGAAGAAAGCTATACAGTAGTAGCTGGAAAATACCGCCGTAGCCGCCCCCCTACAATAACCGCCACTACCGCTACTACTACTACCGCTACCGCTACTACCGCTACCGCTACTACCGCTATAGCCTCCCTTTTCCAGCGAACTATAAGGGAGGCTTTTAGCAAAATCCCTACCTCTACCTTTACTACTACTGATCTAGCAGCTACTAGTACTACAGCTACCGGTTCTATACCCTCCTCCCTAGAGCCGGCAAGGGGTTTTATAGAGGAAGAGGATACGGATATACTTTAGTCTCTTTTTCTGCCTTCTCTCCTTCCTTAGACTGCTTCCCCTCTCTCTCTTCAGACTGTCTTTTCTCTTTTCCCTATAGCTGGTATCTTACTACTATACTAAGGTAAAGGGAAGGCTATAGGCCTAGGCTTATAAGCTTTTAAGCTTTAAGCCTAGCCTTGCCTTACCCCTTTTTTTGCTGACAAGACCCCTTCCTTATTCCCCTACCCCAAGCCCTATATTAATTGAGATATAGGGCGTTCTTACAGGAGACGGGTAGGGGAATAGGTGCAATTTCCCTTAGTAGCCTCCTAGACAGCCTCCCCTTGCGTTGTTTTTCTTTTAGTACTGCTCTTTTCCTCTTGCTAGGTTGCCCGCCTTGTCAAGCTCGTTGGAGGTTTTTCATCCGTTTTCCGGTTTTCCTCTAGCATAAGTATAAGCTAGCAGCCCCTTATAGCCCCTTAGAGGACTCTATAGGAGTAATAGATATCTATCTATTTATAAGCTTTTACTAAAATACGGCTATAATCCTTCTACTCCTAATATTATTAAACTATCTAAAGCATTATACGGTCTGAAACAAAGCCCTAGAGAGTGGCAAGATAAGCTTAAAATCTTACTCAAGAGCCTAGGCTATCTCCCTCTTATTTCAGATCCAGGGGTCTTCTATAATGCTAAAACCTGCCACTTTATCGTTACCTATATAGATAACTGTCTATTTATAGGGCCTAATATAGGCTATATAACTGATTTAAAGAAACGGCTTAATAAGGTCTACGCTATAGAAGACTTAGGGCCTGCCGCCTATTTCCTAGGCGTGTAAATTATAAGGGATAGACCTAATAGGCGCCTGTGGCTTAACCAGTCATAGTATGTAGAAGAGGCGGTTAGCCGCTTTAACTTAGCCGATTCTAAGCCTATATCTATTCCCTTATAGCCAGGGCTAGTAAGTCAACTTCAACTAGAGGAAGATATTACTAGCCACCTCTGTAATTCTACGGAAAGTAAGCTCTTTCAAAGCCTAGTAGGAACAGCTATCTATATAATGCTCCTTACTAGGGTAGATATTAGCTTTACCGTACAGTGGCTCTCTAGGTCTTTAAATAGACCTATAAAATCACACTTAAACGCTGCTAAAAATCTTTTTAAATATCTTAATAGTACTAAAGACTATAGCATCTGTTTTAGCTGTAACGGAAATACAGTAGCTGATCTAGGGCCTAAGCTTAGTAATAGTAGTAATACAACTACTAAGCTTAGTAGAGACTTTCACTCTAAGGAAGGGCCTAGGCCCCAAACTACTACCTCTACTACTATAGTAGATTCTAGAAATAGTAAAGGTAGTAGCCGGACTTCCATAATTAATAGTAGTCTAGTCCCTATAGGCTTTAGTGATTCTGATTTTGCAGGGGATAAGGCTACTAGTAAATCCACCTACGGCTATCTATATAAGTTAGCCGGTGGGCCTATTAGCTGGAAAACGAAAAGAGCTACTACTATTGCTCTCTCTACCCTGGAAGCTGAAACTGATGGACTTACAGAGGCTATACGCGAAGTACAGTGGATTATAGGGCTATTTTCTGAACTTCACAGGCCTATAGACCACCCTATTACCCTCTATAGAGATAATCAGGGATCTATTACGGTAGCTAATGACCCTGCTCTATACGCTAGGACTAAGCATACCCTGCTGAAATTCCGGTACGTTAGAGAGCAGGTTAAGGCTAAAATAGTTACTATTATATATCTTAATACTAAGTGTATGCCGGCTGACGGACTTACAAAAGCCCTACCAGTTAGTGGCTTTCAGTCTTTTATTAGGCTTTTAGGCCTTTAACCTAAGGGAGCTTTTTACTAAGCTACCCTTTACCCCTATATATATACTCTATACTATATATATAGAAGGCCTGGCTTAGCCTGATTAGCTTATAAGACCAGTCAATAGTACCGGCTACTTTATAGCCCTCTGGAATCACCTAATTCCTCTATATAGCCTTAAAAGGCTTATAAGGTCCTAGCTACTGTAGTACAGTTCTATAGGCGCCCTTGTGCTGGCATCAGCTCCCTGCGGCGTTAGGGAGGCCTATATTACTCTAGCTACGTCTAGAAGTACTCTAGTATATAGTATAGCTATATTTGGAAAATATAGGCTCCGGCTATTACTAGTAGTATACTTTCCTTTAGAGGGGGATTCTCTATGTGACTACCTGTTATTTCCTTACTAGAACTTGCTGAAAGAATGGAGTAAAAAAGGGCATAAAATTTAAAACCGTGCTAAAAATCGTTTTCTCTATAAGAGGATAAAGGCGTTCATAAGCCCTTTACTCCTTCTATACTCTAGTGCGTCTATTAGTCGCTAGGGTATAGAATATTTAGATATTATATATTACTATACGCTTTTAAGCTATAGTACCTATACCTTAAGATATAGGTTTGATTTCAACATCATATATATTCTTACTTCTTTCTATATATAATAGGGGTTTATCCTATATATATATAAGGGCATAACCCCTTTGTCTAACGGAATAGTTTTGCTCTTACGTTCTTTTTTCTTAGGATTCTTCTATTCTTTACCTATATATAGCTTTCTAAGGCTTATAAAGGAACAGAAGAATAGAGGGGGTATTAAACGTACAAAATAAGCTATAGCGCTCTAACGGTTATAGCTTAGGCAAAACGGATTTCAGTTCTCGAACTACTAGATATATAGCTATATTCTGAGGGTGGACCCACTTTTGTGGATACCGCTGACTCAGCTATATATTCCACTATATAGCCTAGAAATAGCTTTAAAAGGCTTTTCTATTTTTAGATTTATGCCCCACTTTTGTGGAGACAGCCTCCTTAGGCTGTATAAGCGCTAGAAATAGATTTAAAAGGCTCTTCTACTAGGTCACCTACCTACCCTGTACCTACCCTGCACTATAGGAGCGAAAACAGAACTTACAGGAAAAGTCATGCGGCTTACCCTGCATTTTAGGTAGCCGTAAGTCGATTATTAAAAATCGCCAGCTTATTTGGTTTTTCGGGAAGGCGCTATGCACCTACTCAGGCGCTTCTGCCGTGTAGAAGGCAGGAACGGTCCCGGAGGGTATATGTAGGAAAGGAAATTGCGAAGCCTTACCTACTTGGACTAGAAATCAAGTTACTACGTTACCTATAACTATAAGCCTTATAGGCCTATAAGACCTACTGAAAGCCGTGATATATAAGCTTAAAGCCCCTATGATATAGCGCTATAGCCTATAACTATACGGTTATATAAGGACTTTTATAGAGGGAATATAGTAAAGGGCCCTACTTTACTATATTAGCACATACCTAGGAAGTGCTATTTAGGCCATATTAACGCTGTTGCTGCCCCTACGTGCCCTATACGACTACTACTAGTAGGCTATAGTGGTTATAGATCCTTATATAGGATTACCCATATTAATAAGACCCACTGAAAGCCGTGATATATAAGCTTAAAGCCCCTATAATATAGCGCTATAGCCCATAACTATACCGTTATATAAGGACTTTTATAGAGGGAATATAGTAAAGGGCCCTACTTTACTATATTAGCACATACCTAGGAAGTGCTATCTAGGCTATATCAACGCTGTTGCTGCCCCTACGTACCCTATACGACTACTACTAGTAGGCTATAGTGGTTATAGATCCTTATATAGGATTACCCATTCTAATAGCTATAAGCCCTAGCATTCTAGCCTGTCTTATAGAGCTCTTTTAGCGTGATACCCAGCTAGGAAACTTAGATTCTAGAGCCTTAAAATACTGATTTAGTATTAAAGAGGGATCTATATCTATTTTAGCCATGGTAAGCTTAGCAAGATAGCCGTTAAATTCAGCGTTAAAACCTGATAAGCCTTTTCTATAGGTACTAAAGGTAAGGGCATGGAATTCGTTATAGACATCCTCCTTTTTAGACTCTATAGGTCGGCTATACTGCCTAACAAGCAGCTTAAAGGCCTTAGAAGGTATATAAATCCACGATATAGCAGCCTTGGGGCTACTAGATAAGCTATCGCGTAGAACTATTAAAAGAACAGCTTGATCAGAGTCGCTATAAGTGTTAGATATATCAGGGTTTTCTAAAAAAATTAGATATCCTCAATGCTCTTAGCACTATACTTAAAGCCTAAATCCACTGTTTAAAATTGCTTTCCCCGCTAAGCTTACTATCTTCCGGTATAGTATAGGCCTTTTTAGAAAGCTCCTTTACTATACTACTAGTAATAGTATCCTTAAAGCCTTCCTTAGACCCTATATCTATAGGGGGGTCTAAATTACTAGTAGCTGAATTAACAGCCGGCCCTAGATGGGGCTCTTTCCTAGGGGGACGTAGAGGAGAATCTAAATCTATAGTACCGCTAAAAGGATCAAATCTAGGACTATAGCTAGTTTTTCCAGTAGTAGCAGCCGCAGCGTTACTACTATTAGTTGAAGAAGCTAAAGTAGAAGATATATTCTTTATAGCGCTAACGCTATCCTTGATAGAGGCTTTTAGGGTATTTAGACTTAAAAGTAGTGTTTTTATATCACTAGATTAGCTAGCTATAACTCACTTATAAGATTTTATATACTGTTTTAGGACTTCTATAACCTCGCTATAGTCTTCGCTATCTTCCTTATCTTCTGATAGGGTTTGTATAGGTGGTAGAGGCCTAGAAGATTGCCCTGGATCAGCTGGGTTACTAGCCCTTTTAGGTGCTATACCCTTCCCTTTAGCTTGATCCGCTATTGTAAATAGGCTACTATTTACTTTATAGTGCTAGCTAAAGCACTTGATTAGCTTCCAGTTCACTAAAGCTAATTAGCTAGCTTACTAATTGTAGTAGTGATTTTTTAGGCTAGTCTTAGCGCTTAGTAGGTTTATAGCACTGCCTACTTGCTACTTAGTAGGGCTTTCTAGTAGGAATTCTAGACTAGGCTCTAAGGGCTAGAGACTTCGATGTAGGGACTTAACTACCGCCTATATATATATCTATAGAAAGGGCTCTATAGTAGGGAAATATAGGTCTTTAGCGCTAGAAATTCTAAAACGCTAGCCTTTCTACTTCTAGCTATAAGTAGAAAGGTCTTTTAGTATAGGTAAGTATACTAGCCTAAGCGTATAAGAGCCCCAAATGCTTGTCAATACTATAGGACTTAGATTTCTCAGCGATTTATCCTTCTAGATTTTCAGGCTTTTTAGTCCTTAAATAGCCTTTAATAAGATGTAATATATAGCTTTATAGGGCTAATATAGTACTATATTTTCAGCCATAAGAGGCTTAAATAGCCCTATATATATAGGTAGAGGTAGCGCTTTGAAATTGGACTCCAACGATAACTATCCTATAGGCTATCCAGGCTTATAACCTATTGGAATGGGTAATCCTATATAAAGATCTGTAACTACTATAGCCTACTAGTAGTAGTCGTATAGGGTACGTAGGGGCAGCAACAGCGTTGATATAGCCTAAATAGCACTTCCTAGGTATATGCTAATATAGTAAAGTAGGGCCCTTTACTATATTCCCTCTATAAAAGTCCTTATATAACAGTATAGTTATAGGCTATAGCGCTATATTATAGGGGCTTTAAGCTTATATATCACGGCTTTCAGTAGGTCTTATAGGCCTATAAGGCTTATAGTTGTAGGTAACGTAGTAACTTGATTTCTAGTCCAAGTAGGTAAGGCTTTGCAATTTCCTTTCCTATATATACCCTCTAGGACCGTTCCTACCTTCCACACGGCAGGAGCGCCTTAGTAGGTATATGGCGCCTTCCCGAAAAACCAAATAAGCTGGCGATTTTAAATAATCGACTTACGGCCACCTAAGCTGCAGGTTAAGCCGCACGACTTTTCCTGTAAGTTCTGTTTTCGCTCCTGCTGTGCAGGGTAGGTACAGGTGTGGATTCTGCAGGAGTGCTGCGGCACAGGCAACGTGGCCACACGAATGCCCCACCCATAGTATTTTAGCGCAGCTGAACATTCCGTAGGTCGCTAGCGATACAATCAATCACTAGCTTAGAATCACGAATCACTTACTGGCCCTGGATCGCTGATCTGGTGCCTAAGTGCTGTGATAGCTAGAAGCCACAAAAATACGTATTTTTGTTGAGACTACCTCTTTACTTCTAGCCAGCAAAATATATCGCGTACGCGCTCTACAAGGACCTACGGCGCACCCCATCTGGTTTTCCGAGCCGTACTTACTGACTGCGGCTCCCCGATCACGATTTTCTAGGACAACAGTTGTATGGTCTGCTATATCACAAGGACCCTCGCCCGGTAAATAGGAAGCTACCCTTCTTAACGGCGCTCTCCTATAGGCGGCGTTGGAGGTATAGGACCAACCGTCACCGAAGATTCGGTCGTCTGGCTTAACTTTATCATAGCGTA
This sequence comes from Phyllachora maydis, assembly GCA_029339225.1. NCBI lineage: Eukaryota > Fungi > Ascomycota > Sordariomycetes > Phyllachorales > Phyllachoraceae > Phyllachora > Phyllachora maydis. The sequence goes on along the minus strand of JAQQPM010000001.1, from coordinate 722,786 downwards.
GGGCATAAGATTATAGTTCTATACTGTTACCTATAGCGTGGTCCCTAACGGGACCTTCCCTAGCAATCTAACCCTTAGGAGAAGCGTTTTCTATAAGTTTAGAGCCTAATTCCTTTCTAATAGTTCCGTTAGGTTAGCAGGCTTCCCCGGAAAACCGACCTTTATAGTATAATACACCAGTAGTAAGAACCACTTTACCTATTACGCTACTAAGGAGATATCGCTATAGACTATATAACAGATTAAGTAGTACTTAGAGACCCCTATAGGCGACATAGAAGTTAACGATTATCTAGTATAGATTGCGGCTAAATTCCTATCTCTCTTTGATATTATAAAAAGATGAGACAGTAAAATCGTTAATACTATATACTAGATAGATACCAGCAATACAAAGCCTATTAAGCTTCCTCCCTAGCAATATAGCCTATAGTAGAATGCAGCAATTAACGACTTTATCTAAGCCTATAATAGGAAGATTATACAGCCATCGAAAAGCCTATAGGCTACCCCCCTACTATTAACGCCGAAAAAGGACATCTTAATGATTAAAGAGGTTAGGATTTTCGACAACTCTAATACTAATATTAATAGGGATATAAACAGGCCTTTTTCTATAGGGATATTGTCCTAGGGAACAGTGTTTATAGTTATACTAACAATGTTAGCGCTGGTATAAGCATTTAAGACCTACTTCTATACTAACAGTTCGGTTATAGTTTAGCGTATCTATATAGACTACTATAAGCTTAATAAGGTTATAAAGAAACATGCCTACCTACTGCCTTATACTATAGACAAGATCCAGAGGATAGTAGGCTATAAGAAATACGCATTTATCAACCTAAAAGACGGTTTTTAGTACGTTCGTGTAGCACTAGAGGATCGCGAGAAGACCGCTTTTATTACCCTATACGGTCTATATAAATAGCTTATTATACCCTTTAGGTTGACTAACGTACCAGTAATATTCTAAAAAGTTATAGAGGAGTGCCTATACCTACTCTATAACTAGTACTCTAGCCTGCTTAATAATATCTCTATATAGGCCTCTAATAATAGCAAGCTTTTCCAATACCTATTAACGCTTTTTACCTAGCTTACTAACTTTGGCTTTATTATTAATACTATTAAAACAAAGCTCTTTATTAGGAAAGGGATATTCCTAGGTTTTCTAGTCTCTAAGGCTAGCATTTAAGCTAACCTGTCTAAAACGTTGGCTATATTATAATACCCTGAGCCTACTATAATAATAGAGATCCGTTCCTTTGTCAATATAGCTGGTTACTTCTAGGCATTAATCCCTAAATATACTAAGCTCTCTAGCCCTTTTATAGACCTTTCTAGCAGCTTTAAAGGACAGAAGGTAGTACTAACTAAGGAAGTACAGAAAGCCTTCTAAGCTATATAGACCGCTATTATATCCCTCCTAGTACTACGCCAGTTTGACTAGACTAAGCCTGTCATGCTTAAGCTAGATACAAGTTAACAATATCTTAGTATAGCCCTGCTCTAGCCCTACCTATATAGCTCTTACTCTTTCCTCTACCCTATAGCCTACTTTTTTAAGAAGCTTATAGATACCTAGACCCGCTACGGCAGCTAGGAATATAAGCTACTGGCCATGCTCTACGCCCTTTAGCACTAGAGGCACTAGGTAGAGGGTAGTAATGTTACGGTTATTACTAATTATAAGAGCCTTAAGACTATACGTAACAAGGGCAAGTAACCAGTATAGATAGTTAAGTTCTTAGACCTGATAGAGCACTATAGCGTATATATTATCTTCTGCCCTAGCAAGGCGAACATACTAACCGACTACCTATCCTAGCCCCCTAGTAATACGGCGATATACCTAGCCGTCGATAGTTAGAAGGGGGAAGGGGATATAGAAGCACCTTAGGATATAGCACCTATAGACTATCTTAACCAACTATACTAGTTCGATCTATAAGCTATTATAGAGCACCTTAGAAAGGCGCTAATCTCCTAGTAAGACTGACTAAGGACTAGGTTATTAAGTACTTTCTACTATTTAAGGGATACCTCTACTAGGTTTAGACCTTCCTCTATAAAGTTAGTAATATACTAGGCCTATAGAGGACGGTATTACAGAAGGTGGTCGACTATAAGGACCTGGTTAGGATAGCAAGCCTTATCTATAAACGTTATAGTTACATCTCTATAGGCACTATTAAGAGAGAGGCAGCCTAGATATACTAGTACCTATGCCTATAACTGGCAGTATAAGAAGGATATTGCTATTGCCCTTAGTACTAGCTGATAAAGGCCTTTGACCCGACTTTACCAGATTATCTATATACCTAAGATATTCTCCTACTAGGGAATCGATTATACTAGCTAGTAATAATAAGATATCCTAGTAATAGTAGAATATCTAACTAGTTAGATAGTAGCACGCTATATGCCCTTTAAGACTTTCTACAATGTAATAACTATGCTAGAGGAGATTCGGGATATATATAGAGCACCCTGACAGCTTGTATATAACAACGTATAGTACTTTATAGGGCATAACGCTATTAGCTACTATAGGTATAACGGTATATAGTTAATGCCCGTTATGCTACTACGCCCCTAAGGTAACGGTTAAGTAGAATAGGCGAACTAGAAGCTTAAGGCGATTATAACCCGGTATAGCTTAGAATATCCGGATCTAACTACTACTATACTTACCTAGATCGCTACTACTACGTTGAACCGCACCCTAGGACCAAGCGGATATAGCGCCTACTTCCTAGTATATGGCGCTAAGCCTCTAGAATAACGCTAGTTACCGATCAACGTAGCCTATATATAGGAGGCTACTGACAATGAGATTACTACCTAGCAGAAGGAGTATGTTAGGGCATACAAGGCTACGTTAGTACGTAGCTACGCCTTATCGTTAAAAGCTACTTGTAACTACGTTCGGGCTTATACTTAGGAAATTAAGGCGCTGTTACGAGTCTTCGCGCCTAGAGACTAGGTACTGCAAGTTCGGCAGCGGGCTTATAAGTAAGAACCGTTCTATAATAGGCCTTACGCTATAACGCATTGTTATAGGGGCAATGTATATAGCCTTGCCACCCTAGGTAGTATCGAGCTGCCGAATCGCTATAACAGTACGAATCTATTCCTAGTATATACTAACGATAGTTACCCTATATATAGTGGATCGGCGTAGCTAGTGCACGACTAGCCGCCGCTTGTTTTTCTTCTTCTTCTCCCTCTGTTCAGAGGAGACCTATGTCCACTTTCTCTTCTGTTATGTAGTAGAGTAGGTGAACAAGGCTGGTCTTTCTTTTCTGCCCCTTATCTTATCCTAGGCTGATAATAAGATTGCGGATTAGCAGTATAAGGAGGATAATAGTATAAGAAGCTGGCTTTCCTTCCTATGTTCAGGGATAAGAATCAATTATTACCTAATTATTACAGTTATACAGTCATATTTTACCTATTTAGATATTCCATCTACTTTTTGCCTCTAGGCTACTTTGGCCTATTTACTTAGTTCTATTATACCTGTCTACCTTAGTCTCCCCTAATTAGAGAGACTATAGCCTTGTTATATATATACCTCTTATCCTCTTGTCTAGATAGCTGTTTGATATATAGCTACCTACTACCTTTAGACAGCTACTTCTACTTTCTTATAGGTCTGCTACTCTGTTTTATATAGGGGCTTAGCTAGGAATGAACTAAGTAAGGGCTCTAACACTTATAAGTAGGCCTTACTTATATTAGGGTTGTCTTACTATCAACAAGGATAACCTATAGACTATTAGCTAGATAACTCTATAGTATAGTATTAATAGGACAACTATTTTAACTTTTCTGCTCTAACGACTTAGACCGGTGTTTCTAGACCTCTAACCTCTAATTAGACAACGATAATCTTACTTAGCATAATAGTCATATTAGTCATAGGTTATATAACAATTCGAAACCTGATATATCGGTTAAGCTTAAGATAAGTATAATCTTAGCTATCCTAGAAACTTAGTTGTCTAAGCATTCTAGTAGATATACCTTATATTAAACGAAAGGGGTAGGGAAGTACTTAAACCCCCCCTTTCTTGTTCTATCAGGTATATTAGCTATAAGAGTCTTCTTTAGATATAACTTCTATAACTCTTATCTTTAGTTCCTTTCCCCTTTATTCGACATTTCCAGTATTAGTAACTATATAAGGATTAGAGCTTAGTAAAGAGATTTCCTATATCTAAGGAAGATTTCAATACTAGGGCTAGATATATAGATAGATAGATTCTATTACGCTATCTGATCCCCGTAGGGGATATCTAGGTGGGCTGAACTAGTGCTATAGGAAAACCATATAACGGGTGAAAAACCTATAACCGTACATAGGAAAAAAGGGGGTGTGATAGGGGGTAGGCCAATCTTCACCAGAGTAGATACCGCCCCTTTAGGAGTATGAAAACATACTGCCTAAAGGGGTATAGGCTAGACCGCTCCTAGCCTCTAAGCAACAGAGTATTCTGGCAGTCTAGTAGCATTATGGCGAACTAGGGGGCGTATAGCGCTGCCGCCCCCTTTTTCAAGTCTATAGAGAAAGCTATATATATCCCCTCTTTCCCTCTCCTTAAAGGAGGCTAAAGGGTAGGCCAGGCAACCGTCGAATATATGTCGGATGTCCTCTATAGCTAGGTAGTAGCGGCAGAGGGGGTTATCAACCCTAGGCACCTTACAGGTATATAGGAATCCTCTTAGGCCTATCTTCCCTGTATAGGCCTGTATTAGTAGCGAGCTTTCAGCCTTAGAGAGGTTATAGTGGCGTCTTTAGAAGGCCTTCTTAAAGGCTTTAGCTAGGTTCTCCTCTTAAAAGGTAGCCTTAGCTGATTTCTCTAAGAGGCTCTTTGTATAGGGGTTATAACTAGAGGCCCTAGCCTCTTATAGATAGCGATCCTTCTAGGCAGTATAGAGGGGTTCCTTATTAACCGCTTTCCTTAGTTATTAGTAGTGCTACTAGGCTGTTACCTCCTTTTTTCTTTCTTACTTTGTACGCCCTTCTAGGGGGAGGCTAGTCCTAGGGGTCCTGTTTCTAAGGGTAAGGCGTAGGGCTTCCTTCTGCTTAGCCACCTCTTTCCCTATAGCCCTATTTATCCTAACTTAGCTAGAGAAGGAGAGGGCATTAAGGTAGAGGTTAAGGGGGGGGACGTTAGCCTTATAGTAGAGGCTTCGGACCGGTGTCCTTTTATAAGCCCCTATAACCCTCCTTAGGGCCTCGTTTTTAGCCGCTAGTAGGCCTCTAGTTATACCCTATAGCCTATTTAGTATTATAGGTATAGGGGTATGCCAGGCCAAGGCTGCATAGGCTAGGACTGGCCTTATTACTACTGTATATAGAAGCCTAGTCTTTTCGATTCTAGGTCCCTAGGTCTTTCCAGCTAGCCTAGTAATAGCAAGGGACTGCGTTTTTAGCTTCTGCCGTAGGGTACTAGCATAAGCCTTCCAAGTTAGCTTAAGGTCTAGCCAGACCCCTAGAAAACAGGCCTCTATAGCTGGTTATAGAAAGGGGGAGTCCCTTATTAGTCCTAGGTTAATAGGGTCGGTCTAGGGCCTCCTTCTAGGGGGGAAGTGTATAAGCTTGCTCTTTACTACTAAGAAGGTAACTCCAGCGGTTATTACCTAGTCTAGGTACTCTTTCTAGGCCTCTTCTAGCTGTCTAACCGTTGTTGCAGCCTCTCTACCGAAGGCTAGTAGGTTAGTATCATCTATATAGCCTATAGTAGAGATAGTAGGGTATTTTCTCTCTAGCCTTTCGTATAAAGGGTAGAGGTATAGGACTAAGAGGATTGGTAAAAGTAGTAAGCCTTAGGGTACTCCTGTTAGTACTAGGATTTACTGGCTTTTTTGGCCGTTGAATAGGAGGCTGGTAGTCCTAAAGGAGAGGAATTCCTTTAGCTAGGATAGTAGCCAGGTAGGTAGCCCTAGCTAGTCTAGTATAGCTAGGAGTCTGCTATAAGGGATACTATCAAAATACCCTGATAGGTCTAGCTATAGGAGGGAGGCCCCGGCTTTATACTTCCATACCTCCTAGATCTAAGCTATAAGGAGGTATATAGCCGATTCGGTGGATTTATAGCAGTAGTAGCCCTGTTACGTTACTAGAATTAGCTTAAAAGCCTTAGCTACGTCCTTTATCTTAGTCCCTATAACTTTCTCTAGGACCTTACTAATGCAGTTAAGTAGGGCTATAGGGCAGTAGCCTCTAGGGGTATTATAGGTGTCTAGCTGTTTTCCTGGTTTAGGGAGGACGATAGTAACCGCTTCCTTATATTCCTATAGATAGAAGCCGTAGAGGAAGGATTTCAAGGCTAGTATAGCAAGGGCCTTATATAAGGGGTTGCCATAGGCCTTTAGAAAGCCTATAGGGAGTTCGTTAGGTCTTAGTACTTTCTAGGGTTTAGTTGTTTTAATAGCCTCTTTTATATTATCTGGCCTAATCGTCCAGCTAACTAGTAGCCTAGGGCCTATTAGGGGTTCCTTTAGGCTATCCTCTTAGGGGAAGGGGGGGAAGAAGCCTGCTAAAAGGGCCTCTACCTTCTTCTAAAAGGTATTAGCTTATCTAAGGGTTAGTAGCTTAGAAGGGGGTAGGGCAGTAGTACTTTATAGCCTAGTCTATCTTTCTAGTTGCTAGAGCTTCTCTAGCTTTTCTCTAGCCTCTTATAGAAAGGCCCTCTAGGTCTTTCTTTTACTCTCTCTTATAGCCTTTATTTGCTTCTTCTAGGCTGACTTATAGGCAGTAAGAAGGGCCTGGTTGCTAGAGGAGCATTAGAGCTATCTTTCTACCCTTTTTCTCTCCTAGACTACCTAGTAGATTTCGTTGTTCTACTAGGGGGTACTCTTCTTTCTAGTAGTTACTAGGGCTCCTTTAGGGGTTATAGCCCTAGTAATACACTGGAGTTCCTCTGATAGTCGCCTATAGGCCTCTTAGAGCTTAGCTAGGTTAGAGAGGCGTAATAGATATCTATAGCCCCCTATATTGTATATTAGGGAGCTGGCCTCTCTTGCTACCCCCTCTTTATCCATCTTTTTCTACTGGAATTAGGGGGGTAGTAGTGGGGTTTCTATGGTCTCTAGGTCGATATCTAGTACCTAGGGGTAGTAGTCTAAGCATAAGTGTATATCTAAGCTAGTATAGGAGCAGGTAAGGCTACTACTAAGCTAGAAGTAGTCGATAGTAGAGGCCCTACCTGCTTAGCTCCCCTATAGCGCCCTAGTTATAGTACCGTAGGGGGTATAGAGGGTAAGCCCCTACTCTGCTATTAATAGTAGTAGGTCTTCTAACCTAGGGCTAAAGCGGTTATATTGGTCCTAAAAGGGGTGGTAAAGGTTAAAGTCCCTAGCTAGAAGGTAAAGGCCTAGGCAGGCGTTGATCTTCCCCCTTATTTCTTCTATAAGGGGGGTTGAGCTTTTCTAGGGTTAGGGGTCGTTATATAGGGACCAGACTGTAAAGGGGCCGTTCTTAGTCTATATAGTAGCCCTAGCCCAGTCTAAGCTAGAGCTGTAAGTCTATGTTACTAGTAGGAGTGATTTATAGATATAAAGTAAGGCCCGTCCGTTAGGGGTGAAAATAAGGTGGTAGGGGGCCGATCTAGGGCAGTAGGTAGAGTGCTGTACCTGCCTATTAATCCAGGGCTCTTATATAGCAAGTATTTCTTCTTTTGCTATAGAAAGTAGTACTTCCTATACCTCCTTCAAGCCCTATACGTTCTAGAGGCGTATCTTTATATTTCCATCTCCTCTAGCTATATAGTTGGCTGTAGTTGTTGTATAGTAGTAGTGGCGTTAGCTAGTCCAGTATCTAGGTCCAGTCTAGGTCTAGCATCCAAGGGTCTAGGGGCTCCTATAGGCTCTAGGGTTCTAGTAGGTCTAGTAGCCCCTTTAGGGCTTATAGTTAGTATAGAAGAAGAAGGGGGGGTTTAGCCGCTTAGGTGGCTAAAGCAGGCGGTAATTATGCTCTAGTTAGGGGTTAACCCTCTTGATACTGTTGGTCGGCCCCTTTATCTCTTCCCTAAGACTATAGTATAGCCTTCCTCCCCCTCCTTTTGTAATAGGGCCTGCTAAGGGGGGTGTTGCTACTATTATTGCTATTGTTGCTGTTGCTATTGGTACTGGTATAGGGGCGGTTGGTTAACGTTAAAGGCCTTAGGCCTAGAATATAGGTATCCCTTAGCCTATACCTATACCTCTTTTAGGCGGGGGCAGGCCTCTGAGCGGGCATGGTAAGCTTGGTGGCAGTTACGGCAGTAGGGTGCCCTAGAGCAGGTAGGGGCTTCTAGCGTGGTATGGCTGTTGGCGCTGCAGTTATAGCAGATCTCTTCTTTACTCCGGTATACCTTAGCCCTATAGCCCTATTTCCAGTACTATAGGTACTAGATAGGCTTAGCTTCGATGATCTAGGGCTCTGCTTCTAGGGCTTAGCAGCTCTAGAAGACCCCCTTCTTATAGGCCTTCTAGGCTACCTCTAGGGAGGTAAAGGCTATTAGTGCCTTAACCCTAGTCCGTTCTAGCCCTTAAGGGTACTAGACCTTTGCCCTAACCGCTATAGGGTATTGCTTTTTAGCTTCTTCTAGTAGGCCTTCTTCTATAACCCGGTTATAGACTGTAAGGCCCTTAACCGCTATTGCCTAGGTTGTTGTATATAGGGAGGCCTTTTCGCCAAAGGCCCTTGTAATCCAGGCAGTATTGCTCTCCAGGCTCTTCTTTATATCTGCGTTCTCTATAACTAGAAGGAGGTTACTGCTAAAGAGCGTCCGAACCCTCTAAACTACTAGGCTAGAGGCCTATTATATAGCCTGTACTACCTCTAGGGCAGATTTAGCAAGTACCTGTTATTAGGCTAAGCCTAGTCGGATAAGCACCTAGTGCTCTAGGCTAGGCCTAGTTACCTTACTAGCTGTCAGCTTACTAGCTATATTAGCCTAGGTAGGGGCTATAGGCTAGGAGTGGCTAGGCTGTTGCTGCTATTACTGCTATTGTTGCTAGTAGTAGCTAGGCTATTAAGGGTGTTGCTAGTACTGTAGCTTAGGCGTTACTAAGGTAGTAGGGCGGTTCTAGGGTGCTGGAGCTACTGCTGTTATAGCTAGGGCTTCTTTAGACGGGTCCTAGAGCAGGGCTATAAGGGCAATTTGCCTGGCTTTAGTAGTTGCCTTTACTATACTATAGAAGTTAGTACTATCCTTAGCTAGGCTAATTATCTGGTCTAGGAGGCTAGAGAGCGTAAGGGCGAGCTTAGAGGGGCTAAGGGCAGCCTAGGCGGTTTTCTTGGTTACTGGGGCGATGTGGTTGGTCTTGGTAGCATTGTTGTTGCTTCCTTCTTTCCCTGTATTTTTCTCCGATTTTTTCCCTAGCTTTTTCCGGGTTTTCTAGCTAGAAGGGGCCGGGGCTAGGGCGTGCTGACTGCCGTTTAGGCCCCTAAGAAAAGGGGCAAAGACGTTGGTTAAGGGGGGGGCGCTAATCGTAGGGGCGTTGATAGTAGGGGGGGCGCTAGAGCTAGGTGCTATAGGTGCTATAGGTGCTATAGTTGTAGCGCCTATAGCGGTCTCTTTAGCAGTAGTAGAGGTAGTAGTAGTAGTTTGGCGGTCTTCTATTTCTATACCATCGTTTAGGTAGTCCGTGCTCAGGGGTTGGTAGTCCGTGCTTAGGGGCTGGTGTTGGACAACGTGGCGCTTATGTCGCTCCGGTAGAACCTCGGTATCCCTGACAGGAGCAGGGCATAGGGTTGCCTTGTTCAACTCGGGAGCAGGGCATAGGGAGGCCCTAGTCAATTAAGGTAGATATAGCTACGATTCCCTGTATTAAGCAGATTAAGCCTACTTTAGGGCCTATAAACGTTGTAGGGGGGACAGAGAAAATCTCTGCCCTAGGCAGCTAGAGCGTAGGTTAAGAGACAGAATAGATCAATATATAGAATCGATCAATCAGAGCCTATAGATTCTAACAATTAACAGTTAGAAGTTGTTAGCCTAGTATAGACAAGCCTAGTATTAGCATATATATCATTATTACAATATCCAAGAACGTACCTTAATAGCTGCTATTATGTCGAATAACGAGAATAACAAAAAGGCTGCTAAGGAGGGCTCTATCCTTCTCTCTAAGCTAGAGTAGTAGATCGACTTTAAGCAGTAGCTTTAGCGCATTATAAGTAAGGTAATAGAGTTTATAGACCTAAACGATACTAAGGAATTAGATAGATGTCCGGTCCCTCTAACCCTCGACAATATACCTATTCTTAGGTTATTAACCGCCTATATTAAAACTGCTTGTTAGACCTACGTTTGCTAGTATTATAGCCTTACTTAGAGAGTATAGCTTATAGAAGAGTATATCGAGTAGGTAAACGCTAATAGGCCTCCTCCTCTTCCTAATAAGCGTATTATATATACCGATTTAACTGCTAATAGAAGGGCTACCTTCTAGAGTATATTAACAATGTATAATACTACTATAGTAAACTGAAAATACAACTAGGATAACGTTATAAAGGTTAAGAAGTAGATTAAGGAGTACGTTAAGACTTATATACTAAATCTATACTACCTACCTAAGTAAAGCCTTTACTAGTAGTATTAGAACCTTATTAAATCTATATATTTAAAGGATTATAAGCGAATAAGGATGATATATAAGGACTATAAGGAGTACCTTAACGCTAGTAAGGCGAAAGTAGTTAGTAACTAGAGGACCTAGATAGAGAAGTAGCAGAAGCTACTATACCTAGCAGAATATTATTAAGTTAAAGGGGTAGCTAACCCTAAACTATAGTTTAATAACTTGCTAATCTTCTTAGGAGTAACCTAAAGATTCTAGGGCTAGATATTAGCCTTATATAGGGACTTCGAGAAGCAGGCTAAATAGGAGAACCTTAATTATCGTAAAGTAGTAAGGGATTTCCTATAAGATCTTGAGTTTAATAAGCCTTCTAAGCTAAAGCCTAAGAACCTAGTAGGAAGAGGAGGTATATATATTACCTTAAACAGTAAGTAGCCTCTTCCTAATAGGGCTAATAAGAAGGGTAAAAGAGGAGGGGATATATAAGAAGAGGCTTTTAAGTAAGGGAGAGCTAATACCTATAGTAACTAAAATCTCTAAAAAGCCTTAGAAGCACCTTAAGCCTTAGGACCTAATTATCCTATAGGGAGACCCAGTTCTTATTATAAGAAGTATACCTATAGAACAATCTAGTATAACTAAAAGGCATACTAGTATCTATTTCTATCTCTTATATATAAAGGTTAGGAACTAAGGCTAGATATAGAAAGACATGTAAAACAAGCTATTAAGGAGGATTCATAATTTCGATCAAAGATATCAGCTTATTAAAAAGAGCTAAAAGACAAGTAGAAGGCCTAAAGGTATATAGGGTATAAGGAGAAAGTAAAGGCTTTAAAACTAATAGTAGAAGTTATTCCTATACCTAAGAAGAAGAACAAGAATTAGGTCCCTATCAAGTTCATAGTACTAAAGAGTATACTATAAGTAAATAACATTAGTAAATACCCTCTTAAGCACTTAGCCTACCTGGATTCCAGTACCTCTATCTATATTTTTAATAATTAAGAGAGATTTAAAAGCCTTAAGGAAGTAGGGGAAGGGGACTACCTTATAGTAGCTAATAGTAAGTTGCTAATCAAAGGATATAGGACAGTTTTCCTATATCTATACCTAGGTTAGTATAAACAGGTACTCCTTTAGCTTAATCATATAGTATACTGCCTTAAGGTAGCTACTAACCTAGTTTCTTTAAGGTGCCTTTATAAGAAGGGAATATAATAGGATTACTAGAAGTAGGGTACCCTTTCCTACCTTAGAAGGATATTAGACTATAATAAGATCTGTAAAATCTAGGAAACCTATAGCTAGTTCCTACTAGAGCATATTACAACTAATATCTTAGCGTTAGCCTTTATAATATAAAAGAAGTAGGGCAGGTCTTAGAAGAAGAAGACTAAGCCTAGGACAATCCAAGTATAGTACTAGCAGTTAGGTTATCTAAACCTAGAAGCACTTTATTACCTTGTTCAGAGTAGTAAGAGAGTTAAGGTTACTAGAAATCACAAGGTAATTAGAACAGTAGACTGCCTATAGTATAGTATAGGAAAAGGCCCTAATTGCCAGGTCTTAAGGGTAGCCTAACCAGACCTAAATTACCCTAGCAATGTTCTAGCCCTTAATTTCTATAATATTAAAAGGTCTAAGGAAGGCTTTATATCTATTATACTCTTATTAGATCGTAAGTCAGGCCTAATATAGGACTATTATCTTTTTAATCGGTCGGTCAAAAGTATTATTATAGTCTTAGACAATTGCCTTTTAGATCTTAATCAAAGGTATAGAATTTGGGTTTTAGATATTAAAGCTAATAATAAGATTACTAGAAAAAAGGGAGCAATCTAAGCCTAGCTATAAGGAAAGTACATTAGAACAAATCTCTCTACTCCTTAGACCTAAGATTAGAATAGAGGCATAGAAAGAGCTGCTAGTATTCTAAAAAGGCAGGTAAAAGCGATAGTAGTAGGGACTAACTTACCTTAAGATAAGGTAGCTAAGGTATTTAGAATAATAATATATCTCTTAAATCATACCCTAAGGTATCGGCTAAAGTGGAAAACACTATATAAGGTATTCTATTCGCTCGCGGAATCAGTAGGTACTAAAGAGACAACGCCTATTAACCTATAGTAAGGGCATCTCTGGGTTTTCCTATATCAAGCCTTTATATTAGAAGTAGATATATAGCTTAAGAAGAATAAGCTAAAGAGGTTTATATTAAGAGCTTTCCTTAGATACCTAATAAGATATAACTTAACGAATATTTATCGAATCTAGAACCCTTAAACTAATAAGATTATAGTAACCTAGGACGTGATTTTTAACAAGAAAGTAGTATTTGACGGGTTTAAGGAGCATCTTATAGTTAGGCTGAGAGATCTAAGCTTGAAAGGGCTAAAAGAGTAGCTTGCTAAGATCGAGAAAAGGGCAGAATCCGAAAATCTGAATACTATAGTAGCCGATATCCCTACCTAGGATATACCCTATAAAGTAGGGGTAATAGACCTAGGTAATAGATTAGAAGAAGAAGAGGAAGAGGATATCGATATACCTAACCTTATAGAGAACACAGAACTAGACGATTTAGTAGAAGTAATATAAGAACCTTAGTATATAGAGGCTTACCTACTTCTATATCCGACTTTAGAAGCTATACCCCTACTAGTAGTATAGGGTACGCCAGGAGCATGCCTTATAGTATGTTTTAGGGATCGAGTTCTTAGTTAGTAGTTCCTTAACGCTGTTATAGGGGGAGATTTCCTTATCTAAAGGGCCTTCTTTACTACTAGAAGGCTTATAAATAGGGACCCTAAGACAAAAGAGAGCATACTAATATCTAAGATCCTAAGCGTTAAGGACTTTAAGCCTAGTACTATTTATTCCTCTTAACTGCCTCTAGCGCCTAAGCTATACCAGAACCTCGAAAGCCATTTATAGGGGGAACACTTTAAGGAAGCCGAAAGGTAGTACCTTCTTATATACCTAGAAACGTAGGAGGAAGTACCGATTACTAAGGTACAGGATAAGTAGGTCTTAGACAATATATAGGTATATATATACAAAATCAACAAGTATAATTACCTGGAGAAGTTTAAGGCCAGGTTAGTAGTCCAAGGTGATTAATAATAAGGAACCCTAAGGGAGGATATATATATAGTAACTTAAGCTAGAAAGTCCTTTTAGATCTTAATAGTAGTAGTAGCAAGGTTCAATATAGAGCTGATCTAATTCAACGTTTTAAACGCCTTCTATAATACTTGCCTTAACCAGGACATGTATATAAGACTCCCAGTAGGTTAAAGGAAGTAAGGTACAGTCTATAAGCTGAAGAAAGTACTATATAGACTTCGAGAATCGCCTTACCTATAGTATAAAGAGTTTAGTAGTACTCTTTACGATCTTAGGCTTAATATAATACCCTATAAACTATATATCTTCTAGAAGGGAGGAGTCTTTATTCTCTTCTATATAAACAATATAACAATAGCGTACTATAAGAGGTACAAAGCCCTTACTAAAGACCTAACAAGCTTACTCTAGTTAAAGTATAAGATAACTGGTAGTAGCAAGTTGAACTGGTTTCTTAGGCTATAAGTTATTCGAGATCAGGAGTACCGTAAGATCTATCTTTTATAGGTAGCATACTATAAAAAAATCTATAGATTAGTAGACGACCTAGTAATTAGGAGCAAGGCAATAAAGCTAATAGTATAGAGATATACCTCCTCTATAGTACTAGAAGAATTAAAGAGCAACCTAGGGTAGGCAACGAATACTGAGATAAAATCATACTAGAGAAAAGTCGGCTTAATAATATACATAGTAGTAATTATAAGGGTTAATATAGCCTTTACTATATTAAGATTATCAAGATTTCTTATAAACCTAGGTCTAGAGTATCATAAGGCGGCAGATCATTGCCTTAACTACCTATACTATTCTAGGAATCAGTGCCTTTAGCTTAGGGGTAGAGATATATATAAGGTTGAGTATAATACTTCCTTCGCTGATAATATAGTCGATCGGAAAAGCTCTTAAGGATATATAATTAAGCTTTTTAGTAGGCTGGTTGCTTAGAGGGTAAGCAAGTAGACCTACGTAATAACCTCTACTATAGAAGCGGAATTAGTTTCTATAATAGAAGCAGTACAAGAAGTGCTATATCTCTGCCGCCTAATCTATAATCTTAGAATCGGTTTTAAAAGGGAGTACAGCGTATAAGTGTTCTATAATAATGCTTAAACCGTAAGACTAGTAACTAGGGACAAAACGCTGAAAACGAAGCTCCGGCATATCGATATTAAGAATCACTAGCTCTAGTAGGAAGTTGTTATAGGAAGGGTACTTATAGACTATATACTAATAGATCAATAATTAGTAGATAGCCTAACAAAAGTTCTTATAAACAACAGTTTTACAGCTTTCTATAAGCAAGTCAGTATAGTAGAAAGGAAAGGAAAAATTGAGAAGCGGTAGAGGGAGGAAGGCTAAGATACAGAGACTTAGCAGCAGGTATAAAAGGGAGCACCCTAAGAAACTAGTCTATTGAGCTAAACGTCGCTACTATAATCCGCAAACGTTAAATTGATTAGGGCCTAGCTAGAAGTCCTAGGGTACGCTGGAGCAGCAGCAGAATCCTCCTCCGCAGCTACGTTAGTAGCCTGTAGTACGCTCTTCCCGTTAGTGTCGTTGTCGTTGTTATACTCTATTACTGCCCTTTTTACCTGCTTCCTTATCTCTTCCTTCTTCTAGATAGTTGTAGCCCGTTTCTACATCTATAGCTCTTAGATTAAGCTAGCATACTCTCTAATAAGAGTATATAATATCTAGATAAGAATAGTTAGGACAGACTAGAAGTATAGTAAGATAGGATTATAGGGTAACTTGCTATTAGGGCTATAATACTAGAAGAGTATTTAACAATATAGGCCTAATAGGCCTATACTACTGCTAAGATCTTGTTGTTATCTACTAGAAACGTAGGTCAGTGCAAACAGTACTAAGAGGGTATATAGGCTAGACTTACAAGAGATATATAGATGCCGATAACAGGAGCAATTTAAGCACTATAACCAAGAAGAAACGTAGGGACTAAGCTGCGCTATATATGGCGCTAGAGGGGAAAAATCGCCAGAATCGGCCTACGAGACTAAGCGTATAAGACAGTACTTATAGCATATCTTATACGGCTTACTGTCCTAGACGGTGGAAACCGCCGGTAATATAGATAGTAACGCTCCTAAAGGCATAGACTGTAAAGCTAGGCTCGATGCTAGCTTGCTTATAACTACCTTCTTATAGACCGGTATTACCGGCCCCCTAGCGCCAGCTGCCGGCGAATATACCCTAGGGACTGTTAAGACTAGGGCAGCAATAGCCGCTAGTACAGGCAATAGACCTGAATCCCTAAAACGTAGCTTCTTCGACAACAGTAGTACCGTAATATCGTCGTCCTCCTTATCGTTGTCTTAGTAAAACTGAACTAGAAAAAGATCGTTAGCTATTAAGAAAACTACCTAGAAAAGGCAAGATAAAAGAACAAACCGCGTTTCTAGCCTAATAAGGGCAAATCTCCTGCTACTAGGGTAGTAGGCTGCTCTAGAACTAACTCCTCTTTCTAAGTAGATATCTATGATAAAAGGAAGTTAGAAAAACTTATAAAACTAAATATAGCGATTATAAGAAGCCTTATAGTAAGAAGGACAAGCGTAGAAAGATAAAAACGCGTTTGTAGGAAGGAGGAAATTTTTAGAGCTCTAGGAGGAGGCGAGCAGATTTTATACCTAACTAGCTACTGTATAAAAAGAGCAATAATATAGGCAGTTAAAAATCACGCCCTTTTCCCCCAACTTCCACTTCCTCCTCCCTAAGAAGGGACAGCATACCCTAATACTAAGAAGAGAGAGGCAGCAGACCTTTGTTAATTAACGAGCCTTAATATATATAGATGTAAAATATAAGAGCGAGGAAAGAAGTAGGGTAGTATACCCTAATAGAGAAGAGAAGCTAGGGCAGTATACCCTAAGGAAGAGGTAGTATACCTTGACCTAAAGGAAGAGGCAGTATACCTTGACCTGAATAAGGAAGAGGCAGTATACCTTAACCTAAATAGGAAAGGGCAGTATACCTGGACCTTTAGATCTAGCGAGACTTGCTATGTTAGTTTAACTGCCTTATTACCTGGATTAGCCCCTATAGAGATAATAAAGAGCAGAGAAGAGACTGCTACCAAAGTAATAAGCTAGTGTTTATAACGCTAGAGGTGGTTTATAAGGTACCTACAAGATTAGCAGAGGTAGAGGGAGTATAGTAAAAGAGATAAGCGTTTTTAAGCTAAATAGTAACCTAGTAGTCTCTAATAGAGTAAGGCATTACGCCGGTTAACTACCTAGATAGTAGACTATAGTAACAACCGTTAGGTATCCTTAGAAATAAGATGGTAATAGTTAAGAAGAGCCTAATAGTTCCTTTTATAAGAAGGTACCTCTAAGATTAGTAGAGAAGGTAGGTTAGAAAGAGAATAGCTATCTTTCCTAGACCCTATCTAGGTTAGTAACTAGTAATATCTATTAGAAGCCTAATCTTAATAATCTAGAGTACCCTAACAAGTCCCTATAGAGGAACGGGACTATAGGGTAGCAGAGTAGCTAAGTATTACCTATTAGTACAATCCCTTTTCTAATTAAGTAGTAGAATAACTACCCTTTTACTAGCCTAGGAAGTACTGTATAACTAGGGAATAGAGACCTTAGAGGTATTAATAATAGTTACTAAGAAAATGACTATACTACTGCCTATAAAGCCCGATTATAACCTTTATAATCCTAGAATATAGGTACTATAAGCATATATTACCGCTAAATATGTCGTTAATAAGGAAGAGCCTTATAGCAAGGCCCGGGATTGCTATTACGAACCTAGACCTAGGGGTATATTGGATAACATAGCGCTTATATCGCTCTGGTAGAACCTCGGTATCCCTAACAGGAGTAGGGCATAGGGTTGCCTTATTTAACTCAAGAGCAGGGCATAGGAAGGCCCTGGTCAATTAAGGTAGATATAGCCACGATTCCCTATATTAAGCAGATTAAGCCTACTTTAGGGCCTATAAACGTTATAGGGGGGACAGAGAAAATCTCTGCCCTGGGCGGCTAGAGCGCAGGTCAAGAGACAGAACAGATCAACACACGGAATCGATCAATCAGAGCCCACAGATTCCAACAGCTGGCTTAGGGGGTTATTATTATTGTCGTTAGCTGTAGGTAGGGCAGGGTTGCCAGGGCGCAGAGCCGCATTTGTGGCCTATACGCGAGGAAATTGCAGTTGCGAGAGGGCAGCTAGGCTCGCCATTTTCTGCATTTTCGCACGTCTAGGGCTGTCGCGCAACCGACAGCGCTGCAGCGAAAATTGGCGGGCGTTGTGTCCTTAATCGGACGGTTCGAATGGATGTGGTTGCACGCGATTTGGTGTAGTTTTGACCAAAAACTCGTTTTTCGTTTTGAGGTGTCGGTCAGGGCTAGATATATAGACCTTACTTATAACTTAGGAATATAGCCTTATCCTTGATTTCCTCCTTTATCTAGACAAGTAGCTAGCTGTCCTAACTTGTTTTAGCATTATAAACCTTTAGTTAAAACAAGAGGAGTTATCTTAGGTTAGGCTATATTACCGAATAATTAGACTTAGCTTACTATCTAGTGTTACTTTGCTACCTCTATGTATATTAGGGTTATAGATATTGCAGAGTTCCTTTCGTTCTAGCTTCTTAGGTTGACTAGCTAGTATTAGCTAGTTAGTCTTAATCTGAATAAAGGTATCGTCTTAGTACCTACCTAGAAGTAACACCCTTATATAGCAACAATGATTCGTAAGATTACTATACCTAAGGTATATAATAAGGGGCAGGGGTAACAGGAAAGTTAAGTTAGGATAGCTTTAATACTAGGCTTTTAGTTATGTTTTTAGGACTACCTTTTTTGTCCTTTAGATAGGAGAGGAACGTAACTAAGTATATCTAAGGTATCTTAGTAGTATATGTCTAAACTAGCGAAATAAGTATCACTTACTTCCTATATAGTAGGAGTATATAGTATAGGGCTTTACTGATCAAGTCTATAGTAAGGAGATAGACTAAGCTGTAGATCTATTCGATATAAGCTTTTTAAAGAGTTAGATATATTTGATTTTATAATAGAGGAAGAAGGAGTTTATACTAGGTAGGAACCGGGTATAAGTAATGTTTTATAAAGGTAAGGTAGGTATAATATTGCTATAATTATACTATAGTAGCAGACTATATCCTTCCTCTTTTACCCTATATCTCTCCTCTATCCTATAATCCAATCCCTTCTAAATTCCCCCCTCTAGATAAAGTCTATCGATAAATTAATAGAAGCTACTAGTAGCTCTTTATATTAATAAAACCAAGGCTTGTCTAATTAGGAGAATAATAACTGTACTTTGTATCTATCACCTATTAATATACTCCTTAGTACTTTCCCGACTTCTTCTAGAGACTTTAAGTCTATAGTATATTTAGCTGGACTAAGTATCGATATTTTACTACCTAATATGATTATATATTAACCCTCTACTTAGTTATTTATTAGTAAAAGCCTTATCTAATAGGATTTCCTAGAGTATATCCTTTTAAGGAGAGAAATCCGTTAACTTTATAGACTTATAGACAACTCTACTCCTTTAGTAGCAGGATTATAAGACTTATCTAATTAGACGATAGACTCTATTAGAAACTAGTTTTAAAAAGCTAAACCCCTTTTTTCCTTTTATAACCTCTCTCCCCTAGTTCCTCCTTAAGTAGAATCTTTCCTACTGCTACTCTCTAGTAGTATATCGGAAATAGACGTTAGTAACTAGGACTAGTTAGGTACTATAGTTAGAATATTAACTAATACTCTTTATTAGTTAAATCCTATATAGAGTATTAGCTTTCTATCTATTTAGTCTAAAGGGCTTAGTAGATAATTCTATAGTACGAATATTATAGATTACTTACAAGCTTTCGACAATGCTTATAAGGACTGTAGTATAGTAACCGATATTAAGAAGTTTATCTAGTAGAAGAGGTAGTATAATTCTAACTAATGTTATAAGGTTACCTCTATAATTAAGGATAAAGGAGTAACAATATAGTAAGAACTCTATAGGATAATGCTCGAGTATTGGAAGGCTTTTAACCCTAAGGTGTTAGAGGACCCTATTAAGTAGCTCGACTGCTTCTATAAGTATACTATCTTAAACATCTTAGCTATATAGATTAAACAGGCTATAGAAGAACTTGATACTATAATTACCTAGATCCTAGCTACTAAGTTAGCCCCTATTTAGAAAGATACCTTTTAACGCTTTTAGGAAAAGTTACCTAAGGATTGCTAATACTTACTTGTTTAAGGATACTACCTTAGAGGTACTACGCCTATATAGGATTTATATAAAGCTACCTAGGATAACTTCCAATCCCTAGTATTAGTGGTTTTATTTAAAGGATTTATCTACTAAGAAGTACTAACTTAGATTAAACTACTAAGTTAAGACGTCTGTTTAGATAAGAGTAATAATAACAGTAGAGAGACTAATCTCTTTTTGGCTAAAGTTGAAAAGCCTTCTTCTTCTATCTCTTCTTCAACCTTCTTACTTAAGTTAACTAAGTCCGCTTAGGTAAGTAAGAACCAGGTCTTATTCTCTAATTAAGGAAGTACTAGCTAGGAGCTGGTTAAGATCATCCTAAAGCTACTAATAGTTAAGGAAATATGGTTTAATCAACTTACTAATACCTAGAAGATAGTAATAAAGCTTTAAACTACTAACCTTTTATAGAAGTAAGGCGATAAGGTAACTAAAAGAGCTGTTTAAGACCTATATAATCAGATAGCCTTGCTCAGAATCTCGCTAAACGAGATAGACCCTATAGTAAAATCGGTTATATACCTAAGAGATAAGCTAAACGACTTACTAAGCTTTATAACCGACGTTAATCAGGTAGTATACCTAAGAGAGAAACAAGATACAGCTAAACAGAAAGGGTGTTATAAACCCTAATACTTCTACCCCTGTCTAGATAAACAAGTCGATCTTCCTCTACTTATAGTATATACTTCGCTTTAGAATATAGATAGATTCTATTACGCTATCTGATCCCCGTAGGGGATATCTAGGTAGGCTGAACTAGTGCTATAGGAAAACCGTACAACGGGTGAAAAACCTATAACCGTACATAGGAAAAGGGGAGGGTATAATAGGGGGTAGGCTAATCTTTACCAGGGTAGATACCGCCCCTTTAGGAGTATGAAAACATACTGCCTAAAGGGGTATAGGCTAGACCGCTCCTAGCCCCTGAGCAACAGAGTATTCTGGCAGTCTAGTAGTAATATGGCGAACTAGGGGGCGTATAGCGCTGCCGGCCCCTGTTTCGAGTCTATAGAGAAAGCTATATATATCCCCCCTTTCCCTCTCTCTAAAGGAGGCCGAAGGGTAGGCCGGGCAACCGTCGAATATATATCGGATGTCTTCTATAGCTAGGTAGCAGCGGCAGAGGGGGTTATTAACCCTAGGCACCTTATAGGTATATAGGAATCCCCTTAGGCCTATCTTCCCTATACAGGCCTGTATTAGCAGCGAGCTTTCGGCCTTAGAGAGGTTGTAGTAGCGTCTTTGGAAGGCCTCCTTAAAGGCCTTAGCTAGGTTCTCCTCTTAAAAGGTAGCTTTAGCTGATTTCTCTAAAAGGCTTTCTATATAGGGGTTATAACTAAAGGCCCTAGCCTTCTATAGATAGCGATCCTTTTAGGCGGTATAAAGGGGTTCCTTGTTAATAGCCTTCCTTAGCTATTGGTAGTACTACTAGGCTGTTACCTTCCTTTTTCTTTCTTATTTTGTATGCCCTTCTAGGGGGAGGCTAGTCCTAGGGGTCCTGTTTCTAAGGGTAAGGTATAGGGCTTCCTTCTGCTTAGCTACCTCTTTCCCTATAGCCCTATTTATCCTAGCTTAGCTAGAGAAGGAGAGGGCGTTAAGGTAGAGGTCAAGGGGGGGGACGTTAGCCTTCTAGTAGAAGCTTTAGACTAGTGTCCTTTTATAGGCCCCTATAACCCTCCTTAGGGCCTCGTTTTCAGCTACTAGTAGGCCTCTAGTTATACTTCGTAGCCTGTTTGGTACTATAGGCGTAGGGGTATGCTAGGCCGAGGCTGCGTAGGCTAGAACCGGCCTTATTACTACTATATATAGGAGCCTAGTCTTTTTAATTCCAGGTCCCTAGGTCTTTCTAGCTAGCCTAGTAATAGCAAAGGACTGCGTTTTTAGCTTCTGCCATAGGGTGCTAGCGTAGGCCTTCTAGGTAAGCTTAGGGTCTAGCCAAACCCCTAGAAAACAGGCCTTTATAGCTGGTTATAGGGGGGGGGAGTCCCCTGTTAGTCCTAGGTTAATAGGGTTAGTCCAGGGCCTCCTTCTAGGGGGGAAGTATATAAGTTCGCTCTTTACTACTAAGAAGGTAACTCCGGCGGTTGCTGCCTAGTCTAGGTACTCTTTCTAGGCCTCTTCTAGCTGCCTAACCGTTATTGTAGCTTCCTTGCCGAAGGCTAGTAGGTTGGTGTCGTCTGCGTAGCCTATAGTAGAGATAGTAGGGTATTTTCTTTCTAGTCTTTCGTATAAGGGGCAGAGGTATAGTACTAAGAGGATTGGTGAAAGTAGTGAGCCTTGGGGTACCCCTGTTGGTACTGGGATTTGCCGGCTTTTTTGGCCAACAAATAGGAGGCTGGTAGTTCTAGAGGAGAGGAATTCCTTTAGCCAGGATAGTAGCCTCGCTTTAGAATATAGAGCTAGGTAAAGTCAATAGTTACGCTAGTAGGCCTTTTTACTCTAATACTAATCGAAGGTATAAGGCTCTTAAAGGGATCTATTGCTACTAGTATAGTCAATAGTACTATATCAGCTTATATAATCTGATAGAGTCTGACAATAAACTTAGGCTTAGGTATATATTTAGGGCAAATACTTACCTTAGTTAGAAAATCTATAGAGAAGACCTACCTTATAACTTATACCAGATTAACCTCGTCCTAGTAATAAAAGCCTATAAGAAAGGCGCCCTTTTCTACCTTGTTTAAGCGCTTTATAAGGTATATAATACTAAGTTCTGCCCTACTTATCTCCGATAGAAGCGTGATTATAAGACTAAGTATAATAAGGCTTTTAAACCCTTTTTTAACTCTCTCTCTATACTAAGCTATACTTACGCCTAGCTAGAGGAAGAGCAAGTTAAGATGTGTTTTCTTCTGATAGAAGAAGGGAGGAAAAGCCGGCTTCTCGATATTACTTCTTACGGTATTAGGCCTATTACGTCTTCTTCGTCCTCTCCTACTTGTAGCTCTTTTATATAAGGGGAGAACATATTTGCAGCCCTAATAGTATAAACCGGAGTCTATTACTTACTACTCCTAGCACCTAGTATCACGTCTTTCCTATTATAGGTAGTCGACCTTATAAAGGTCTTAGATCTAGATCTAAGTCTTTAAGGTCTGTTCAAAGGGGAGGTTAATAATAAGGAAGCTAACTCTATAGCTTATATAATGGAGGTCCCTGGTTAGGTTTTGGATTTTCTTAATATAGTTTAGCGCTAGGAGCCGGACGTTTTCTTTTTAAAGC
Source organism: Phyllachora maydis (assembly GCA_029339225.1). Taxonomy (NCBI): domain Eukaryota; kingdom Fungi; phylum Ascomycota; class Sordariomycetes; order Phyllachorales; family Phyllachoraceae; genus Phyllachora; species Phyllachora maydis. The sequence continues at coordinate 699,548 of JAQQPM010000001.1, read as the reverse complement.
CTCTAGAGGACGTAGCTCGCTTTTTATAGGATTTACTCTCTGCTTAAACAGGCTCTAAGCTTTATAGCAGTCTTTATAGTAATAGTACTATCGATATTTTACTTATACTATAGAATATAATTGCGAAAGCGAACGATGTATTTAGTAATAAGGTAATACAGCTGGCTATAGCTAAAGCTTTAAGTATGGCTTTTTAAAGTTAGAAGCAGCTATAACTAGAAAGCGATAACAATAAGCTACTAAGGGCAAGTCCCTCCTATACTCCTCCGTCTTATTAGATAGAGACCCCTACTGCTAGCGGCCTATTTATATAAGTAAGAGAAGAACCTTCTTATAAAATTAAAGCTACTGATACTCGCTGAGGAACGCTCTAGAAAATGCTTAATAGAAAATATAGTCTTTCGAATAAGGAGGTCCTTAACCTAATAGAAGGCTAGAGCCTGCTTTCTAAGATTATATATAAGTAGGTCTCTAAAGGTATTAAGATTATTAAGGAAATAGCTATACTAGATAGCTCTAGCTTAGACGATACTCTCTCTGCTTCTACTTTAGCTCTAATATTAGGTTAGGCTGGCCTAGCTCTATTCAGATGTCTATAAGGTCGCCTATCTAAGTAATAGGAGATAGTAAAGACGAATTTCGTTTCTCTGGTTAAGCCTATAGGGGAATCTTGGATGGCCTGGTTCCTAGATATAGGGGACGGCTATTATACAATTAGGTTACTATAAGACTTTAGTACCCTAAGTATTGACTCTATTGTTATAGCGAAAAATGCGGTTTCTAGTAGTATTGTTAATAGCAATCTGATAATATGGACTAATAGAGCTTCCCTTATTTAGGGAGTAACTAAGTTCTATTCTTTGCCCTGGATTTTCCTAATAGCCCTTTACAATAGTGGCCTACGGCTATACGCACTTCTAGATAGTAGATCGGAGTATAGCTTCGTCTTCCTTAAGATTGTAAACCATTTTAACCTTATAATTACAAAAACCAAGATATAGTCCTATAGTTTATAAGGCAATTTGCAATCTCTCTAAGGGGAGGTCCTAGTACCTCTCTATATTTAAGGTTATAGGGCCCTAGTCTACTACTATATCTCTTCTAATAATAGGTCTAATAAGGCTTATAATATCCTATTAGGGATACCTTTCTAGAAGGACTATAAGGTAATTTACAGTCTTAGTGGTTCTAATATAGTATAGATAACTTTCTAAGACTGGGAATTTATTGCTTGCCTTGCCCCTTTAGATATCGCCAGAGCCCTTTATACTGTCGAACAGGATTCCTCTATATAGGGGAGAGACGCTATCGAATCTCTATCTACTAGCTACTAGGACAGCCTATTCACTTTATAGGGATAGGTAAATAAGGCTAATAAAGTCTCTAACTAGGTACTTACTTTAGAAGACGATAATAAGGTCCTAAGAGATTAGCTTAACAATGAAACTATTACTAATATTTTATATACTTCCTTTAAGTAGGAGTCTAGCGTTGAGCGTTTAGGTAGAAGGGGTTTAGAGCAGGTTATTAGTGTTTAGAGTTTTCCTTATATAAGAATAGTTTCTTCTAATTCTTTCTTTCCTTTAGGGATAGCTCCTAGTTCATTTCCTTCCTCTATTTAGTCCGAAAAACCCTCTATCCTTTAATATTTTACTATATATAAGCCTACTAGAAAGAAGGTTTACCCTATTAATAATATCCTATCTAATAGGTTAGTACTAAAAGGAATCATTGACTAGAAGCCTGCTAAGTTATTACTAGCTAAAGAAAAGGCAACTCTTAGGCATAAGTATGATTAATAGGTTTTTCTATGATTTTCAGATTTACCTTGCAGTTCTCGACTTACGCCTAATCGGTTAAAGGGCTTAAAGGATAACATAGACCTAGCTCTCTAGCTCTTTAAGGACGAATTCGACTTATTTGTCTATATACTCTTTAAAAGGGAATAAGCCCTTATATAGGAGTTCAAGGACCTTAGCTATATCAATCTATTAATTATTCCGCCTTAGTACATTAAGACTATCCCTTACTCTACCTAGTAAGCTAAATATATACCTATAGGTAAGGCAATAATTCCGGCGTATATAGATATCCTAAAGAAGTAGAAGGCTAAGGGGATCCTAAAAGACGTCTATAAAGCCTACTGAAATAACTAGTTCCTTGTTCGGAAGAAGAATAGTAAGTACTGCCTAATTAACAATACTTAGCAATATAATACTGTTACTATTTAGGACGCCTTTATCCTACTAAACATAGAGGAATTCTTAGAGGACTTTTCTAGTTATATAATTATATCTATACTTGATCTGTTTTCCAGTTATGATAATATTATACTAGACGAGAAGAGTCAGGATCTTACAATGTTTACTAGTCCGATTAGTCTACTATATCTAACTATACTTCTATAAAGCAGTATAAATTCAGTTGCCTAGTTTATATATATAATATATAGGATCTTCTACGACTTAATGCTCTAGATTTGCCAAGCTTTTCTGGATAATATTGGCATAAAAGGACTAGAGATACGATATAATAATGCCCTGATTATGCCTAGAATTCAACAATTTATAGTAGAACAGGTCTAGAACTATAACCAAGTTTTGCTTAACGCTAAGCTAGTAGGAGCCTATATCGCTATAGTTAAGTCCTAGTTCCTAGTCTTAGAGGCTATTGTTATTAGCTATAAGTATATGCTAGATAGCTACTTATCTAATGATGCTAAGATCCGGAAGATTCGTAAATAGTTAACCCTAAAGTCTCTTTCTAAAGTCCGCTCTTTTCTTAGTATTGCTGGTTTCTACTATATTTAGGTCCCCTTTTTCAGCTATATTACCTACCTGCTCTTTAATCTAGCAAAGAAGAATGTAATATAGGTATAGATGCTAAATCATTAGTATATCTTTACTTATCTTAGTTTCCTTATTACCTCTATGCCCTGCTTTGTACTACTTACCTATAGAGATAACTACTACGGCAAAATCTACCTTATAGTCGACGCCTCTTTAGATAGATAGAGAGTAGTCTTAAAATAAGAGGGCCTAGATAGTAAATAGCACCCTTGTCGATTTAAGTCTAGTATCTGGTCTCTAGCTAAGTAGTGCTATAATACGACTAAGCGCAAGCTCTAGGGTCTTTTTTACGGTTTAAAGCAGTTTCGGCAGTACCTTTATAGTATAAGGTTTGTAATTAAGATAGATGCTTAGGTCTTAGTCTACTAGATAAATAGCTCGGCTAGTAATATACCTGGTACCCTTATAATACGCTAGATAGCCTAGATTTAACTTTTTGATTTTAAGATTTAGTATATTCTAGGATCGAAAAACGCTGCTATAGACGCCCTAAGCAGGCGACCCTTAACTTAAGCCAATCTTAAAGAGAAGGCCTATAAAAAGGACGTAGATAACTTTGTTAACGCTCGGATTTTCACCTTAACTCTTAAGAAGGATACGCTTAAGGGCAATTAGCCTAAAAAGTACTAGAAGTATACTGCCTATCTAATCATACTTCGAATGCTAGATTACCTAGTTCGCTATAGTAATAGGGTTAACTTTAAGCGTTAAGCCCTTAAGTTTTTAGTCTATAATAGGATACTATTTCTACGCCCTACTTATAAGGGTAATTGCCCCTATCTTGTAATTACAGATAGTAAAAAACAACGGTATATCTGGTCAACTTATTACGACAAAATAGGATACTATAGAAGGGACATTTCTTACTACTAGATTGCCTGACTATACTAGTAGCCGACAATCTATTTAGATCTTATTAACTAGTACCGTTATTACAAGGTTTGTTAGAAGATTTGCCTATCCTAGTACAAAGAAGAAGCCTAGTTTACTACACCTTCTTTAACCCTATTTCTCAAGGTCTACTTTAACATCTAGTTTTTCAAGGGCAAGTGTAATACTACAATTAAAGCAAGAGACAACCTTACTAGCTATATAGAGGCTGCTATCCTTAGCAAAGTCAATTCAGCTTTAGTTTGGACTTTTACACTTTAGTATATGTTTTTAAGATATAGTTTTCCTCTAATTGCAGTTATTAATAGCGGTTCTAAGTTTAAGGGTATAGTTGAAGTATCTCTAAAAACCATTAAAGTTAAGTAAATTACTAGCTTATCCTATAACTTAAAAGCTAATAGTATTAACAAGGTAGGTTACCTACTAATTATAACTATATTAGCTATAATTATAGAAATAATAAGGACGGATTAGAAGAAGTCTCTATATTTTATTCTCTAGGTTAACTCTACCTTAATTCGTTCCTCTCTTAGTATCTTACCTTACTTTATGCTTTTTAGTTAAGACCTAGTTACTAAGATTAAGCTTGATATCCCTTCCTAGCGTTTAATTAGATAGGAGTAAGTCCAGGCTAGGGTTTATTAACCTAGAAAGCTGGCTAATATAAAGGCTGCTTTAGATCTGTTTATAAAGCAAGTTAAGTCTATTATGGATATAGAGCTTACTTAGATAGAGCTATAGGACAAGGTATCTAAGGCTTATAAAAGCGCTGCTAAAGCGAGAAATTGCGTGTTGTCTAGGAAGTTGCGCCTAGATTAGTTGGAAATCCGCCTTAGTAATTTGGTCCTTATTTACGATAAGGTTAGGCAGATCGATATAAGTTGCTAGTATAAGCTATCCTTCTAATAGAAGGGCCTTTTTCAAGTCTTATAAAAGAGTCCTAAGAAGGCTTACTAGCTAAAGACCTTAGATAGGATTAAGCTTAAGCGGACTTTCCTGCTAACTATAGTAAAGAAGTTCTTCCGATTAGATAGTATATTTGTTTATAATCTAAATGGACTGTAACTAGGGGACGATTCCTAGCTAGAACAGTTTAGTAAGGACGATATTATTAGGCTAGGTATTAAGGATCCTAACAGGCTTAGTAATCTGGTTAGAGGAGGGGGACTGTTGATATAGGGAAGAAAAGCGGCTCTTAAAGGTACTTTCTAGGCGACTTAATTTATACTAAGTTTTCGGACTATTTAACTTAGGCTGGGTTTTCGTTAAAGGGAAGGTAGTATAAGTTCTCTTATATACTTACCTTTTTCTTCTGCCTTTTCCCTTGTTTATAGGAGTGGTTTATTCTTTTCTTTTTCCCTAGCTTTTTACTATATAAGTATATATATGCCGGTAAGGGGGGGGGTATATACTATACTGTATAGTATTCCCTCGATTTAAGTATTTACGTCGTCTACTTTGCCTGGTTATAGGTCTAAGATTTTGTTTTATGCTGTTTCGTTTCGTTTTGTTTCGGCTTTTTTCTTTTTAGGAAGTAGAAGCTCCATTTATAGCTTATATATCTGGTTAAAGGGAGGAGCATATTTAGTATCGACAGATCCTATTACTTAGCTGACCGACTACCCTAATAATCCTCGATACCTACCCTAACCTATTTTCTAGACTACTACCTAGCTTACCCTTCTAATTACCTAGTATAGTATATATTAACTACTAGATTGACCGACTTCTACTTAACCTATAATTGCTATACCTTATAAACAGTTTCCTTATTCTATCGGTTAATAATTATATCCTTAGCGTAAAAGTTGCCTGGATCGAACTAGCGTAGAGCTATTGTCTTCTCGGCCTATTTAGACGCCTAAAACGGCCATTTATTATAGAAAGAGTCGATATTTGCCTATAAGCACTTCTTATCCTGGAAAACGCAGTTCCTATAAGTACTATAGTCGACTTCTAGAACCGAGATACAGTAGATAAATAGCTAAGCTATATTCAGATAAGGACTACTAGTATTATGCTAGTCAGGCGAACTTAACCGAAATTAGGTTTCGTTATATTCCTTATAGTTCACTATATTACTACCTACTATATTAGCTCTGATTAGACATCTAGATATAAGCTTGAACATATTAATAGCCAAACTCTTAGACAGAGAGACCTTAGACCTAGTATAGTCGGTTACTATAAATTTCTTAAATATACTTACCTAGGAAGTCTAACCTAAAATACTTAATAGCGATAGGGGATCAATATCCGACTATAGAGAAAGAGTGGTTAAAGCAGATAATAGTAAGATCCCAACTACTTTCTGCTAGCTAAGTAGGAGATAGACAGTTAAGTAGACTAGGTTCTAGACCTAGAGATATATACTATTTATAAGTATTAGCCGGTTCCTCTTTAAAAACCTAGATCCGAAATATACTATGTCCAATTATAGCTAGGTTTAGCAGCAGGTATTATATATAATGAACAAAGTTATAGAACTTTGTATTATCCACTACCTTCTAGATTACCTACTTTAGGAAGATATAGAATCTTTTAGGATTAGTAGGGAAAGTAGTTACCTAAGTTTCAGGCACCTAGAATGCCTTAAGACAAATTAGATATACTACCTAGCTTGTAGGAGCTTTCTTAATAAGAGCATTAGACGATATCCCTATATAGATAAGATTAAGTAGGAAAGTCAAGTCCTAAAAGAGAATAAAGTCGGTTTATTAAGGTTAGAAAAGTTTTTATAAAAGAAAGAGAGAAGGAAAGGTAGGTCTTTATACCTAAAAAAGCTACCTATGCTAGTCCCGATTCTAATTAGGAAAGGTTAATAAAAACTAAGTAAACCTGATTATACTATACCGACTTTTAAGGGCTATTTGCCAATAAAAAGAATCGGATAGAAGCCCTAAGCACTAATAAAGGAGCAAATAGCTTGCTTAATAGTAGGAAAGAATTTTCACGCGCCTTCCTCCTCTAAAAGAACTCGCCTTATATTAGGACCTACCCCCTCTACCCTTTAGATTTTTCTCTCTCTAACTTCTCTAATATAACCTTCTTAGACCTTTACCTTTTCTAAGATCTTTTTCTTAGTATTTTTAGCAGAAAAATTCCAGCGCTAACCCTAACTTCCTCTAAGCGATTTTACTTGTTATTTCTACCTTCTCTCTACGATTATATAAGATTAAGATACCTTTAAAGAAAGAATCCGGTAAGTAGGCTCTGCCCTAGACAAACTTGGATTTAAATAAGGTTCTCTAAGAGAAGTAGCGTTACTATATAGTTAGTAGGCCAGTATATAGTAAGGATAAGGATAAGCTTATACTAGTAAGTACCCTAATAATTCCCTTATCGACGCTACAAAGACTATAGTCATTACCTTATAAGCTTCGCTCTTTGCTATATAAGGTACAGTTCTCTCTATATAAGCCGCGATCAATACTATATAAACCCTAGTCTTCCCTATAAAAGTTATAGGGTACCCTAAGCAAATTTAAGTACTTATCTATAAGAGGCAAGGATAATATGATTTCGATCTCCTTAGGTAATATCCTTTAAACTAAGCTACCTATATCTAATCTGGTTAAGTCCCTGATAAAGCGCTTTAACAGGCCTAGCTATATATACTTCTGTTTAACTTTTAAAGATTTCAAAGTACTTAGAAAGGAGACTAATAAGTATAGTACTGCCAAAGATATTAATAACATTACCAACTACTATACTCTACTTAGTAGTAACTACTTCGAGCTAGTAGGTAAGATTGCTTTTTACCTAGAGTAGTATATTATAAGGGATAGCCGGCTAGACTTCTTTAATAAAATAACTGTTAATAAGGAGGATTTTAACCGTTACTTCTCTAGGATAGCTAGTTAAGTTGCTATAATTATAGGAGAGAAGGTCCTAGGTCGAGATCTCTAATCAGTTTTAGCCATCCTGTACGATATATATAGGATATAGCTAGAACGAGCCTAGATAACCGATAACTATATTAACGGTATACTTAGATAGACCCTATATACATTTAAGAGATATGTTTTTATTATACTATACTTAATAGCTCTAACTCTTAATAAAAAGGGCAACTACCTAACAAGCCTGGTCCTCTACCCTACTAAGGGGAACGTCCGCTATAAGGCCCTTAGGAAGCGCTTCTAGCTTATAGTTATAAATATCCGTAGGAACTATTAGGTTCTTACTATCTATAATTAGCTTAAGTAGACCTATAAGGTTTAGGATTCAGGCCTTCCTAACAAAGCTAATAACATAGACAACGAAATAATAATAATATAGGTAGATATAATTATTCCCTACCTACTTATATCTAGAGCTAGCGTCTTTAACCCAATGTATATTCGCCGGTCGAAATTCTGCTTTAATATTAAGGACAACTTTTCCTATAGGTATGCTATTACTAAGGTAGCCCGATCCTTCTTCTATAACAAGGTTATTAAGGATAAGAACGATTTAATGCCTATTTTATAATAGAAGATAGAACCCTAGTTTAGCTAAGACGTAATATAAAAGTAGAGATCGATTTCGGCTTACTTATAGTATACTTAGATGTTAGGGATCGCTAAAGTATTCAGAGTAAGGCTAGGATCTAGGGCGCTAAATCCACGCCCTATCGGCAGTTAGGTCTCTATCAACGAGCTTTTACCTATAAGTATATTATAGATTATCCGGACTTAGAGTTTCGCTACCCTAGCATTTAGTACCCTAGCTTTAGCAGATGCGATAATAGATAACAATGCCCTTATATATATTTAGGGAATAAGGAGTGCTTCCCAAGGTTTACTTAGGTCGATTCCTAGAAATTTAGTAGTATAGATAGCCGAACTGTCTGTCTAACAATCTTATCGAAGCCCTTCTTTACTAAAGGCGCTAGTACTACGGCAAACTACTCTTTTACGATAGTAGTAGACGCCTATATACTAAGCTATCCCTAAGTAGACAGTATCTATTTAGAAGACTATTCTATATTCCTCTGCTTCTAGTAAGTAAAGGTCTATTAAAAAGGATCTTCCCTGCCCTATTACGCTAGAGAAGCCAAAGTCCGTCAAGAAGGCTGCTATATAGCCTACTATACCTAAGCAGCCTAAGTTAACTAAGAAGAGCATCGCTACGCTGTAATCGCGGCGTACTAGGCGGAATATTACTCCTTAGCCTGCTGTACTTTCGCTTACCAAGAGGGTTACTTGATTAACGCTTATAAGGGATCTTAAGCTAGATAATACGCCTGCTCTATAGTATAGGGAGGATAATAAGACGGATAAGGCTAGTAGAGAGCTTTATACAGGAATAAATATTACTATGCTAGAATTGTTACTACTATACCCCTAAGGCTATAAAGGTTAGGCTAGGACAGACTAATTAGCTATGATCAGGTAATAGTAGATAGGTTAGTTAAGTAGGTTTGTTATTTAATACCTTCTTTTCTTGCTTTTCTTACTTAGAGTATTACTAGCTATAGTTAGCTCCCTTAACCTTAATCCCGTATAAACCTAGTACAATCTTAGTATACCTTGTTACGTATATATAATCTATATTTCCCGATTATTTTTACTCCAGACAGAGGTACCCTATATTGTTAATATTGTCCGGTATTTGTTTTAGGGCTTTATATCTCCTACTGCCTTCCGCCTTTCGCAGGAGCTAGAGAGAGGTATGGATCGGCGTAGCTAGTATATAACTAGCCGCCGCTTATTTTTCTTCTTCTTCTCCCTCTATTTAGAGGAGATCCGTATCTACTTTCTCTTCTATTATATAGTAGAGTAGGTAAATAAGGCTGGTCTTTCTTTTCCGCCCCTTATCTTATTCTAAGCTAACAATAAGATTACGAATTGGCAGTATAAGGAGGACAATAGTATAAGAAGCTAGCTTTCCTTTCTATATTCAGGGATAAGAATCAATCATCACCTAATTATTACAGTTATACAGTCATATTTTACCCATTTAGATATTCCATCTACTTTTTGCCTCTAGGCTACTTTAGCCTATTTACTTGGTTCTATTACACCTATCTACCTTAGTCTCCCCTGATCAGGGAGACTATAGCCTTATTATGCACATACCTCTTATCCTCTTGTCCAGACAGCTGTTCGATATACAGCTGCCTACCACCTTTAGACAGCTGCTCCTACTTTCTCGTGGGTCTGCTGCTCTGTTTCAATAGTATGTAGTATAGAAGCAAAACGCTACTATAGTAGGATCGCCGCCGCTTATTAGCTTAGCTAGAAAGCTGACCCTAAAATACTAAGATTAATATCGCGAGATTTCCTTTATATAGACTATAGACAGTCTAAACAGAGAAGGGGGATGGTATAGATTCTGCAGGAGTGCTACGGCATACGCAACGTGGCCATACAAATGCCCTACCCATAGTATTTTAGCGCAGCTGAACATTCTATAGGTCGCTAGCGATACAATCAATTACTAGCTTAGAATCACAAATCACTTACTGGCCCTAGATCGCTGATCTAGTGCCTAAGTGCTGTGATAGCTAGAAGCCACACAGGGTAGGTAGGTGACCTAGTAGAAAAGCCTTTTAAGGCTATTTCTAGCGCTTATACAGCCTAAGGAGGCTGTCTCCACAAAAATGGGGCATAAATCTAAAAATAGAAAAGCCTTTTAAAGCTATTTCTAGGCTATATAGTGGAATATATAGCTTAGTCAGCGGTATCCACAAAGGTGGGTCCACCCTCAGAATATAGCTATATATCTAGTAGTTTGAGAACTGAAATCCGTTTTGCCTAAGCTATAACCGTTAGAGCGCTATAGCTTATTTTGTACGTTTAACAGTAAGGCGATAATTCCGGCATATATAGATATCCTAAAGAAGTAGAAGGCCAAGGGGATCCTAGAAGACGCCTATAGAGCCTACCGAAACAACTGGTTCCTTATTTAGAAGAAGAATAGTAAGTACTACCTAATCAACAATACTTAGCGATATAACGCCGTTACTATCTAGGACGCCTTTATCCTACCGAATATAGAGGAATTTTTAGAGGACTTTTCTAGCTGTATAATCATGTCTATACTTGATCTGTTTTCTAGTTACGATAATATTATACTGGACAAGAAGAGTCGGGATCTTATAATGTTTGCCAGTCCGATCGGTCTACTACGCCTAACCACACTTCTACAAGACGGCATAAATTCAGTTGCCGAGTTTATACATGTATTGGAATGGGTAATCCTATATAAGGATCTGTAAGTAGTATAGCCTCCTAGTAGTAGTCGTATAGGGTACGTAGGGGCAGCAACAGCGTTGATATGGCCTAAATAGCACTTCCTAGGTATGTGCTAATATAGTAAAGTAGGGCCCTTTACTATATTCCCTCTATAAAAGTCCTTATATAACGGTATAGTTATAGGCTATAGCGCTATATTATAGGGGCTTTAAGCTTATATATCACGGCTTCCAGTGGGTCTTATAGGCCTATAAGGCTTATAGTTATAGGTAACGTAGTAATTTGATTTCTAGTCTAGTAGGTAAGGCTTCGCAATTTCCTTTCCTACATATACCCTCCGGGACCGTTCCTGCCTTCTATACGGCAGGAGCGCCTTAGTAGGTGCATGGCGCCTTCCCGAAAAACCAAATAAGCTGGCGATTTTAAATGATCGACTTACGGCTACCTAAGCTGCAGGGTAAGCCGCACGACTTTTCCTATAAGTTCTGTTTTCGCTCCTGCGGTGCAGGGTAGGTACAGGGTAGGTAGGTGACCTAGTAGAAGAGCCTTTTAAGGCTATTTCTAGCGCTTATACAGCCTAAGGAGGCTGTCTCCACAAAAGTGGGGCATAAATCTAAAAATAGAAAAGCCTTTTAAAGCTATTTCTAGGCTATCCCCCCCCTAGACCTCTACCTCAACACCCTCTCCTTCTCTAGCCAGGCTAGATTAAACAGGGCTATAGGGGAGGAGATAGCTAAACGGAAGGACGCCCTACGCCATACCCTTGGGAATAGGACCCCTAGGACTAGCCTCCCCCTAGAAGGGCGAACAAAACAAGAAAGAAAGAAGGAAGCTATAGCATAGTAGTACCGCTAACAACTAGGGAAGGCTATTAACGAGGAACCCCTCTATACCGTCTAGTAAGACCGCTATATATAGGAGGCCAGAGCCTCTAGCTATAACCCCTATATAGAGAGCCTCTTAGAGAAATTAGCTAAGGCTACCTTCTAGGAGGAAAACCTAGCTAAGGCCTTTAAAGAGGCCTTCTAGAAACGCTACTACGGCCTCTCTAAGGCCAAGAGCTCGCTGCTAATATAGGCCTATATAGGGAAGATAGGCCTAAGGGGCTTCCTATATACCTATAAGGTGCCTAGGATAGACAGCCCCCTCTGCTGCTGCCACCTAGCTATAGAAGACGTTCGACATATATTCGACGGTTACCCGGCCTACCCTTTAGCCTCCTTTAAGGAGGGGGAGAGAGGGGACACAAATAGCCTCCTCTATAGACTTGAAAAAGGGGGCAGTAGCGCTATACGCCCCCTAGTCCGCCATATTGCTACTAGACTGCCAGAATATACCGTTGCTTAAGGGCTAGGAGCGGTCTAGCCTATACCCCTTTAGGCAGTATGTTTTCATACTCCTAAAGGGGCGGTATCTACCTTGGTGAAGATTAGCCTACCCCCTACTATACCCCTATTTCCTATGTATAGTTATAGGTTTTTCACCTGTTATACGGTTTTCCTATAGCACTAGCCTAGCCTACCTAGATATCCCCTATAGGGATTAGATAGCGTAATAGAATCTATCTATCTATCTATTTCTGGGCTATATAGTGGAATATAAAGCTTAGTCAGCGGTATCCACAAAAGTGGGTCCAACCTTAGAATATAGCTATATATCTAGTAGTTCGAGAACTGAAATCCGTTTTGCCTAAGCTATAACCGTTAGAGCGCTATAGCTTATTTTATACGTTTAACATCATTCAACTATATAAGTATGCCTAGGCTAGTAATTCCACTTTACTTATAGCTTAGTATAACATGGTTTTCGCCTACTTTCTATATAAGCATATAATTATTAAGAGTTTTCAATTTTTCCCTGCTATACATTCCTTCTATAAAAGATTATATCTTTAGGCCTATATCTATAACTTTTCAGGAGTATGTTAGAATATCTAGCAAACACTATAGCTGTTAATTGCAGTAAGGGGGATCAGGTGCTAATCCCCGTGACCGCGCAGCGCATGAGCACCTTGCTCTAGGGAATAGGGCGTATACTACGCCACTTATACGACAGCTATAAGTGGCGCACCTACGTACTATATAATGGTTACCAACGAGCGCTCTGATTAATATAGGTATCCAAGGGGTATACAACTACCTTCTAGATAGAGGGAGATATAATAATCTAGAACTAGAACTTAAACTAGTATTTCCTTACTACTTGCTTTGCTTTTATTATTTTATATTACTAAAATCTCTAGAAACCTACTAATACTAATTAGTATTATCTCTATATTGCAATATAGGGGTAACATAGAGCGGTAAGGTAGTTATTTAAGTGCTTAATAACCTTAACTAAGTAGATTACGGTTTACTTACTAAGGGCTGTTAATCAGGCAACTAGATAACCATCCTATTAACTTAGTAATATCGTTTATAAGAAAACTAATACTAGAAACCTACCCTCCTAGGCTAAGGAAGCTCGACCTAAGCTTCTAGACTAAGGAAGCGTTACTTGAGAGAACGCTACTAATACTATATCGCTAAGCAACTTTACTATGATTAACCTACTATAGCTTCCTAAGATCTACTTACTTATAGAACCTTAGGAAGGAATAATACTAAGATAAACCTCTATTATATACTAAGTATTTTGTTAAGTATAGCCTAAGATCTTAAAGAGCATTTTGAATAAGAATTCCCTACCTAGCTACCTATTATAAGTATCGATAAATTTAACGCTTAAATCTACTATAGATTGCTAGAGTATATTAATCCAGAGTATAATAGTAATAAAGTCCTTAACTTATATATACTCTTCGAGACCGACATCACACATCCGAAAACGCGTTCTTGGTCAGGACCGCTCCAAATCGACTGCACTCTTTTGCAATCCACTTGTCCAATTGAGGACTCAACACACGCCAAATTTAGCTGCGGCGCAGTCGCTTGTTCGACGGCGCTATAGTCGGATTCTGACCGTACGATATGGTCGACTATGGCCAGAAATCTGCAGCTGCAGCAGGGCGGGCGCACAGGCCCTATAGTTACGTGCCCTAGCCCCAACCGTACTAACCCTGCTAACCCGAACCCTGCCGACCCGAACCCTGCCGCCCCTAGCCCCCTAGGGGCTATCAACAAAGCCCCTAAGCGCTCGGGCTATAGCTTCTCAACCTACCTTACTACTGCTGCCGCTACCACTACTACTACTACTTCCGCCGCCAACCCTGCTACTACTACAACCACTATCAGGTCGAGCGATATATCGTTCGATAGCCCTTTTAAAGGGCTTTCCAGCAGTCAACACGCCACTACCGCTACCGCCGCCCCTACCCCCTCTAAAAAGGGGAAAGAAAAAGAAAAAGCCCTACTACCTGCAACCCTTGCCCTTACCTTCTCTGGTCTTATAGACCAAATAGTCAGTCTTTCAGTTAATAACCCGGCCTTTAAGGAAATCGTCGAATATACCGGGCTAGCTAGGAAGCTAGCCTTAACATAGATCTTAAAAGAGGAGGAGAAAAAAGCCCTGATATTTCCCTCGTTTGTTGCCCAGGCCCCAAGGCAAAAGAAGCAACAACAACAGCAACAACAACAGCAGCAACAACAACCCCCTGCCGCCGAATCAGAGCCAACCCGCCGTACCTAGGCTGCTATAGCAGCGGCTAGGGTAAAGCCTACTAAGCTAGGCTTAGAAAAACAGGTCCTTATACAGCTAGGATCAGCCTCTTCCTCCCTTGGCCAAAAATCAGCCCCGGAAATCGTACAGGCAGTATAGAAGGCTATAGGGCACCCTATCAAGGGGGTAAGGACCCTACCAAGCGGTAACCTTATACTGGTTACTAAAGGAGAAAAAATTAAAAAAGCCTTGGAAGAAAACACAGCCTGGCTAGCCTCTTTATCACCAGAAGCCTCGATCTACACCACTACCTAGGCTATTGCTGTTAAAGGGCTTATAATAGCTAACCGGGTAACGGAAGCTAGCCTTCTAGTAGCAGTAAAAGAAGCATATCCTTCGGCCTTAAGGGCTAAGGTCTAGTACCCCCTCCAGATTGAAAGAACAAGAGTCTCAGCTCTTATCGCCTTTTCTAGCCAGTAAGAGGCCTACCAGGCCTGTCAAGACGGAATCTTCTAGGCCTATAGGGCCCTAAAAGCAGAGCCTTATATCGATAAGGCTAGGGCCTTACAGTGCTTTAACTGCTAGCGATAGGGGTATAAAGCCAAATACTACCACTCCCCTACCCTCTGCTATAACTACAGCTAAGAAAAGAAGAAGTATACCGAGGCAGCCTATACTAAGGCTCAGCACTGCCGGAACTGCCGTGGCAACCACTACGCTAGAGCAGAAGAATGCCCTAAAAGAAAGAAGCATAAGGCTCAGGCAAAATCCAGCCTACAAAACAGGCCTATTAACTTCGACCTCCCCGGCCCTCTTAAGCCGGCAATATCAACAGAAGACCGGCTAGAAGGGGAAGAAAGCTATACAGTAGTAGCTGGAAAACGCCGCCGTAGCCGCCCCCCTACAACAACCGCCACTACCGCTACCGCCACTACCGCTACCGCTACTACCGCTATAGCCTCCCTTTCCCAGCGAACTATAAGGGAGGCTTTTAGCAAAATCCCCGCCTCTACCTTTACTACTACCGATCTAGCAGCTACCGGTACTACAGCTACCGGTTCTATACCCTCCTCCCTAGAGCCGGCAAGGGGCTCTATAGAGGAAGAGGATACGGATATGCTTTAGTCTCTTTTTTTTCTGCCTTCTCTCCTTCCTTAGACTGCTTCCCCTCTCTCTCTTTAGACTATCTTTTCTTTTTTCCCTATAGCTAGTATCTTACTACTATACCAAGGTAAAGGGAAGGCTTTAGGCCTAGGCTTATAAGCTTTTAAGCTTTAAGCCTAGCCTCGCCTTACCCCTTTTTTACTAACAAGACCCCTTCCTTATTCCCCTACCCTAAGCCCTATATTAATTGAGATATAGGGCGTTCTTACGGGAGACGGGTAGGGGAATAGGCGCAATTTCCCCTAGTAGCCTCCTAGACAGCCTCCCCTTACGTTGTTTTTCTTTTAGTACTGCTCTTTTCCTCTTGCTAGGTTGCCCGCCTTGTTAAGCTCGTTGGAGGTTTTTCATCCGTTTTCCGGTTTTCCTCTAGCATAAGTGTAAGCTAGCAGCCCCTTATAGCCCCTTAGAGGACTCTATAGGAGTAATAGATATCTATCTATCTATCTATATATACTCTTCTACCTTAGTACTTATAAGAGGCAATAATCCGAAGATCTATACTACGAATTCCGCTTAGATTTCAAAGACTGGACAGCTAACTACTTTAATAAGTTAAACAATAAGCTACGCTTATAACTATGCTAAATGCTTAATAACAGCTATATCCTAGTAGATAGCTTAAAAGGATAGAAGCTTTTTAAGGGACTTGTAGTACTTGCTAATAACCTGTCTGACAATCTAGGGCCTAATATACTCCCCTTAATCTATAGAACGTCGATCTAGGCCAAGTATAGATAGTATAGAACGGCATCTCTTCCTGCTTAAACTAAAAAGGGGAAAGAGATTGTACTAATAATAACCTAAGAATTCGAAATTAGTACCTACCTATAGAAGGTACTATAGGGGGATATACAACTTAGTAATATAGCTATAAATACTACCTAGTAATATAGACTAATAAGTAGCTTAATTATAAACGACGATTAACTAGCAAGCGGCTAAGGCCCGAGTATACGCTAGATAGCGGCCTAAAGCAGAACGCTTAATGCTAGTAACTACGGCTAGTTCGGAAATACCCTCTACCTGCTAAATCTAGACCTATGATTAACCTTTCCGATTTATAAACTTAAAAGCGTAATAGGAGCAGGATTCCTACTAGTTAACAAGGGTACTGGCGAAGGCTATAGATTCCCGCTAACCATCTAGAGTGCCGGCTAAGGTTACAGCCAAGGTTATAGCTAAGGTAACTACTAAGGCTATAACTGGAGAACTAATTAAGAAGGACGACAGAACCCTATATAACCTGCGTAAACCCCTAGTATTAATACTAACTATAGGCTAGGATATGCCTAACCTTAAGCAGATAACAAAGAGCGGTACGCCTGGTATAAGTACATTATAAATAGAAGTACTAAGTATTTAGCTATTCTACCGATCAAAATAGGCTGGATAAAAAAGATAAGTATTCATTAAAAGACCTTAACCGATTTTATTAAGTCTTAGGACTTAAAGGACAGCTATTCTAGGTCTAACAATGATATCCTTAATAATAAAGTTTGTTTCTTCCTATACTACTGCTGGACTTTCTAGATTGATTATAGCCTACTAGATACTATTTTTCCAAACGCTCTTTTAGGATAAGCTAAGGAATATTACCTATATAATATCCCTTTTAGTATCTCTTTTATCTAACTATATAGTATCTTAAAGGGATACTTTAAAACAAGCACTAAGTAGAACAACTATTTATACGTCTAGAACACTATTACTTTCTAGTCTATATACCTTGAAGGCAAGAATAGCAATAAGTTTATAAAAACAATTCTCTAGATCTTACTCGATAGACTCTAATAAAGCTAATATAGGCTAAGTCTGTTCTACGACTATAAGGAGTTCCTAATCACAAATATAATCCAAGCCTACTAAGGAGTATCTAAGCTAAAGATCGCCCTATATAAACTACTAATAAGCTTTGAAGAGCTAGTAGCTATACTCTGCTAGACACTTAACGTTAAAAAAGCAGATTATATATATCGCTAATTCTTAATAGACTATAGGTTTACTATAATAAAAGCTAGGCCTATAAAAACTATTAGGGTAACCCAATTATAAATTCGATCTTTAAGAGAAACCGGGCTATATATATATAACAACCTAGAGGCGCTATAGGGTATAGAAAGCGAGACGAGCTCTAGTAAGAGGACTATAACAAAAACTATACTAAAGTAGGATATTAGATTTATAGTAAGCTAGATTACTACACCTTTATATATAGCTAAAAGGAACAAGTAGTAGCTTAGAGTAAATAGCTTAAGTAGAAGGGTATTAACAAAGATCATAGATGATATATAGCGTTCTTTCTTGACTATAAGGGTTTAAACGATAAATATAATATAAGGGAAGAAAGTACTAAGCTTAGAGTATAGGTAGACAATTATAAGACTAATTAAACTTAAGGTAAAAATAAAGTACTAGTAATTAGTTTTAAAGAAGAATAAACAGTAGTAACTTACTTTATGAACCAAGCTTTCCTCTACCTAATTACTAAGATCAAACAGCTGTATGAAGATAGTAAAAAAGATACTAAGAAAACGGAAGCTGTTTAATTTATACTTAACAGGTATATTAAGACTAAATTCTAAGGGATTATACCTAATACTAGTGCTACTAACGTTTCAACTACTAGACTCCGACAATTCCTTATGCTTAAAAAGACAATTAGATTGCTTAAGATTAACAAGATACGTATAGAAGAAGCAAATATACTTTTCAGGTCTAGGGATTTAAAACAATTACTTAAAACAGTCTAAGTAGAGCTTAAAATTAGTTATATAACTTTCTATATATTAGAGATACTAACCCCTTTTCTTATATATCTAAAGGATATAGACAAGCTTAGCATCTACCTTAATAATACGACAAATAAGCTTATATTTAAGTCAGGGAAGCGTATATACGTTTAGCGGAAATAGGGATACCTATAGATCCCTATAAAGGGGATTAAGCTGCTAAGCAAAACATTTATAGCAGAGAATAAGCGTCCTACACCCCTATAGTTTATAAAGGCGGAACTAGGACGCATTTATCGATGCTATAAATACCCTATAGTCAACAGATTATATAAACTACTATAACAAGTAGACTACTAAGTAGAACACAGTACTATTAAGATAATTAACAAGTTCTGCCATTTCTACTAGATCAAAGGCATAGTACTATAATAGTTTAGATTTGCATTACAAAACGATATTTACTTTAACTTTAAGATCGTTATAGATATCTTAGATATTAACAATTCTAAGGTACTGTATTGTTCGTAGCGTTCGGTACTAGTACGTAGTGGTAGTTCAGGAGGTTAATTTATATTTCTCCCTCTAGGTATATAGGTAAAGAGATTTTAGCCCCTAATATATTCCCTTTGTTGTACGGTGGATACTGCACAACGACCCCTGTCCAACGTGCATTGTCAGGTAGTTACCTAACGATCTACGCCGTTAGGTTACCTAACGATCTATATCATCTAGGTCCCGGCAATATATACATTGCCGTTATAACAGGTATTCTAATACTAGCAGTCTTTTCTTTTATCGATCAAGATTGCTAGGTATTAGCTGCTTGATTACCATTATGTAATACTGGTTGTACTATAGTTAGTAGGGGTATATATAGGGTATGTCCGTGAAGCCTATAGTTAGGTATCTGTAGTAAGAGTTATATATAGAGGAGTGTCCTGTAATATCTATTGTATAGTACTAGCTATTTTAACAGAGGAGTTCTTATAGGGAAAGTATAGTAGTAATTTGGTTATACGCGTGATTTATACATATACTACCCTACGCTTGCAGTCGCCTTTTTAGTACTGGTATAGTCAGGGGTATTAACAATAGTAAATCTACAGGTAGAACGACATTTTTGCACTAAGGAAATAATAGATCTCGTATAATAGAAAAAGAACAATAGGCAGGTAATTAAATAGCTTCTATATAAACAATAGGCAGGTAATTGAATAGCTTCTGCGCCTGCTCTTATACCTTCCCTTATACTGTTCTCTCGGGGTATAAAGGGTCGCTTACCTGCCCTTGCTACTCTGTTCTCTTTCTTCCTCCTATATATAACAACTTTTGTAATCTCTATTATATTTATTGCTCGCTTTTAGCCTCTATTTGTACTATCGCTATTGTTTTGCCTTATTCTATAATATCCTTTTAAAGATAGCTGCTGTTTATATTCTTTATAATAACGTTGACTTGATGCTACTTATAGATATCTTTAATATAGACGCCTATATTAATTCCAGCTTGGTTAACATATATAAGAACACTAATAGTACCTATTGTATTATAGTAATCCCAACTATAGACTCGTTTAACTACGATCTTTTTATAAAGCTGGCGTCTAATATAAGTCATCCCTAGGTACTTATCACGCAATCGCTACTAGGCAGTACTTACTATATAATACTTATTACTTATAGATAGGATACCAAGTACGCTATATACGCCCTACCGTTAAAGAATGTCATTTTTACCCTTTATAAGGGTGGTAATAGATGGTAGAACATGTTGGACATTTTAAAGTATATAATAAAATACAAGTAATATTAGTATGCTATCTTGATTACTTCGTATAGTAAGCGGCGTATATCATATACCTATTACTATTGTAAGACAACCCAAGAGCACTAATTCCAGGGCTGCTTCGTCCTAGCTAGTAAATAGCATAATGTATATATAGAGTATTACTTCTAGGGAAAGGAGTTAGTCTATAACTATAGTACAATAATACCGTAGACGCTGCGCTACTGCTACCTATAGCCCATAATACTATATAGTAGTCTTAAAGATAGTCGCCATATAGGCAGTACTATACTAAATTCATCTAGTACTACCTATTATCCAGGCTTTATCGTACGACAAGATTCTAGCTATAAGGTCGTTTAAGTACTGGATTTAGATAAGGAGGTACTAGTAGATGTTAAGGAGGAGTTGTTAGAGCTGTCTAAAATGGCTAGTAAAGCGCTTATAGCCCTAGGTATATCGCTTAGATGAGCTTAGATAGCTAGTAGGTAGTAGCGGCTATAGTAGCTACACGAGCATTAAGTTTATATTGTTCGCTGCCTATTGTTCTATATATATCGCGCAATATCTAGCCTAATTGCCGGTATATTACTGTTATTGCCGATTATTATTATGCAATATATGTCTATATCTAGCTATAGCACTTGTATCTTCTATATATACTTCTATATAGATAGTCAGCTTATTATTAGTCACTAAGTCTTTAAGTATACAATTTAGAGTCTTCTTTATTATAGCATCTACTGGATTATTACAGCCGTTGATCTAGTAAACCTCCCCAATTTCTTTCTTCTTATATAACTCCTATATTACTAGGATATCTATCATCTGTTACTTCTTAGTTATTATACCTAGCTTGACTAGACATTAGTATAATAACCTTAAATTACAATATAGTATAGTTATAATCTTCAGCAAGCCTAGTACTAATGTCAGTCGTATAAGAGTTGTTATTAGGGAAATACTGCTGTCTAGCCTAGAGACTATACTATAGAGTTCGTTAGCTAGTACGCTTCGGGTTACTCTATAGCATTTTGTTAGGGACTAGTAGATAATATTCCTATAGATGGTAAAGCTGCTGATGGTCTAATAGGTATCTCCGCCGGCCGTTATATAGTAGCTGGCTAAATCTATATCCATTTCTTCAGTAGCTAGAACAATCATTATACCGATCTGCAAGGTCATATCCTTATTATTTGCGAATAAGCCGTCGATAAAGAGAAAAAGCTTTATATCCTGCTAGTCTAGTAGTATATACTAGAGTCCGTAGGTAGCATTGTCCATCTACCATCATAGTTACTCATTAAGATTCTTAGTATTGTCTAATATAGGCTATTTAATTTACACTGCTACTAACAAGTCGTACAATACCTTAGGCTAGTAGATACTAGCTAAGTAGGCTCCTTTTACACATTCTGAAATATAGTATTAAGCTATATCTTTAGTATATATACCTTCAGGGATATATTTGGAAAATAGTGGAAAGATCACACATCCGAAAACGCGTTCTTGGTCAGGACCGCTCTAAATCGACTGTACTCTTTTGCAATCCACTTGTCCAATTAAGGACTTAACATATGCTAAATTTGGCTGTGGCGCAGTCGCTCGTTCAACGGCGCTATGGTCGGATTCTAACCGTATAATATGGTCGACTGTAGCTAGAAATCTATAGCTGTAGCAGGGCGGGTGCATAGGCCCTATAGTAATATGCCCCAGCCCTGACTATACTAACCCCTCTAACCCGAACCCTGCTAACCTAAACCCTACTAACCTAAACCCTGCTGCCCCTGCCCCTAGCCTCCTAGGGGCTGTTAATAAAGCCCCTAAGCGCTTAGGCCATAGCTTCTTAACCTACCTTACTACTACTGCCGCTACTACTACTACTATCACTTCTTCCGCCGCTAACCCTGCTACTACTATAACTGCTACTAGGTTAAGCGATATATTGTTCGAAAGCCCTTTTAAAGGGCTTTCTAGCAGTTAACACGCTACTACCGCTACTACTACCCCTACCCCCTTTGAAAAGGAGAAAGAAAAAGAAAAAGCCCTACTACCTATAACCCTTGCCCTTACCTTCTCTAGTCTAATAGACCAGATAGTTAGTCTTTTAGTTAATAACCTAGCCTTTAAGGAAATCGTCGAATATACTGGGCTAGCTAGAAAGCTAGCCTTAATACAGATCTTAAAAAAGGAGGAGAAAAAAGCTCTGATATTTCCCTTATTTATTGTCCAGGCCCTAAGGCAGAAGAAGCAGTAATAACAATAGTAATAATAATAGTAATAACAATAATAGTAGTAGTAGTAACAACCCCCTACTATCGAATTAGAACTAACCTGCCATACCTAGGCTCCTATAGTAGCGGCTAGGGTAAAGCCTACTAAGCTAGGCTTAGAAAAACAGGTCCTTATATAGATAGGATCAGCCTCTTCCTCCCTTGGCTAAAAATCAGCCCTGGAAATCGTATAGGCAGTATAGAAGGCTATAGGGCACTCTATTAAGGGGGTAAGGACCCTACTAAGCGGTAACCTTATACTAGTTACTAAAGGAGAAAAAATCAAAAAAGCCTTGGAAAAAAATACAGCCTGGCTAGCCTCTTTATTACTAGAGGCCTCGATCTACACTACTACCTGGGCTATTGCTGTTAAAGGGCTTATAACAGCTGACCGGGCAATAGAAGCTAGCCTTCTAGCAGTAGTAAAAGAAGTATATCCTTTAGCCTTAAGGGCTAAGGTCTGGTACCCCCTCTAGATCGAAAGAACAAGAGTTTTAGCTCTTATTGCCTTCTCTAACCAGTAAGAGGCCTACTAGGCCTGTTAAGACAGAATCTTCTAGGCCTATAGGGCCTTAAAAGCAGAGCCCTATATCGATAAGGCTAGGGCCTTATAGTGCTTTAACTGCTGGTAATAGGGGTATAAAGCTAAATACTGCCACTCCCCTATCTTCTGCTATAACTATGGCTAAGAAAAGAAGAAGTATACTAAGGTGGCCTATACTAAGGCTTAGTACTGCTGGAACTGCCGTAGCGACTACCATACTAGGGCAGAAGATTACCCTAAAAGAAAGAAGCATAAGGCTTAGGCAAAATCCAGCCTATAAAATAGGCCTATTAACTTCGACCTCCCTGGCCTACTTAAGCCGGCAATATTAATAGAAGACCGGCTAAAAGGGGAAGAAGGCTATACAGTAGTAGCTGGAAAACGCCGCTGTGGCTGCCCCCCTATAATAACCGCTACTACCGCTACCGCTACTACCGCCATAGCCCCCCTTTCCCAGCGAACTATAAGAGAGGCTTTTAGCAAAATCCCTGCCTTTACCTTTACTACTACCGATCTAGCAGCTACCGGTACTATAGCTACCGGTTCTATACCCTTCTCCCTAGAGCCGGCAAGGGGCTCTATAGAGGAAGAGGATACAGATATGCTCTAAGTCTTTCCTTTTATTTCCACTCCTTTTGTTTAAGACGGCCTTCCTCCTTTCCTTTAGACTACTTTCCTTCTACCCTTCTCTATAGCTAGTATCTTACTACTATACCTAAGGTAAGAGGGAAGGCTATAAGGCTAAGCTTATAAGCTTTTAAGCTTTAAGCCTAGACCTACCTTTACCTCTTTCGCTAATAAGATCCCTTCCTTATTCCCCTACCCTAAGCCCTATATTAATTAAGATATAGGGCGTTCTTACGGGAGATAGGTAGGGGAATAGGCGTGATTTCCCTTAGTAGCCTTCTAGACAGCCCCCCCTTACGTTGTTTTTCCTTTAGTACTACTCTTTTCCTCTTACTAGGTTGCCTGCCTTGTTGAGTTCGTTAGAGGTTTTTCATCTGTTTTCCGGTTTTCCTCTAGCATAAGTGTAAGCTAGCAGCCCCTTATAGCCCCTTAGAGGACTCTATAGGAGTAATAGATATCTATCTATATCTTTAGTATCTATATCTAGAATATTCATCTTATCGAATCAACCTTAGTAGGTAAAAATAATATCACCGTTGTCAAACTTAAGTTATACTCTATTAAACTCTATATTACGGTTATACGATAGGATCGATATTAGTTTTATATAGAATTACGCTTTTTAAAGTTTATCCTCTTTAAGCTTTGCGAATATTCCGCTGCTAAAAGAAAGAGTATTATCTGTCTATATAGTAGGGATTCCGAATTATACGGGATCCTTGCCGTCCGGTATATATAGTAGGTAGGGGTTGTACAACAATACTTTCATTTTTAGCGTGATAGTATAGTAATCGTGGCATATCTTAAACTAGAAGAGTCCTGATTCTACTAGGCTATATAGTAGCTTCTTAATAAGCATATAAGTATCTACTAGGTATTTATCCGTTATCTCCTCTAGCAGTTATATAATAATCTATTAGACTAAAGTATCTTTTAACTGGATATATGCCTATATAATATCCTATAGGATATACTTTATACTATAAGTCTTTATTAATAATAGGCCTAGCGCAATCATTAGTCGTATACTTATTCGTTATATAGTAGGGGTGTTGGTAGGTTTCCGGAGATCGTAGTGATCTAAAACGATAAGAGCAAAGAGAGCAGCAAGGAAATACTAGTTTAAGTTCTAGTTCTGGATTGTCTGTCTCCCTCTATCTAGGGGGTGGTTGCGCACCTTTTAAATACCTATGTTAGAGCAGAGCGCTTGTTAGTAACTATTATATGGTATATAGGTGCGCTACTTGTAGCTATTATATAAATAGCGCAGTACGCGCCCTATTCTCTAGAGCAGGAGTCTAAGTAGCGTAGTATACGCCCTATTCCCTAGAGCGAAAGGCTTATATACTATATGGTTATAGGGATTAGCACCTAACCCCCCTTACTGCAATTAATACTAGCAACTCTTCTTTTGTAACTGCGCTAGCGCTTTATTAACTGAAATAGGAAATCCTAGATCATTTCGCTCCTCTTGTTGCTAGAATAGGAAATGCTAATTACTTAACTTCTCGTTTACTAATCAGAATGTTGAATTTTAGTTGTTAATCCCTAGTACGGAAGGCGCGACTTTAGCGCCTTCTAGATATACCTCTAAACGGCATAACGGTAAGCACGTTACGCTAGTAACTATTGTTGTAAAAGCTTATAGTCCTAAATAGGAATTATAATAGGAAAAATCAGAGCTTTAGGCTAGCTGATTACAAACTCCGAACGCTCTTGCCCTAAACCTATAAATAGGTAGGTTCTCCTACTATATACTATCTATTCTCTTTCTCCCTATAATCTATACTAGTAGTAGTAGTAGTAGCAATAATAACAGTAGTATCTATAGTAGTAACAACAATAGTAGTAGTATTAGTAGTACTAGCAGTAATAAGTAAGTTGCTTACTATTATATACTAATGCTTAAGTATGCTGGTCTTATACTTAAGCGTGTTGATCTTATTGTTTATAATGTCGGATTTTGATAATAAGTAGAGTAGGTACTCCTATAGAAGCGCGGGCAGCGACGCCCGCATATATACTAAGGATAAGGGCGGCGATGCCCTTAATACGCTTATAACTGACACTCCTAATAAGCATCTTACCTAGAAGGGTAATAATAACGCGTTTAAGGATATGTCTAAGCGTACTATTGCTAATAACGGCAACTAGGAGAGCATAGTAGGCAGCGATAATAGCAACAACAATAATAACGATAGTAACAATCCTAACACTGCAGATGCGGCTGCACTTGCTATGTAGCCTAAGTCTATAGGCAGCTATACCAATGCCGACTCTACGCCCCTTGATTCTAAGGGGCTGATCGTACATATATATATGCTGCTTAAGCAGGCTACTACGCTCTAATATAAGAAGGAGGCAGAGGAGAAGGCGGCGTATAAGGCGGAGATCGCTATGTATAAGGCGCGTATCTCTAAGCCCGCCGAGCATGCTCTGCCTATATTATCAGCTATAAAGAAGACGGCGTTAGCAGCTGTACGTATACGGCACAAGGTACTACGCGCTGCTATAAGCGCGCCTATACTACCAGTAGCTATACTAGCAGTAGTAACGGTAAGTTTATCGTCCGGCAAAAGCTTGGACAACTCTATTATCCGCTTTAGCTGCTATATACGCTGTATGTCGGACTGTATAAAGCCTTATAAGAGGTTGTTATATACTTATATATATAAACCAGAGGGTAAGCATCTTACTTTTGTTATCCTTATTATTAATATTACTAATATATATAAAGTTCGTAGCCTATATAGTGCTATATATACTATTGTTTGCCTTAGCTGCTTATACTTGCTTTTAGCAGGCGTTAAGGACTTGTTTGATAAGTCTAGCAATTTCGCGCTATATGCAGTATACTACGACTGTACGTCAGGCTGCAGCCTCTGGTACTAGCGGTGCTTGTCCGGGCACTTGTATATGCTAATGTAAGTTCCATTTATATATTATTTCTATTGTTTTATTATTCCTAACGTATATTATAGCCCTAAGTTGGTCTGCCTATTCTTAAATTGCTTTTTAGAGCTCTACTCTAACCTAGCTATAAAGGCTAAAGTAAGTTACGATCTTTAGTAGTATCTATTATTTAATCGGAATACTTATTAGTTATAGGATTAGAAGATATAGCGCGATAGCGCTAAGTATACCTTAGTCCTAGTAGATAAGGCACGCACTTTTGTTAAGCATAGGGTACCTATAGCAGGTATAACGCCCGTATAGAAAAAGCTTATAGTAATAGCCGCTATAAGTAAGGCTATTAATGTTTTGTTGTTATGATTAAGGGGTAGGGGGCGCTAGCACGTATGTCGCGCTAGCTATAAGAGTATAAATTAAGATCGTTTTGCGCTTTACCTTATATTCTTTATTATACTATAAATGAATCGTCCTGGCAGTCTTTGTCTTTTATATTCGCGATCTTGCCCTAAGTTATATATATATATTGTATTCCACCTATAGAGTCCTTATTGGACTATAAGGAGCTGCTAGCTTATACTAATGCTAGAGGAAAACCGGAAAACGGATGAAAAACCTCCAACGAGCTCAAATAAGGCGGGCAACCTAGCAAGAGGAAAAAAGCAGTACTAAAAGAAAAACATAACGCAAGGGGAGGCCGTCTAGGAGGCTACTAAGGGAAATTGCGCCTATTCCCCTACCTGTCTCCCGTAAGAACGCCCTATATCTTAATTAATATAGGGCTTAGGGTAGGGGAATAAGGAAAGGGTCTTGTTAGTGAAAGAGGTAAAGGTAGGTCTAGGCTTAAAGCTTAAAAGCTTATAAGCTTAGCCTTATAGCCTTCCCTCTTACCTTAGGTATAGTAGTAAGATACTGGCTATAGGGAAGGGTAGAAGGAAAGCAGTCTAAAAGAAAGGAGGGAGGCTGTCTTAAACAAAAGGAGTAGAAATAAAAGGAAAGAAAAGACTTAAAGTATATCTATATCCTCCTCCTCTATAGAGCTCCTTGCCAGCTCTAGGGAGGAGGGTATAGTTATAGCTATAGCTATAGCTGTAGGGTTAGTAGTAGCGGCAAAGGTAGCGGTAGGGATTTTACTAAAAGCCTCCCTTATTGTCCTTTAGGAAGGGGGGGCTGTAGTAGCGGTAGTAGTGGGTATTATAAAAGGGCGTCTACGGCGGCGTTTTCCAGCTACTACTGTATAGCCCTCTTCTCCTTCTAGCTGGTCTTCTATTGGTATTGCTGGCTTAAGAGGGCCTGGAAGGTCGAAGTTGATAGGCCTATTTTGAAGGTAGGCCTTTGCTTGTGCCCTATATTTCTTTTTTTTAGAGCATTCCTCTGCCCTAGTATAGTAGTCTCCTTGGTAGTTCCGGCAGTTATAGGCCCTAGTATAGGCCGCCTTATTAGTATACTTCTTCTTTTCTTAGCCGTAGTTATAGCAGAGGGTAGGGGAGTGGTAGTATTTGGCTTTATGCCTCTATCGCCAGCAGTTAAAGCACTATAAGGCCCTAGCCTTATTGATATAGGGCTTTGCTTTTAGGGCCCTATAGGCCTAGAAGATTCCGTTTTAACAGGCCTAGTAGGCCTCTTGCTAGCTAGAGAAGGTAATAAGAGCTAAGACTCTTATTCTTTCGATCTAGAGGGGGTACCAGACCTTAGCCCTTAAGGCTAAAGGATATACTTCTTTTACTACTGCTAGAAGGCTAGCTTCCGTTACCTAGTCAGCTATTGTAAGCCCTTTAACAGCAACAGCCCAGGTAGTAGTGTAGATCGAGGCCTCTAGTAATAAAGAGGCTAGCCAGGCTGTATTTTCTTCTAGGGCTTTTTTGATTTTTTCTCCTTTAGTAACCAGTATAAGGTTACTACTCAGTAGGGTCCTTACCCCCTTAATAGAGTGCCCTATAGCCTTCTATACTGCCTATGCGATTTCCAGGGCTGATTTTTAGCTAAGGGAGGAAGAGGCTAATCCTAGCTATATAAGGACCTATTTTTCTAAGCCTAGCTTAGTAGGCTTTACCCTAGCCGCTACTATAGCAGCCTAGGTATAGTGGGTTAGCTCTGGTTTGATAGTAGGGGGTTATTACTGCTGCTGCTATTATTGTTGTTACTATTGTTGTTGCTATTATTATTGTTGCTTCTTCTGCCTTAGGGCCTAGGCAACAAACAAGGGAAATATCAGGGCTTTTTTCTCCTCCTCTTTTAAGATCTGCGTTAAGGCTAGCTTTCTAGCCAGCCTGGTATATTCGACAATCTCCTTAAAGGCCAGGTTATTAACTAAAAGACTAACTATCTAATGTATAAGACCAGAGAAGGTAAGGGCAAGGGTTATAGGTAGTAGGGCTTTTTCTTTTTCTTTTTTCCCCTTTTTAGAGGGGGTAGGGGCAGTGGTAGCGGTAGTAGCGTATTAACTACTAGAAAGCCCTTTAAAAGGGCTATCGAACGGTATATCGCTTAACCTAGTAGCGGTTATAATAGTAGCAGGGTTAGCGGCGGAAGTAGTAGTAGTAGTAGTAGCAGCAGTGGTAGTAAGGTAGGTTAAGAAGCTGTAGCCCAAGCGCTCAGGGGCTTTATTAACAGCCTCTAGGGGGCTAGGGGCAGAGTTAGAGTCAGGGCTAGGACACGTAACTATAGGGCCTATACGCCCGCCCCGCTATAGCTACAGATTTCTAGCTACGGTCAACCGCATTATACAGTCAGAATCCGACTACAGCGCCGTCGAACGAGCGACTGCGCCGCAGCCAAATTTAGCGTATGTTGAGTCCTTAATTGGACAAGTAGATTGCAAAAGAGTGCAGTCGATTTGGAGCGGTCCTGACCAAGAACGCGTTTTCGGATGTGTGATGTCGGTTCTAGTCTAGGATCCCTAAGTTATATAGACTCTTCCTATTACTCGGCTAGGTATTAAACCTAGCCTTCTACTCTAATCTTAGCTATATTAGTAGTAACAAGCTTTTCAAGCGTCTTGTTCAGCGTACGCTTGGTCATAGCGTCGGCTAGGTTATCGTTGCTACTAATCCATCTAATTTCTGCAATTTCACGGTTTTCGTAGCTCTATTGTAGAGCTATTATATCGATTATAAGGCGCTTTTCTACCGTTATCCCGAGCTTGACCAGGTACTTATATAAACTAAACAAGTCTGTATAAACGACAATTAGTAGTAGCGATTATAGACCTAGGCCTAAGTAGATCTTAGTAAGCATCTGGTATAGTATATACCTAAGATCGAACCTACTTACTATTCTATATATTTTGCTTGCTAAAACGCTTCTTATTACCCGCTTATACTTGGTTAAGGACCAGTATACGATATTACCACATAGGTTAAACTCGTTTATACTACTAGTCTTATTTCCAAATATTATAACAAATCTAATCTGCAATATTATATCAGCATTATTAACGAATGATCCGTCTATAAAGACAAAGAGCTTAGCTATCTTAAGTTTGAGTTACAGGTAGTATAGCCTATATATCGAGTTCTTAATCTGCTATTACAGTTAAGCATTAAGCTTGGTAATCTCGGCCATATTAGGCTTAGTTAACTATGCTGCTACTAACAAGTCGAAAGTCGCCTCTGGCTAGTAAATCGTAGCAATATAGGCACTGTATATACGTTGTTCGACGTATACTTGTTTCGCTATTTCGGCGTCTAGGCTTACAAGTCCGAGTTGTATAGCTTACCCCTTTTGCCGAATCTTAATAGCATCTATACTCGTTTTAAGCCTATATCTATTAAAGTCTGTAATTAATTTATCCGTTAAAAATACTAGTAGCTTATACTTAAAGCCAGCCTTATCTAGCTCGAGCTTCTCCTTGTCTATAAAGGCTTGCTTACTGATATTAAGAGTATCGTTAGTTTGCAGGCCGACAATTCTAAATCCGCTTCTAATTCGCATCTTGCTAATTATAAGGCATAGATCGAAGGTACTCGGCTTAAGATCAAGATATTTAGTATGCTAGTTTAAATATATTACCTACTAGTATAGTCCAGCTTTAGCCAGTCTATATAATAGGGTTTTAACAAGCAAGATAGTATAAGGGGGATAGAGTGTCTTAAGCTCTTTAGGTAATAGAAGAATCACTTTCCTTACTAGCTGTAACTTAGCTTATATATAAGCCTGGATAACATCGCATACCTACGCCTTAAAACTAAAGTACGTTTATAGTATTATAAGTAGTAAGAGCATAAGTCGCTATGTATAGCGTTAGATTATTAGTCATTAAGTAAGTAGGTATTCCTTATCCTTATTACCGAATCCCTAAGCTATAAAGCGTGATTTCTCGTATAGTAAAGTAAGCTTGTCTTTCACTTTCTAGACAATCCTTAACTTAAAGATCTAGTAGTCTAAAGTGTCTGCTAGCATCTAGATCGCTTTAATTACCCTAGCTACTAGAAGTAAGTTTAGTTCTATTTTATCGGATTCTTAGAATAATACGCTAGGTATAGTGATCTTGCCTTTAGCTTATAGTTTAAGCGTAAGATTATAGTTGCACTTCTCTTTTTCTAAAACAAAGTTGTTAGTAGGTGCTAGGTTCTTTTAGGGTTGTTCGTACTAGCAGGGCTACTTAGGCTAGGGATATTAGAATAGTTCTAGCCGCTTAACGCTAGCCTATTTATCTTGCTTATCCTATACTAGCTCCTAGTAATATAGTTTAACTACTATATTCTGAAATTCTATAGGTCTATTAACCATATCGACGATTACTGTTATATCTATAGCCGAGATTACCTTATAAGGTCCTATCTATCGGTCACTTTCCTAGAATACAAGCACTTTAGCACCTACTTCTAGTAAGTATAGTAGTATATTTTTTATACTTAGTCTATTATATTATGTAAGAGCGTCTTACATAGTCCTTATATCATTTAGGATTTGCAATTATATTATAGCCTTCTGAATTACACCTACTTAGCGTAGTTAAGATAGAGAAGGCAGTACGTCTATAATAAGGCGCAGGTATACGCTGAAAACTAAGAGCGTTAGTACTAGCCTATCTAGGCCAGCAGTATTGTTAACTGCACTTAGTACTGCTTATAGGCATACCTCTTTTAAGCAAGATCCGGCGGTCTCTGATTTAATAATATCGTAGGCCCTTCTTAGTAGCCTATAATACCGCTCGATCTTGCTAACTAACTGGTATACCTTGACTGGTACTGAATAGCAGGTTATACCTACAAGCTTAGCCTCTATCTAGAACTTATATACTTTGAAATTAGTGCCCTTATTATAGCGTAAAATATCAGGTAGTCTAAGGTATATATCGATCTAACATTTCTTTAGCCGCTCCTATATCTCTTTAGCTAAGAGATCGTTTAGAAAGCAGGCTACTTAGAACAACGTTATAGCGTTAACCATATATAGTACCTTAGAATTGTTAATGTTTAGGACGTCTATAACGATCTTAAAATTAAAGTAAATATTATCTTATAACGCAAATCTAAATCGCTATAGCGCTGCGCCTTTAATCTAGCAGAAGTAGCAGAACTTATTAATCATTTTAATAGCGCTATATTCTACTTAGTAGTCTGCTTATTACAGTAGTTTGTACAATCTATCGACTATAGGGTGTCTATAGCGTTAATAAATGCGTCTTAGTTCTACCTCTATAAGTTATAAAGGCGTAGGACGCTCGTTGTCTGCTATAAATGCTATACTTAGAAGTTCAATCCCTTTTATAGAGATCTATAGATATTCCTATTTCTGTTAAACGTATATGCGCTTTCCTAACTTAGATATAAGCTTGTTTATTATGTTATTAAGGTAGATGCTAAGCTTGTCTATATCCTTTAGATATATAAAAAAAGGGGTTAGTATCTCTAATATATAGAAAGTCGTATAACTAATGTCAAGCTCTACTTTAACTGTTCTAAGTAATCGTTTTAAATCCCTAGACCTAAAGAGTATATTTGCTTCTCCTATATATAACTTGTTAATCTTAAGCGATCCAATTATCTTCTTTAGTATAAGGAATTGTTAGAGTCCGGCAGTTGAAACGTCGGCAGCTCTAGTATTAGGCATAATCCCTTGGAATTTAGTCTTGGTATACCTATCAAGTATAAACTAAATAGCTTTCGTTTTTTTAGTATCCTTTTCGCCATCTCTATATAGTTGTTTGCTTTTAGTAATTAGGTAGAGAAAAGCTTGGTTTATAAAGTAAGTCACTGCTGTTTATTCTTCTTTAAAACTAATTACTAGTATTTCATTTCCGACTTAAGTTTAATCGGTTTTATAGTTGTCTATCTGTACTTTAAGCTTAGTATCTTCTTCCCTTGCTTTATATTTATTGTCTAAACCCTTATAATTAAGGAGGAATACTGTATATTGTCTATAATCTTTGTTAAAACCTTTTTGCTTAAGCTATTCGCTCTTAGCTATTGCTTGTTCCTCTTAGCTATATATAAAGGAATAGTGATCTAGCTTACTATAAATCCAATAACCTACTTTAGTATAGCTTTTATTGCAGTTCCCTTGCTAGAGCTCGTTTTGCTTTCTATACCTAGTAGCATCTCCGGGTTATTGTATATATGTTGCCCGGTTTCTCTTAAAAATCGAATCTATAATTGGGTTACTCTGATAGTTTCTTATAGGCCTGGCCTTCGTTATAGTAAACCTATAGTCTATTAAGAATTAGCGATATATATAATCCGCTTCCTTAATGTTAAGTATTTAGCAGAGTATAGCTACTAGCTTTTTAAAGCTTATTAGTAGTTTATATAGAGCGATCTTTAGCTTAGACACTCCTTAGTAGGCTTAGATTATATTTGTAACTAGGAACTCCTTATAGTTATAGAGCGGACTAAGCCTATATTAGCTTTATTAGAGTCTATTAAGCAAGATCTAGAGAATTTCCTTTATAGCCTTATTACTATTCTCGCTTTTAAGGCGTATAGACTGGAAAGTAATAGTATTCTAGACGTATAAGTAGTTGTTCTGCTTAGTACTTATCTCGAAGTATCCCTTTAAGATACTATATAATTATATAAAGGAGATACTAAGAGGGATGTAGTATAGGTGATATTCCTTGGCTTATCCTAAAAGTATATTTAGAAAAACAGTACCTAGTAGGCTATAATCGATCTGGAAAGTCTAGCATTGGTATAGGAAAAAACGAACTTTGTTATTAAGGATATCGTTGTTAGATTTGGAATAGCTGTCCTTTAAGTCCTAAGACTTAATAAAATCAGTTAGGGTTTTTCGATTAATACTTGTCTTGTTCATCCAGCCTATTTCGATTGGTAGGATGGCTATATACTTAGTACTTCTATATATAATGTATTTGTACTAGGCATACTGCTCTTTATTATCTGCTTAAGGTTAAGCGTATTCTTGCCTATATCTAGTATTGATACCAGGGGTTTATATAGATTATATAGGGTTCCGTCGTCCCTTTTAATTAGTTCTCTAGTTATAGCCTTAGTAGTTACCTTAGCTATAACCTTAGGTATAACCTTAGCCGGCACTTTGGATGGTTAGTAGGAATCTATAGCCTTTGCCGGTACCCTTATTAGCCGGTAGGAATCCTGCTCCTATTGCGCTTCTAAGTCTACAAATCGGAAGTGTTATCTATAGGTCCGGATTTGGCGGGTAAAGGGTATTTCTGAACTGGCCGCGGTTACTAGCATAGAGCGTTCCGCTTTAGGCTGCTGTCTGGCATATACCTAGGTCTTAGCCGCTTATTGGTTAATTGTCGTTTATAATTGAGCTACTTGTTAGTCTATATTACTAGGTAGCGTTTACAGCTATATTACTAATACGATCTACTTCCTTACCAATTTGCATCTCCTCCTATAGTACCTTCTATAACTAGGTACTAATTTTAGGGTCTTATATTGTTATTAGTACAATCTTCTTCCCCTTTTCTATTTAAGTGGGAAGAGATGTTGTTACCTACTATTCGTACTTAGCCTAGATCGATAGTCTATAGATTTAGGGGAGTATATCGGGCCCTAGATTGTTAGACAGGTTGTTAGCAAGCGTTGCAAGTCCCTTAAAGAGCTTTTATCCTTTTAAGCCGTCTATAAGGATATAGCTATTGTTAAGCGTTTAGCGTAGTTATAAGCGTAGTTTATTGTTTAACTTATTAAAGTAGTTAGCTATCTAGTCCTTGAAATCCAAGCGGAATTTATAGTATAGATCTTTAGATTATTGCCCTTTATAAGTGCTAAGGCAAGAGAGCATATATAAGTTAAGTACTTTATTGCTATTATACTCTAGATTAATATACTCTAGCAATCTATAGAAGGTTTAGGCGTTAAATTTGTCGATGCTTATAATAGGCAGCCAGATAGGGAATTCTTATTTAAAATGCTCTTTAAGATCCTAGGCTATACTTAATAAAATACTTAATATATAATAGGGGTTTGTCTTAGTATCCTCCCTTCCTAAGGTTCTATAAGCGGAAGGATCTTAGAACACTATAGTATATTAATTATAGTAAAGTTAGTTAGCGATATAGTTTTAGTAGCATTCTCTTAAGTAACGCTTCCTTAGTCTAGAAGCTTAGGTCAAGCTTCTTTAGCCTAAAAGGATAGGTTTATAGTATTAGTTTTCTTATAAGCAATATTGCTAAGTTAATAGGGTAGTTATCCAGTCGCCTGATTAATAGCCCTTAGTAAGCAAACCGTAATCTACTTAGTTAAGGTTGTTAAGCACTTGACTAACTACCTTACTGCTCTGCGTTACCCCTATATTGCAATATAGAGATAATACTAATCAGTATTAGTAGGTTTCTAGAGATCGTAGTAATCTAAAACAATAAGAGTAAAGAGAGTAGCAAGGAAATACTAGTTTAAGTTCTAGTTCTGGATTATCTATCTCCCTCTATCTTGTGAGAATAGGGGCAGTGGAAGTAGGTGGTGAAAGTGCTTAATTACTTGATAATCTATCTAGCTATTTAGTGGTGAGGAAGATGGTGATATATACCCTCTTTTTCACCATCTGTTATTTGTTCTACGCTATTCCTATTACTGGAGACCTTGCGGTACTATTCCTAATAAGGAATAGTGTTATTCTAGCTTAACGCTAGTCTACTAGCTTGAGACCTAGGCTTGTCTTATCTTATATATTTATCCGATATTTATTTAGTCTTAGACTAAATAGGATAAGCTAGATATTTGTGTTTAGTATAAGACTTATGCAAGATTTTATGCATTTGGCCTTGTAGGTAACTAAGCATGTGTCCCTGGGACTGCAGCCTTGTGAATGTTACATGGCAAGGATATGGTATTTGCTAGATATTCTAACATACCCCTTAAAAGTTATATATATAATCCTAGATATAGAATCTTTTATAGAAAGGAATGTATAGCAAGGGAAAAAATAAAAACCCCGTTATAATTATAAGTATATGCTTATATGGAAAATAGGCAAAAACCATATTATACTAAGCTGTAAGTAAAGCGGAATTACCAGCTTAGGCTTATCGTATTTTAGTGGAATTAATTGCTGAACCACGGACAAGACTTTTATATATATGTATATATATATACATACTTATATAGAGATGCTACCTATCTCTATGTATTACCCCTGAGCCTATTAATCAGGGTATGCTCTTCTTAGTAGCATAAGAAGGGTGTTATTCTTCTAAGGTCATATTCGCTTGTTTTATAAATCCCTTTATCATAGTACTATTTAGGCTCTTAGTTAACCAGTCTATAAGATTTTGCTTAGTTAGCTGGTGTACTAATTTCAGCTTATTGTCTCGTACTACTTCCCTTGTATAGTAATAAGTTATATCTATATGCTTTGCCCTTTTATGAAATTCAGGATTTTCAGCTAAGGCTTGTGCCCCTTTATTATCTATGTAGATAAGGGGTATAGAAAGTGGCTTATTAGGCATAAATATATTCCTTAAGTAGGAATAGACGTATTGAAGATATATTGCCTCTTTAGAAGCATCTTTTAACGCTATATATTCTGCCTCTGTACTAGAGGTAGCTACTGTTTTCTGAACTTGTGAATTCCAGCTAATGCAATTAGCCGTGGTATTATTTATATCCTAAAGGCTGAAAATATAGCCTGTAGTAGACCTTCTAGTATCTAGATCAGCTGCCTAGTCTGAATCTGTATATCCTATAATCTGTAAATTTCCTTTATAGTTATATTTTATTCCTAGATTTGGGAACCTAATTAGGTAACCCTATAAATATTCTAGGGCATCGAAGTGCTCTTTACTAGGATTACTAGCAAATCTAGAGCATAGTATAACGTTATAGGAAATATCAGGGCGAGTCTTTAAGGCTAGGTATAGAAGTGATCCTACTTCTTACTAATATCTTTTTATTTCAGCTTTAGTAGCCTGGCCTTTATTTTTTCTTAATGCCACGTTATTACTAGGCTTAAGCCTTAGTTTATATATGTATTTGGAATAGGGATTCCTCTCCTGTATAGTAGAGGAGTCTTGTTTTAAGCAGTACTTGCTTAGTATTTTATTTGTATAACCATGTTGATTTATTTCTACAGCCTTGTTTTCGTAGTCGATTATGATCTTATTACCTAGGTAATCAGTTAAGTTACCTAATAGTTCTATTTTTAGATATTGAGATACCACTTTTTCAAAGGTATTAATAATATCTTTATTTAGCCCTGCTACTAGTAGATCATCTATATAGCTTGCTATTA
Source organism: Phyllachora maydis (assembly GCA_029339225.1). Classification (NCBI taxonomy): domain Eukaryota; kingdom Fungi; phylum Ascomycota; class Sordariomycetes; order Phyllachorales; family Phyllachoraceae; genus Phyllachora; species Phyllachora maydis. The sequence continues at coordinate 662,333 of JAQQPM010000001.1, read as the reverse complement.
TGATTTTCTTTATTAAGTGTATAAATACTCCTTCATTATAAGGTAGTATATGAAAGCCTAGCTTGTCTACTAATATAGAAGACATATGCTTATAGAATAACCTAGGGCTTTGTTTTAACCCATATAGTACTTTATTTACCTTAGCCACTTTACCCCTGTATTTAGGATTATTATATACGCTATAAGGTAGTTCTGTATATATTTCATAATCTATTTTAGCATGTATAAATGCTAGGCGTATATTATATTGTTGGAATATATATCCTAGATTTAATCCTAGAATTAATATAGTATGCCATACTTCTGTTCTGCATATAGTGCTAAACGTTTCCATATAATCAACACCATAGACTTGATTAAAGCCTTGTATTACCCAACATACCTTATATCTAAAGGTCTTTTCTTTATTAGTTATATAGTAGTCTGGTATAAAGCTATTTTGAATTGCTTTCTTTTTAAATACCCAACGTCCTTTTATAGCTTGTTTTCCTTTAGGCAAATCTGTTATTGTATAACAGCCTTTAGACTCTAGGTCCTTGACTTCATCTATAGCTGCTAGTTACCACTGTTTATTTTCTAAAGTTAGTATAGCTTCTTTATAGCTAGCTGGTTCTATATCTATATTTATTGAAAGGATATATTCAGCTTTATCCTTAATATTAAATTCAGTTTGCAGATATGATATTGTAGTATCCCTTAAGGTTAAGAGGATACTATATTCTTCCTTATTAAAAGGAAGTTCTAGTAGCTCGACTACTATTTCTTGATTTGCAGTAGGAAAATTGTTATTATCTTCTAGTATATTATTAGAGCGTAGTCTACTAGAGATAGGCTCTTGTTCTTCTCTTTCTTTTTCTTTTATTAAGGAAGAGATTGTTTCTGATAATTGTTTTTATATTATTCTATCTTCGTTTTCTTCTTCTATATTTCCTAGTAAAGGAGGAAGAGGACTATCTTGCTTATTTAGAAGCATGTTGTTTAGATAGTCCTTCCTAGGTAGGAATTTTCCTTCTAGGATTTTCACATCTCTTGCCCAGATAAGAGTATATTTCTTTATATCATATATTTTATAGTGGTTATTCTCTATAGAAGAGTAACCTACTAGAATTCCAAAGTCTTTCCTTGTATCTAGCTTATTTTTTATTGTGCCTTCATTACTATAGAGGCATATTGAACCCTATATCTTTATATTGTTAATATAGGGCTTCTTATTATAGAAAATCTCCCATAGGGTTTTATATTCTACGCCCTTATATGGTGTGATATTATATAGGTGTGTTGCTACTAGTAAGGCTTCTCCCCATAGGTATAAAGGAGAATTAGCCTTATATAGCATTGCCCTTACTTTATTAAATAGGGTAAGATTTATTCTTTCTATTAAGCCATTAGGCTCTTTGGTATATAGAGGAGTAAGAAGGTGTTTTATTCCGTATTTTGAAAGGGCTATAGTAAATCTTTCGTTGATATATTCTCCTCCGTTATCTATGAAGAACTCCTTTATTTTCCTTTTTTCTATATTTCTCTTTTCTAAAGAAGTGTCTTTAGGGGTAGTATTTTCTACCTTTGCCTTGAAGTATTCAAAGGCTTTATATGGCTCGTCTTTACTATATAGTAATTTAACAAAGGTATATCTACTCTTCTTATCTAGAAAAGTAATATAGTACTTATATTTATTAAAAGTACTAGGAGTTATTAGACTACCTAGGTCACTATAGATTCTTTCTAGGATTTGATAGTCCTTCTTATTAATTGCTTTCTTAAGTCTTTTCTTAGAAGACTTAGCTAGATCGCAGGTAATACAGGTAATATCTTTATTATAAGCGCGAATAATATCGGCACTTATTGTTATATTTTTTGTTTTCAAGAGCTGAACAAGGGCACCTATATTTAGGTGGCCTAATCTCTTATACCAGTTAAACAACTTTGTTATTTTCAAAGGCAGAGAAGCGGTATTAAAATCTCTAAGATCAGTAGATAAATCTAAGTCTTTTTCAAGATTTATTTCTTGTTCTTTTTCTTATTCTTATTCTTGTTCAGTAACAATAGTATTACCCCCTACAATGTTATTCGGGTTTATAGAGGTTATATGTTGTATCACTCTACTAGCTAGCACGTTATAAGAAGAAGATATAATATCTATATCTATAGAGTAGAGATCTTCTTTATTTCTATATCCCTATATAGATATTTCCCTACTTATTTTATCATATAGCTAGACAGTATCTTTACTAGTATCAAAGATAACTAGCTTGTCTTTCAGTTTAGGGACTGATATTAGGTTAATACCTAGTTCTAGTATATAATAGACCCCTTTAATAAGGTCTACCTTATTAGTATCCTTATATTTTATAAAGATATCTCCTTTACCCCTTACTAGTAATTCCCCTGTATTACCCCACTTAACGCTTTCACTTATATTCTTATAGGAGTAAAAGTAGCTTATATTGCAAGTGGTATGTATTGTAGCAGTAGAGTCTATAATAAAGGAGGTATTTTCTTTTTTATTTTTTCTTTCTAGACCTAGGATCTTCTTTTCAACAGTTATATAAATAAGGGCTTTATTAGTTCTATTATAAGTAAGACTAGTAGAAGAGTGAATTGATTTCCAAAGTCTATATATAGTACTATAATATAATAAGAAAAGGAAAGATAGAAAAGAAAGAAGAAAAAGGAAGAGTAAATAAATACCCTTTAATTCCAAAGGACGTCTTCCTATTCGATCTAGTTTCTTAGTTATTAGTACCTTTCCCCTTTGTTATAAGAGGCTATAGTAAATAGTAGGGGAACTTACCCCTACTTCCTTAATTTTATCTAAGGCTTCTACTATTGTTTTTTCTCTTTCTTCTTTATCTATCTCCATTTTAGAAAAAGGACCTGCTATACAAGCAGTAGAAGAAGAAGGGCCAGTAGTAGAAGAAGAAGAAGGTGGTATAAGAAAGCCGGGATAATACCCAGGAATAAATCCACTAAGGCCCTTATTAGTAAGATGTATTACCTTCTCTTTTTCTTTTCCTTTACCTTGATTTTCTTCCTTGTTAAAAGAGGATTCTAGCTCTACTATCTAGGCAAGAAGAGCCTGCTTTTTTATCCTCTTATTAGTAGAAGTTCCCTATTATCCTTTCCTCTTTGTTATTTTCCCCTTATTATTAGGGGGTGTTTTCTTAGAAGAAGAGGAAGAAGAAGCAGTAGTAAGGGAATTCTACTAAAAAGGTACCTTTTCCAGATAAAGAAAGAAGCAGTTATTAGCATTATAACCTGGTTTTTTGCAGTTACTACAGTGACTGGTCTTATTGCTTTTCTCCTTATTTAAAAGGAGGGTATGTTTTTTACCGTTCTTTTTTATTTCTCGTAAGGTATCGAGGAGGGCTGTAATACAGGACTAGAGCATATAGGCGTTGCTATTACCCCTAAAAGCCTGTTTGATATTCTCCCTAAATGTATAGTAGTCGTAGGAGAGCCTATCTAATAAAATAGATATATAGGCTAGATTAGACAGGGAGATATTGTTAATTCTAAGGCCTTCTAATATAGCCCTAAAAGAAGAGAGATATCTCTCTATATCCCTAAGGAAGTCAGCAAGCCTAATAGCCTATAGTTAACCAAGAAGAAGGAAGCCTATAGAAATACTATAGAGAGAGTAGTTTTATTGCAATATCTCCTATATTTGTTTTACCCCTTTTTAGCCTTATAGCTCTATCGTTATCGGGTTATTAACGGTAAGCTGGAGCATAACAATAGCATAGCTGTTAAGAGGGTCTTAGTCTTCCAGGTTTTCCCTAATAGCTTTTATTATTTAGGTATATTCCAGGAGAACCTAGATTTATAGGGACTACACTTGGTAGTTATTCTCCCCTTTTAGCTTAGGAATCTTGAATTTCTTAATATCCGTAAGCTGGAAACGCTAAGGGGTTGCCCTAGAAACAGCAGTAGCAGTAGCAGTGATCGAGCTTTACTTAGCCATTTTTTCTGCTATTTTTTATTGTGGTATAAGGGGAGGAAAGTGGTCGAATTCGTGGAATTTGAAAAAGGCAGCTCTACTAGCGTTATACTGCAAAGCTTAAATCTATAGGTTGCAGGGGCAGTTATCGACTAAGGACGTAGCTATACCGTTATACTAAGAATTTTTGCTATAGAGCGATATAGGGTTATCGAACTTGGAAATCGACGTTGTTGTCAGATATATATATCGAAATCGACAGCATAGTCTTGTTGATCGAGGGCTTAGAGGGAATTAACGGGATAGTACAATGGTAAAGCGGCTAGCCTAATATCGAAAAAGGCGCTCGTTTAATTCGAAAGGGCGTAAAAAGGGCAATTTTATCGATAAAAGGGCGATCTATAGGGCCAGCTATAGATATCGGAATTAGAGAAGCACAGGGAACAACGTTACACTTGTCTACAGCTAAATATAGGTGGCAGGCGATGTAGAGGGGTTTCAATTAATTTATATCGTACGACGAGAAATTAATCTAAACAACGTTGCACTGTTATACAGCTAAATTTGTATAGAGAGCAATAAAGGGCGGTTTTTGTCGATTTCAACGAAGTATAGCAAGAGGAAGCGCCAGGCTTATAACCTATAAGAATAGGGGCAGTGGAAGTAGGTGGTGAAAGTGCTTAATTACTTAATAATCTATCTAGCTATTTAATAGTAAGGAAGATGGTGATATATACCCTCTTTTTCACCATCTGTTATTTGTTCTACGCTATTCCTATTACTAGAGACCTTACGGTACTATTCCTAATAAGGAATAGTGTTATTCTAGCTCAACGCTAGTCTACTAGCTTAAGACCTAGGCTTGTCTCATCTTATATATTTATCCGATATTTATTTAGTCTTAGACTAAATAGGATAAGCTAGATATTTATGTTTAGCATAAGACTTATGCAAGATTTTGTGCATTTGGCCTTGTAGGTGACTAAGCATATGTCCCTGGGACTGCAGCCTTGTGAATGTTACACGGCAAGGATGTGGTATTTGCTAGATATTCTAACATATCTAAAGGGTAGTTACGCACTTCTTAAATACCTATATTAAAGCAGAGCGCTTATTAGTAACCATTACGTAGTACGCGGGTACGCCACTCGTAGCTGTCGCACAAGTGGCGCAGTACGCGCCCTATTCCCTAGAGCGGGAGTCTAAGTAGCGCAGTACGCGCCCCATTCCCCAGAGCGAAAGGCTTATATGCTGCGCGGTCACGGGGATCAGCACCTAACCCCCCTTACCGCAATCAACAAGGGGTCTATATTAGAATACTATCCTCTCTATTATTACTAAATCCCTATACAACAAGTCTTGATTTCTTATATAGCTTCTCCTTATCGCCCTTTATCCCTTATACTACATAGGTACTATAGATACGCTATGCGGGCTATTCCTATAGGTTGAATTTGATAAACTAGAAGACATTGGCGGCAATAAGGTCGTTAATCTCCTTTATATCTAACTCTTTAAATAGTACCTTAGGTATAGTAATAAGTCCTTTCTCTCTAAGTTTATATACTAGTTATTTGTCGTCTATCTCCTTTTTATTTAAGAATAAAGCTGTTATATAGTATTAGTTATAGGTCTATAGCAAGAATCTAACTAGGGCTGTTAGTCTGGATAGTTTCGGTAGGCGTCCGCGTCTATATCTTGCTGGCAGTTCTCAGATAGGCGCTGTTACCTCGTTATTGTACAATATAGGTTATCTAGCGTCTAGATCCTCTAGCCTTTTATATAGCTTAATATATATTGCCCGAAATTACTAAGGTCTAGCGTTGCCTATAATCGTTATAGTAGCGTAGTCTATAGCTTCGATTCTATAGGGTCCTTCCTATCTAGCTTAGTTTAATCTATTAGATTTCTCTCTCTATACTAGGACTTTATTTTAGAGAAGAAGCGAGAGAACGTCCGAAATCTACAGCCCGTTTTAGGTAGCTATCGTACGATTAACGTCTTATTCTATATGGAATTTTCTAATCGCCTTTATAGCCTTCTATACTACCGCTCCTTGCTCTGCTATATCCTTTAAGGGAGCTAAGTCGTACGATATCTATAGATATACGCTAAAAACAAGTAGTATTGGTATGATTCCTCCTATTCTAGGCGTATCGTTTGATACCTTAATAGCTATCTAGAGAATAGTATGTTTATCTATATTATAGCCTAGGTCTATTCTTAAATTTTATAAGTCTATCGGAGTAGGCGATATACTTGTTTAATAGTTCTAACTGCCTAGTATGCTTTGACAGGTACTATATAACAGGTAATACTATGAAGGCGTGCCATACCTTGGAATTCTTGAGTAATAAAATTTATACCTTAGTTGTATAATAGGTTGTCTAGCAGTCTAAGATATATATATAGATCTAGTACTCATATAGCGCGTTCTAGATATCCTTTACTATCTTGCCCTTTAGGAAAATCACTGCCTAGAATACTATTGCAGTATTAATAATATAAAGGGCTTTATCGCCTTTAAGCTATACAACGTTAGTAATAATTTCGTAATTGAAATCGCAGTTATCCTTAAGCTTGAATTTAAATCTAACAGATACTAGATCATAGAGTTAGCAATAATAACAGGAATCCTAGATCTTGCTTAAGATATCTATTATATAATCGTTAGTTTTAGATAATTCTCTTAAGATATAGTATAGACAGTCTGCTATTGGATATCCGAATTATTAGTATAGCTGTTATAGCTGGCCTTTGGTTATATAGAGGATATGTTCGCTTTTTAAGAGATTAAAGAATAGATAGCCCTATTTCTAAACTATAGAGATCCTTATTCTGTCCTATTATACAATAACATCTTCTATATTATTATAGTATACTTTTAGCTATGTTATATCGTCTAGGTAGAATAGGAAGGGTATGTTCGATTCTATAATATAGTATATTACTATACTGATCGAGTTCTCTACTGTAATTATGCCGATAGCTACTATATTCTAGCTATCTCTAAATTTAATAGATAATAAGCCTAGTATCTAGTTAAAATCGATACCTTAAAGTCGTACAAGTGCTATTACTTAGTTCTTACTGTATAATAAGATTTATATAGCGCTAGTGTTCTATAGTTATCCTTAGTATTCTATGTTATAGACGCTAGATAGAACAAAATGTTTAGCATTGATAGAACTTATTATATAATAAGGATTGTCTCCTGTTATCGTATGTGGGAATGCTGTACTCTAGAGAAAATAGGTGCCTGTTTTTCGTAGCTTATTGTTGTCACTTACTATGCCATCGGAATCTTCACTGCTGCTACTACTAGTATTAGGCTGTTTAACGGCATGATATATAGTAATATTGGAATGGGTAATCCTATATAAGGATCTGTAACCACTATAGCCTACTAGTAGTAGTCGTATAGGGTACGTAGGGGCAGCAACAGCGTTGATATAGCCTAAATAGCACTTCCTAGGTATGTGCTAATATAGTAAAGTAGGGCCCTTTCCTGTATTCCCTCTATAAAAGTCCTTATATAACGGTATAGTTATAGGCTATAGCGCTATATTATAGGGGCTTTAAGCTTATATATCACGGCTTTTAGTGGGTCTTATAGGCCTATAAGGCTTATAGTTATAGGTAACGTAGTAACTTGATTTCTAGTCTAAGTAGGTAAGGCTTCGCAATTTCCTTTCCTACATATACCCTCCGGGACCGTTCCTGCCTTCCATACGGCAGGAGCGCCTTAGTAGGTGCATGGCGCCTTCCCGAAAAACCAAATAAGCTAGCGATTTTAAATAATCGACTTACGGCTACCTAAGCTGCAGGGTAAGCCGCACGACTTTTCCTATAAGTTCTGTTTTCGCTCCTACGGTGCAGGGTAGGTACAGGGAAGGTAGGTGACCTAGTAGAAGAGCCTTTTAAGGCTATTTCTAGCGCTTATACAGCCTAAGGAGGCTATCTCCACAAAAGTGGGGCATAAATCTAAAAATAGAAAAGCCTTTTAAAGCTATTTCTAGGCTATATAGTGGAATATATAGCTTAGTCAGCGGTATTCACAAAAGTGGGTCCACCCTCAGAATATAGCTATATATCTAGTAGTTTGAGAACTGAAATCCGTTTTGCCTAAGCTATAACCGTTAGAACGCTATAGCTTATTTTGTACGTTTAACACCCCCTCTATTCTTCTGTTCCTTTATAAGCCTTAGAAAGCTATATAAAGGTAAAAAATAGAAGAATCCTAAGAAATAAGAACGTAAGAGCAAAACTATTCCGTTAGACAAAGGGGTTATGCCCTTATATATATATAGGATAAACCCCTATTATATATAGAAAGAAGTAAGAATATATATAATATTGAAATTAAACCTATAACCTATTTAAAGGTATAGGTGCTATAGCTTTTAAGCATATAGTAATATATAATATCTAAATATTCTATACCCTAGCGACTGATAGACGTACTAGAGTATAGAAGGAGTAAAGGGCTTATAAACGCCTTTATCCTCTTATAGAGAAAACGATTTTTAGCACGGTTTTAAATTTTATGCCCTTTTTTACTCCGTTCTTTTAGCAAGTTCTAGTAAGGAAATAACAGGTAGTTATATAGAGAATCCCCCTCTAAAGGAAAGTATACTACTAGTAATAGCCGGAGTCTATATTTTCCAAATATAGCTATACTATATACTAGAGTACACCGACACCTAAAAAACGAAAAACGAGTTTTTGGTCAAAACTACACCAAATCGCGTGCAACCACATCCATTCGAACCGTCCGATTGAGGACACAACGCCCGCCAATTTTCGCTGCAGCGCTGTCGGTTGCGCGACAGCCCTAGGCGTGCGAAAATGCAGAAAATGGCAAGCCTAGCTGCCCTTTTGCAACTGCAATTTCCTCGTACATGGGCTACTAATACGGCTCTACACCCTGGCAACCCTGCCCTACCTACAGCCAACGACAATAATAACAACCCCCTAAGCCAGCCCCTAAGTACAGACTACTAACCCCTAAGTACGGACTACCTAAATAATAATACGGAAATGGAAGACTGCCAAACTACTACTACTACCTCTACTACTACTAAGGAGACTGCTATAGGCGCTATAACTATAGTACCTATAGCACCTAGCTCTAGCACCCCCCCTACTATCAACACCCCTACAATTAGCACCCCCCCCTTAACCAACGTCTTTGCCCCTTTTCTTAGGGGCCTAAATAGCAGTTAGTACGCCCTAGCCCCAGCCCCTTCTAGCTAGAAAACCTTGAAAAAGCTAGGGAAAAAATCGGAGAAAAATACAGGGAAAGAAGGAAGTAACAACAATGCTACTAAGGCCGACTATATCGCCTTAGTAACTAAGAAAACCGCCTAGGCTGCCCTTAGCCCCCCTAAGCTTGTCCTTATGCTCTCTAGCCTCCTAGACCGGATAATCAGCCTAGCTAAGGATAGTACTAACTTCTATAGTATAGTAGAGGCAACTACTAAAGCCAGGCAAATTACCCTTATAGCCCTGCTCTAGGACCCGCCTAAAGAAGCCCTAGCTATAATAGTAGTAGCTCTAGCACCCTAGAACTGCCCTACTACCTTAGTAACGCCTAAGCTATAGTACTAGTAACACCCTTAACAGCCTAGCTACTACTAGCAATAACAGTAATAACAGCAGTAACAGCCTAGCTACTCCTAGCCTATAGCCCCTACCTAGGCTAATATAGCTAGTAAGCTAATAGCTAGTAAGGTAACTAGGCCTAGCCTAGAGTACTAGGTATTTATCCGACTAGGCTTAGCCTAGCAACAGGTACTTGCTAAATCTGCCCTAGAGGTAGTATAGGCTATATAACAGGCCTTTAGCCTAGCAGTTTAGAGGGTTCGGACGCTCTCTAGCGGTAACCTCCTACTAGTTATAAAGAACGTAGAGATAAAGAAGAGCCTAAAGAGCAATACTATCTAGATTATAAGAGCCTTTAGCAAGAAGGCCTCCCTATATATAACAACCTAGGTAATAGCGGTTAAAGGCTTTATAGTCTATAACTAGGTTATAGAAGAAGGTCTACTAGAAGAAGCTTAAAAGCAACATCCTATAGCGGTTAGGGTAAAGGTCTAGCACCCTTAAGGGCCAGAACGGACTAGGGTTAAGGTACTAATAGCCTTTACCTCCCTAGAGGCAGCCTAGAGGGCCTATAAGAAGGGGGTCTTCTAGAGCTACTAAGCCCTAGAAGTAGAGCCCTAGATCAACAAAGCTAAGCCTATCTAGTACCTATAGTGCTAGAAATAGGGCTATAGGGCTAAGGTATACCAGAGTAAAGAAGAGATCTACTATAACTACAGCGCTAACAGCTATACTACGCTAGAAGCCCCTACCTGCTCTAGGGCACCCTGCTACCGTAACTGCCACCAAGCTTACCACGCCTGCTTAGAGGCCTGCCCCTACCTAAAAGAGGTATAGGCATAGGCTAAGGGATACCTACGTTCTAGGCCTAAGGCCTTTAATGTTAACCAACTGCCCCTATATCAGTACTAACAGCAATAGTAATAATAGTAATAACAGTAGTAATACCCCCCTTAGCAGGCCCTATTACAAGAGGAGGGGGAGGAAGGCTATACTATAGTCTTAGGGAAGAGATAGAGGGGCCGACCAATAGTATTAAGAGGGTTAACCCCTAACCAGAGTATAATTACTGCCTGCTTTAGCTACCTAAGCGGCTAAACCCCCCCTTTTTCTACGCTAACTATAAGCTCTAAAGGGGCTACTAGACCTACTAGAACCCTAGAGCCTATAGGAGCCCCTAGACCCCTAGATGCTAGACTTAGACTAGACCTAGATACCGGACTAGCTAATACTACTACTACTATATAACAACTATAGCCAACTATATAGCTAGAGGAGATGGAAATAAAAAGATACGCCTCTAGAACGTATAGGGCTCGAAGGAGGTATAGAAAGTACTACTTTCTATAGTAAAAGAAGAGATATTTGCTATACAAGAGCCCTAGATTAATAGGCAGATATAGCACTCTACTTACTACCCTAGATCAGCCCCCTACTACCTTATTTTCACCTCTAATAAACAGGCCTTACTTTATATCTATAAATCACTCCTACTAGTAATATAGACTTACAGCTCTAGCTTAGACTGGGCTAGGGTTACTATATAGACTAAGAACGGCCCTTTTACAGTCTAGTCCCTATATAACAACCCCTAACCCCAGACTAGCTTAACCCCCCTTATAGAAGAAATAAAGGGGAAGATTAACGCCTGCCTAGGCCTTTACCTTCTAGCTAGGGACTTTAACCTTTATTACCCCCTTCAGGACTAATATAACCGCTTTAGCCCTAGGTTAGAAGACCTACTGCTATTAACAGCAGAGTAGGGGCTTACCCTCTATACCCTCTATAGCACTATAACTAGGGCGCTATAGGGGAGCTAAGTAGGTAGGGCCTCTACTATTAACTACTTCTGGCTTAGTAGTAGCCTTACCTGCTCCTATACTAGCTTAGATATACGCTTATACTTAGACTACTACCCCTAGGTACTAGATATCGACCTAGAGACTATAGAAACCCTACTGCCGCCCCCCTAATTCCAGTAGAAAAAGATAGATAAAGAGAGGGTAGTAAGAGAGGCCAGCTCCCTAATATATAATATAGAGGGCTATAGATATCTATTACGCCTCTCTAACCTAGCCAAGCTCTAGGAGGCCTATAGGTAACTATCAGAGGAACTCTAGCGTATTGCTAGGGCTATAACCCCTAAAGGAGCCCTAGTAACTACTAGAAGGAAGAGTACCCTTTAGTAGAACAATAAAATCTACTAGGTAGTCTAGGAGAGAAAAAGGGCAGAAAGATAGCTCTAACGCTCTCCTAGCAACTAGGCCCTTCTTACTACCTATAAGTCAGCCTAGAGGAAGTAAATAAAGGCTATAAGAGAAAGTAAGAGAAAGACCTGGAGGACCTTTCTATAAAAGGCTAGAGAAAAGCCAGAGAAGCTCTAGTAACTAGAAAGATAGGCTAGGCTATAAAGTACTACTGTCCTACCCCCTCCTAAGCTACTAACCCTTGGACAAGCTAGTATCTTCTAGGAGAAGGTAAAGGCCCTTTTAGTACGCTTCTTCCCCCCCTCCCCCTAAGAGGATAGCCTAGAGGAACCCCTAATAAGCCCTAGGCTACTAGTTAGCTAGACAGTTAGGCCAGACAATATAAAAGAGGCTATTAAAATAACAAAACCCTAGAAAGTACTAGGACCTGACAAACTCCCTATAGGCTTTCTAAAGGCCTATAGCAACCCCTTATATAAGGCCCTTGCTATACTAGCCTCGAAATCCTTCCTCTATAGCTTCTATCTATAGGAATATAAAGAAGCGGTTACTATTGTCCTCCCTAAACCAGGAAAACAGCCGGACACCTATAATACCCCTAGAGGCTACCGCCCTATAGCCCTACTTAACTATATTAGCAAGGTCCTAGAGAAAGTTATAGGGACTAAGATAAGGGATATAGCCGAGGCTTTTAAGCTGATTCTAGCAACGTAACAGGGCTACTACCGCTATAAATCCACCGAATCGGCTATATACCTCCTTATAGCTTAGATCTAGGAGGTATAGAAGTATAAAGCCGGGGCCTCCCTCCTATAGCTAGACCTATTAGGGTATTTCGATAGTATCCCTTATAGCAGACTTCTAGCTATACTAGACTAGCTAGGGCTACTTACCTAGCTACTATCCTAGCTAAAGGAATTCCTCTCCTTTAGGACTACCAGCCTCCTATTTAACAGCTAAAAAAGCCAGTAAATCCCAGTACTAACAGGAGTACCCTAAGGCTTACCACTTTTACCAATCCTCTTAGTCCTATACCTCTGTCCCCTATACAAAAGGCTAGAGAGAAAATACCCTACTATCTCTACTATAGGCTATATAGATAATACTAACCTACTAGCCTTTAGCAGGGAGGCTGCAATAACAGTTAGACAGCTAGAAGAGGCCTAGAAAGAGTACCTAGACTAGGCAATAACCGCTAGAGTTACCTTCTTAGTAGCAAAGAGCAAGCTTATACACTTCCCCCCTAAAAAGAGGCCCTAGACTAACCCTATCAACCTAGGACTAATAGAGGACTTCCCCCCCTTATAACCAGCTATAGAGGCCTGTTTTCTAGGGGTCTAGCTAGACCCTAAGCTTACCTAGAAGGCTTATGCCAGTACCCTATGGCAGAAGCTAAAAACGCAGTCCTTTACTATTACTAGGCTAGCTGGAAAGACCTAGGGACCTAGAATCGAAAAGACTAGGCTCCTATATATAGTAGTAATAAGGCTAGTCCTAGCCTATATAGCCTTGGCCTAGCATACCCCTATACTTATAACACTAAATAGGCTATAGGGTATAACCAGAGGCCTACTAGTAGCTGAAAACAAGGCCCTAAGGAGGGTTATAAGGGCCTATAAAAGGATACCGGTCCGAAGCCTCTACTATAAGGCTAACGTCCCCCCCCTTAACCTCTACCTTAACGCCCTCTCCTTCTCTAGCTAAGCTAGGATAAACAAGGCTATAGGGAAAGAGGTGGCTAAGCAGAAGAAAGCCCTATACCTTACCCTTAGAAACAGGACCCCTAGGACCAGCCTCCCCCTAGGAGGGCGTACAAAGCAAGAAAGAAAAAAGGAGGTAACAGCCTAGTAGCACTACTAATAACTAAGGAAAGCTATTAACAAAGAACCCCTTTATACTGCCTAGAAGGATTGCTTTCTATAGGAGGCTAGGGCCTCTAGTTACGACCCCTATATAGAGAGCCTCTTAGAGAAATCAGCTAAGGCTACCTTTTAAGAGGAGAACCTAGCTAAGGCCTTTAAGGAGGCCTTCCAAAGACGCCACTATAACCTCTCTAAGGCTAAAAGCTCGCTGCTAATACAGGCCCATATAGGGAAGATAGGCCTAAGAGGATTCCTATATACCTATAAGGTGCCTAGGGTTAATAACCCCCTCTGCCGCTGCTACCTAGCTATAGAAAACATCCGACATTTATTCGACGGTTGCCCGGCCTACCCTTTAGCCTCCTTTAAGGAGAGGGAAAGAGGGGATATATATAGCTTTCTCTATAGACTTGAAAAAGGGGGCAGCGGCGCTATACGCCCCCTAGTTCGCCACATTGCTACTAGACTGCTAGAATACTCTGTTGCTTAGAGGCTAGGAGCGGTCTAGCCTATACCCCTTTAGGCAGTATGTTTTTATACTCCTAAAGGGGCGGTATCTACTCTGGTGAAGATTGGCCTACCCCCTATCACACCCCCCCTCTTTTCCTATGTATGGTTATAGGTTTTTCACCCGTCGTACGGTTTTCCTATAGCACTAGTTCAGCCTACCTAGATATCCCCTACGGGGATCAGATAGCGTAATAGAATCTATCTCTATATACTAGAGTACTTCTAGACGTAGCTAGAGTAATATAGGCCTCCCTAACGCCGTAGGCAGCTAATGCCAGCATAAGGGCGCCTATAGAACTATACTATAGTAGCTAGGACCTTATAAGCCTTTTAAGGCTATATAGAGGAATTAGGTGATTCTAGAGGGCGATAAAGTAGCCGGTACTATTAACTGGTCTTATAAGCTAATCAGGCTAAGCCAGGCCTTCTATATATATAGTATAGAATATATATATAGGGGTAGAGGGTAGCTTAGTAAAAAGCTCCCTTAGGTTGTAGGCCTAAGAGCCTGATAAAAGACTGAAAGCCACTAACTGGTAGGGCTTTAGTAAGTCCGTCAGCCGGCATACACTTAGTATTAAGATATATAATAGTAACTATTTTAGCCTTAACCTGCTCTCTAACGTACCGGAATTTCAGTAGGGTATGCTTAGTTCTAGCGTGTAGAGCAGGGTTATTAACTACCGTAATAGAGCCCTGATTATCTCCATAGAGGGTAATAGGGTGGTCTATAGGCCTGTAAAGTTTAGAAAATAGCCCCATAATCCACTGTACTTCGTGTATAGCCTCTGTAAGTCCATTAGTTTCAGCTTCAAGGGTAGAGAGAGCAATAGTAGTAGCTCTTTTCGTTTTCCAGCTAATAGGCCTACCGGCTAACTTATATAGATAGCCGTAGGTGGATTTACTAGTAGCCTTATCCTCTATAAAATCAGAATTACTCAAGCCTATAGGGACTAAACTACTATTAATTATAGAAGTCCGGCTACTACCTTTACTATTTCTAGAATCTACTCTAGTAGTAGAGGTAGTAGTTAGGGGCCTAGGCCCTTCCTTAGAGTGAAAGTCTCTACTAAGCTTAGTAGTTGTATTACTACTATTACTAAGCTTAGGCCCTAAATCAGCTACTATATTTCCGTTATAGCTAAAACAGATGCTATAGTCTTTAGTACTATTAAGATACTTAAAAAGATTTTTAGCAGCGTTTAAGTGTAATTCTATAGGTCTATTTAAAGACCTAGAGAGCTACTGTACAGTAAAGCTAATATCTGCCCTAGTAAGGAGCATTATATACATAGCTGTTCCTACTAGGCTTTGATAGAGCTTAATTTCCGTAGAATTACAGAGGTGGCTAGCAATATCTTCCTCTAGGTGAAGTTGACTTACTAGCCCTGGCTGTAAGGGAATAGATATAGGCTTAGAATCGGCTAAGTTAAAGCGGCTAACCGCCTCTTCTACATACTATGACTGGTTAAGCCACAGGCGCCTATTAGGTCTATCCCTTATAATCTGCACGCCTAGGAAATAGGCGACAGGCCCTAAGTCTTCTATAGCATAAACCTTATTAAGCCGTTTCTTTAAATCAGTTATATAGCCTATATCAGGCCCTATAAATAGACAGTCATCTACATAGGTAACGATAAAGTGGCAGGTTTTAGTATTATAAAAGACCCCTGGATCTGAAATAAGAGGGAGATAGCCTAGGCTCTTAAGTAAGATTTTAAGCTTATCTTGCTACTCTCTAGGGCTTTGTTTCAGACTATACAACGCTTTAGATAGTTTAATAATATTAGGAGTAGAAGGATTATAGCCGTATTTCAGTAAAAGCTTATAAATAGCCTTATTAGAAGCTGCTAGGTCTAATAGTCCTTTAGGGATTTCTATATATATTTCTTCTCTAAGAGCGCTATTAAGAAATGCCCCTATAAAGTTAGCTTATTCTATTTCCCAGTCTAGAACAGCACCTATAGCTAGAAGTATACGCCAAGTAGGTGGTATACTAGTAGAGGCGTAGGTTACAGTATAATCTAGGCCTTCTACCTATATAAAGCCCCTAGCTACTAACCGAGATTTATACTTAATAGGCCTGTTTTTAGCGTCCTTTTTAACCTTAAGAACGTTTTAACAGGTAATAAGCTTACGGTTAGAAGGTAATAGACTCCTAAGTAGGAATTTAAAAACCCCTAGCTCTAATAACTGGATAAATTCCTTGGTAATAGCCTCTAACCACTTACTACGCTTATCTCTAGGTAGTTTTAAGACTTACTTATAAGTAGTAGACGTACTATCCTTAAATATTACCCTTTTTCAAGCTTTATAGACAAAAGACAGTATATAGCTACTAGTCTTAGCTAAAAGCTTATAGTAATCGAGCTGCATTTTATCCCCCTCTAAAATAAGATCACTATTATTAAGAGGTTCGTTCGTCATAGGCTGATTAGGCGCTATAACTTTAATAGGCTTAGGTGCAAAAATAGGCTCTATAGTTTAGAGAAATGCCTCTGGTAATTTAGGCTTTATAATAGATATAGTAGGCCTAGTAGACTCTACTATAACCAAATTTATAGGCTTATCTAGTAAGGGTTTATCTAATTCACTATCGGAAGAAGATTCGTAGGGTTCTAGCTTACTAGGTCCTATTTCTATACTAATAGGCTTTTCAGTATTAAGATTAGAAGGGTCTGGGCTGACAGCCCCCTCTAAATCTAGGTCTAGGTCTACTAATTCCCCCTCTAAAGCTGTATTATCAGTAGGCTAACTTAGTACTGTATTATCCTCTATAAACTTAACAGTAGAGGTTTTAAGTACTGCTCTTCTAGACGGTATATATACTAGGTAGGTCTTAGAACCTAATACCGCTAGTAATTTACACTCTTCCGTTCTAGAGGTAAATTTTAACGATTTAGACCGTTTTTCTAGAGGTATGATAGCCTCTCCTCTAGCGCCTATAGCCCTATAGCGCTCTAGGTTAGGTATATATGGAATACCAGGCTCTAGCTTGTCAAATAGCGCCTAGAAAGGAGTGGTTTACTTATTAGTTATAGCTATACTATTAACTAATTCCACTATAGCCTTCAGTATAAAGCACCATAAATACTAGGGTAAAGCGCTACTAAGAATAGTACACCTTATATAGTCTAGTATAACTCTAACTGATCGTTCTACTAAGCTGTTCTGCTCGTAGATATAGGGGGCAGAAGTGCTAAATTTAATACCCCTTTTAGCTAACCAAGTAGTTAATAAATCAGTTATTTCAGTACCTCCGTTAAAGTGGAATTTAGTAGGATATCTACCAAATCCATTCCTTAGGCCCCTAAAAAAGCCCTTAATAGCGTTAGCTACTATAGGGCCTAATTTATTAGGTAGGTTAAAAACCCACCTATACCTACTTTTACGGTTAACTAGAAGTAAGACTATAGGGTTTCTATTATAAGGCCTAGGCCTAATTTTAACAGTATCGCCCTCTATTGAGTCTAAGACCCTAGGTGGGTCAGGTATTAAAGCCTTACTAACTGTGACGGAACATAGTGACGGTCATGGAGTGACCCATCTGGGACTGGGGCTCTCTATGCTTAGACATCCTGACAAGCTGCTTATCAGGCTTAGAGACGCCTATATAAGGAGTAGCAGGTCCCGTAGTAAGAAGAAGAATAGGTATATTTACTTCTTTATATCTATTACCTGCTCTTTATATAACAGTTATAAGCCTAGCGCTAGTATTATTAACTTGACCAACTACGTACAATATGTATTAAGCCTTCTTATTATTATTACTACTCTATTATCCTCCCCTTAACTCCCTACTTAAGATATCAACAACCCTAAATTCAGCATATTCGACGTCTATTATCCTAAAAGGCCCGTTAATATAGATAGCCTAGCGTCTCGATATATAGACGCTGGCTTTAGCCCTTAGAATTTAGGAAGATATTGATCCAGACTCGACATCTACTCTAATAGATATAGAAATTCTCGACTTAGGACAGGAAGAATAGGCTTATCAAGCTAATTCTGAGTAGGCAGCCTAGTACAACAAGGCTATTATACATTATCAAGAGAAAATTCAACTTTTTAATATATTGACTTAGGATATAGCCTTAGCACCTCCTCTACTAGTTTGGCTAACCCTTATTACCCTATACGACTTAGAAGAAGTATATAGGACTTACCTCCTAATATAACAGTCTAAAAGGGCTACTACTAAGCTAAAGGAGGCAAATTACCTAAAGTTTCTAAACTAGATTCTTTAGTCTATAGATTACAACGTTAGAGAGACAGCTATTTAGTTATGTTAGACATTAAAGTAGGGACAAGGGTTAGAATAGTACTAGAATCTTCAGCCTCTTATATAAGCTCTAAAGAAAAATAACGCTCTATTAGACTTAGTAGAGAAAGTCTAGATCGAATCTTAGTATAAGGCGGTACTTAGATAGGCTAAGAATGGCCAAACCGGGCTAATCTACTGGCATAAGGACTAGCAGAAATTTTACCAGGTTACGCTAATTAAGAGGATTCTGGCTATTACAGGCGTCACTGCTGTTAGAAGAGTTCTTTAAGCCCTAGTAGTAAGGCTAACTCTATAATAGGCTAATAGTTAGCTCTAATAGATTGTTCTAGCTAAAGTAACTGGCTAAGCAAGTCTACTTATACTTAAGATTATTAATAGGACCCTTCTCGGCCTTATAACAGAATCCTAGTAGTAATAAGCCTATAGAAATCCGGCTAGAGTATACTCTACCTTTGCTTAACTTTCTAACGACAAGAACCTGCTGCCTGCTCTACACTCTAATTAAGAAAGAGGCTAAGGACAGCCTTAAGGATAGCATGCCTAGGGTAGTTAAGGTGGAAATCGTTAAGGATCCCGAAACAGGGGCTACTAATACCCTTATCTACCTCTTCCTTATACCTACCTCTAGAAACCTAAAGATTATAGAAGAGTTAAGCTATTATATATAGGATCTATAGAACGAAGAATTACTTTATCTATAGAGGAGTAACAATCTATTCGAAATCTTGTCTATTAGGATCCCTAGTAGGCCGACCTCTATATAACCCTAGAATTAAAAAGATAGTTAAAGGGTAAGGGGCCGGATACAAAGAAGCTGTAGGTTCTAAAGTCCTTTAGTGCTTAAGGATAGGATCGTCAGCCAGATAAAGTTTTTAGGAGTTCTTAGTTATTACCTTAGCTTGAAAATCAGAGTTAGAATTTTTCCAACATACCTCTCTTTAACCCTACCCTATTTACCGCTACCCTAGGCACGGTCTATAGGGTATTTAGTACTTAGAACCCTACTTATTATCCTCTCTTAAACAGTACCCTCCTAGACAACTACGCGGCAGTTTATATAGTTAACTATAAAGATCTACTTAACTATAGGACATTCAAGCTATCTACCCCTAACGCCGTTATAGGGGTAGGCTCGACAACGTTACCTATTTCTAGGACAGGACGCTAGACTCTAAGAAAGATTTTTCAGGATAATAAGGGTAATAAGACGGTAGACTTAATTCTTTAGAACGTAGTTGTTATAGAGGGATTTTATACTAATATTATATCGGCTATACTTCTATACCGAAAGGGAATCTGGCTATTAGGGGCTGACAATACCCTAAGAGTTAGAGACATAGTAAGCTCGGCTATTCTTATAACGCTATAGGAAAAGTTCAACTTAACAGTACTTGAATATAAGCTACTTGCCTCCTATATAGTCTTAAAACCCCTCCTAACAAGTGACAACGGCATTATAATAATAACAGCTTAGAAACAAGTGAAATAGAGAGGATAGAAAAGGATATATAAGCCGTATAGGGCTTATACAGATCCTAAAGAACTATAGCACTTAAGGATAGGACACCTAGGTCCTAAGGTACTGCAATTGTTAGTAAACTATACTTAGGGTATAAATTTATTATAGCCTAATAACGGTAATCTAACTAAGATACTACGGCTTAAGTGCTTAGTATATACCTAGTTATATATAACAAAAGTAGTGTCTAGGAGGGAGTTAAGCGGAAAATCCGTTAGACTGTTTTATAGGATTGCCTAGGATCTTTTCGAATTCTCCTAGGGATATATAGGCTATAATAGGATTCTCTTTATAGTAGATAAGTTTAGTAGGAAGGTATAGGCCTTCTAGATAAGAGGTAAAAGATAAGAAAACCTTCTTTAGGTCCTTAAAAGGTTTGATGCCTAGACTAGGCAATAGTATAGGTTATCCGTTTGTTTCTTCCGCTATAACGGTAAGATATTAGTTATATCTTCTTAAGGAAAAACCGAGTATAAGAAATAGGCAGATTGTAAAGGAATTAGCTTGGAAATCCCGCTGTTATATATATATAGCCTGACAGGACTTGTCAAAAGAAACAGGAAGACTATTGTTAACAAGTCGATAGCGATATAGTTAGGGGTATATCTTCCTAAGGATCTATAGCCTAAGACTATAGAGGCTACGGTATATCTTTATAACTTGTCTCCTAGGCTTAGGGATGATCTAAGATCCTTAAACGAGAAGCTTCTGTTATAGTTTCGGAACTATTTTCATTTTTACAACCTAACTGTCATCTATAAAGCCACAATTGATCTAAGGCCTTAGCTTAGTAGCCTTTATATATATAGATACGCCGGTTATCCCTTTAAGAAGGATAGAGAGAAGGATATACTTTAGAGACTTTATAAGATTTAACCTTAAGCTTATATTGGCTATCTCGTAGGTTATATCGCTACTATGTTGTATAGGATATAGGTCTTAGAGCTTAATAGGGTAATTACCACCTAGAATATTCAGTTTAATAAGATAGTTTTCTATATAGGAAGGGAGGTAGAATCTAAGGCTTAGGCTATCCCTGTCTTAAAAGAACTAGCAGACTGGCTGGACAAGCTAGCAGAGGAACATAAGTTTAACACCATCCTTAAGACAATATAAAATCTGGATCTTGCAGGTCCTATTAGGCTGATAGCTGCTAGAGAGAATAAGGAAAAGCTCTTAGCTATAGAGCTAGAAGAGCGTCGGTTAGATGCTATTACTAGCCAGGACGAGGTATATACTAACATTATAACCGGACTATTTACCTTAGAGCAAATACCTAAACCTAGAATGCCGAATCTAGATTATACTAGGATTAACAGCTATAGCAACAGAGCAGACTCTCCCTAGAGTATAACTAGAGGAGGAACATAGTCTAAGGGCAAGGCGTATTGCTATAGACCGTTAGAAGGATTTAAAGCTAGGGCAGGTGTTATAACCCGCTATTATACTAACGATAAGACGACGGATAGACTATTAGTTAGAGAACCGGACTCTAAAGCTAGGATCTTAGGGGTATATACTAGTAATACGTAAGTGCTAGACAACCTAGCCCTTTAAAGACAAGGTTAGCCCTATAGCAGTAGGAATTAGGTATTTACAGTAGAGCTAGGCCGATATAACCTTTGTTAGTATAATACTATACTTAAGAATATCTTTAGTATTCTTAATACAAAGAGAACGGCAGTATTATCGCTACTACTCGTTTTTATGGCCGACTATTTTCCTAATTAGCTAGTAGCTAGCTATAAGAGGGAGTTTAAAACAGTATATACTATAGTAGCAGGTGCTGTTCGATATTAGAAACGCCTAATAGAGCGAAAAGAGAAGCAAGAGTTATAGAAAAAGGACTTGCTAAAGGGCCCTTAGGATAAGAAAGAGTTTGTCCCAGGGAAATAGCATAAATCAGAAATGCCGTCGGAGCCTAGGACTTAGAGTAAAGCTATAAAGTCGCCTTTTAAGAAGATATGGAAGTCTATAGCTTAGGCTAAGATTGATTAGCTATAAAAGCTATAGACCTATAAGAAAATTCCGAAGGATTAGTACAGGATATAGCCTCTCCTGCTTAAATAGGTACTAAAGTATAAGCTTAATCCAGACAGGATAGTTATTAGGCTAAAGGCAAGGATTTACGTCTAAGGAGATCTTTAATATCTAGAGTTAGTCAAGTTAACTTATATAGTAATATTAGCTGCTAAGTCCCTTAGAGTAAGTATAGCCCTAGTAGTACGTTTTAATCTAGAAATCGACTTATAGGACGTTATAAACGCCTTCTACAATGTACTCCAGGAGTTGTTTAGCTAGGGCCTAGTAATCTGCAATCTTCTAGAAGGGTTTAAGGAGCTAGGACTTCTTACTTAGGTTAATAGGGCTTTATATAGGCTTTAAGACTCTCCTCTCCTTTAGTATCTTAAATTCTTAGGCTTTTTTAAAAATCTTAGACTTTAGAAGTCCAAGGAAGAGCCGTGTCTATTTTATAATATAGATAGACATATCCTCTTGATATTCTATATAGATAACGTAATGCTTCTCTATTATTGTTAGTATTAGGACTATACTATAGACCTAAAGGCGAAACTACTAGGCAAATATAAAGTAAAAATTCAGCCTAAGGCGGAATGGTTTCTCGGTATTCAGATTATAAGAGATAGAGTTAACCATACGATTACGCTAGTTTATAATACATATATTAAGAAGGTAGCTAAGAAGTATAGGCTAGATAGATCCGCTGTTATCCCACCTATACCACTCCTAACAGTCAGACTCGGCAAGAATAAGGGCTAGGCTACTAAAAAGGAGGTAAAGCTTATACAAGAACTAGTAGGGACGATACTATATACGGCAATTATAGTCCGTCTAGATATAGCCTTTGCTGCATCTTATCTTTCCTACTTCTTAACAAACCCGTTAGCCCAATATATCAAGGCCGCCAGACAGATAATCCGGTATCTATATTACATAAGGTTTCTCAGGATTATATATAGTAGCTACTCTAGTTAGGCCTATATACTTTATATCGCTAGTAACGCCTTCTTTATAGACGACTTAGACTTATAATAATCGTCTTAAGGTTATACAATTATAATGTTTAGGGGACTTATCTAGTAGAATGCATCTCGTTAAGCTACAGTTACTACGTCGATAATAAAAACAGAGCTTCATAGTCTCTCCCTAGCTGCGAAGGAGGCTATAAGGATAAAAAGATTCCTCGAGGACCTAACAGTTAAACTGTTAGTTCTATGGCGGATTTTCTACGATAATACTTAGACTATTAGGCTAGTAGTTAATAAAGGGGAGCATATAGCAACAGCGCTCTGTTACATTAATATTCAGAATATATAGCTTAAACAAGAGTATAGTAAGGGCAGCTTTATAGTGTCCTATATCAAAACAGCTAATATACTAGCTAATAGCCTAATAAAGAATTTGTTAAAGGCAAAGTTCAAGCACTTCCGGGCTATACTAAATCTAAAGGACGTATTACGGATTATAGCTAATAATTAAAAAGAGGGGAATTCAATTACTAGCAGATAACTATCTAGTCCGCCGTAAAACTCATGAAAGAAGCCTACTATAGGGCATTATAGCGCTTAACAGCCTTCTCTAATATACCAATAGCCCGATCAATCTTAGCTAGTACCTATAATATAGCTAACACGTCTATGCGATTCTTATTAAGATAATATAGCATCAACTGTAGAAGAGCCCTAATATATCTACTAATTCCTTGTCTAAAGCGCTAAGTAAACTTAGCGCCGCTTATACTTAGGAATGCCGCCTATATAAAAGGATTATCAGCCAGAGACTTAATCGACTAACAGAAAGGCAAAAACATATATCCTGGTCCGACAGACAGGGATAGGGATAGGTATAGGGGCAGAGACAATTCGTAAGATACTTTTCGCTTATAAGGCGGATCTTTAAATTTCAGCTCCTTATAGAACGCCTAGGACAGACGTAAAGGGGTAGGTAGAGTAGGCAATACAGGTATTAGCCTATATAGATAGATAGATTCTATTACGCTATCTGATCCCTGTGGGGGGATACCTAGGTGGGCTAGTCTAGTGCTATAGGAAAACCGTCTAACGGGTGAAAAACCTATAACTGTGCGTGGAGGAGAAGGGAGGGTGTAGGTAGGGTTGGGCCGTTCTTCACCGTAATAGATACCGCCCCCTTAGGAGTATAAAAACACACTTCCTAAAGGGGGTATAGGCTAGACCGCTCCTAGCCTCTGAGCAACCGAGTATTCTGGCAGTCTAGTAGCGATATGGCGGATTAGAGGGCATATAGCGTTGCCGCCTCCCTTTTCAAGCCTATAGAGGAAGCTATATATGTCCCCCCTTTCTTTCTCCTTAAAGGAGGTCAAGGGGTAGGCCAGGCAACCGTCGAATATATGCTGGATGTCCTCCGTGGCTAGGTGGCAGCGGCAGAGGGGGCTGTCAACTCTAGGCACCTTATAGGTATATAGGAATCCCCTTAGGCCTATCTTCCCTATACAGGCCTGTATCAGCAGCGAGCTTTTAGCCTTAGAGAGGTTATAGTAGCGTCTCTTAAAGGTCTCTTTAAAGCCCTTAGTTAAATTCTCTCCCTAGAAGGCGCCCTTGGCTGATTTCTCTAAGAGGCTCTCTGTATAGGGATTATAGCCGGAGGCTATAGCTTCTTAGAGGTAGCGGTCTTTCCAGGCGGTATATAGGGGCTCCTTGTTAATAGCCTTCTATAGCTGCTGGTAATGCCACTGTGCTACTGCCTCTTTCTTTCTCTCTTGTTTTATACGTCCTCCTAGGGGGAGGCTAGCTCTAGAGGTCCTGTTGCCTAGGGAGTAGCGTAGGGCTTCTTTCTACTTAGTAACTTCTTCCCCTATAGCTCTGTTTATCCTAGCTTAGCTAGAAAAGGAGAGGGCATTAAGGTAGAGGTTAAGGGGGGGGACGTTAGCCTTATACTAGAGACTCCGGGTCGGTATTCGTTTATAGGCCCTTATGACTCTCCTTAGGGCCTCGTTCTCTACTATAAGTAGGCCTCTTGCTATACCTTGGGGCTTGTTTGGTACTATAGGCATTAGAGTATGCTAGGCTAAGGCTGCGTAGGCTAGAACTGGCCTTATAACTACTATATAAAGGAGCCTAGTCTTCTCGATTCCAGGTCCCCAGGTCTTCCCTACTAGCCTAGTAATAGCTAGGGACTGCGTTTTCAGCTTCTGCCGTAGGGTATTGGCATAGGCCTTCCAGATAAGCTTAGGGTCTAGCTATACCCCTAGAAAACGGGCCTCTGTTGCTGGTTATAGAGGGGGAGAGTCTTCTATAGGTCCTAGGCAAATAGGGGTATTCCAGGGCCTTCTTCCTGGAGGGAAGTGTATAAGCTTGCTTTTTACTGCTAAGAAGGTGACCCTAGTGGTTGTTACCCAGTCTAAGCACTCTTTCCAGGCCTCTTCTAGTTGCCTAGTTGCTGTTATAGCATCTTTTCCAAAGGCTAGTAGGTTGGTATTGTCTGTGTATTCTATAGTAGAGATAGTAGGGTGTTTTCTTTCCAGCCTTTCATATAGTGGGCAGAGGTATAGGACTGAGAGAATAGGTGAAAGTGGTGATCCTTAGGGTACTCCGGTAAGTACTGGGATTTGTTGGCTTCTCTAGCCGTTAAATAAGAGGCTAGTAGTCCTAGAGAAGAGGAACTCCCTTAGCTAGGAGAGCAGCCAGGTAGGCAGCCCTAGTTGATCTAGGATAGCTAGGAGCCTTGTATGGGGGATACTATCAAAATACCCTAATAGGTCGAGCTATAGTAGGGAGGCCCCAGCCTTATATTTCCAGGCTTTTTGGACCTGGGCTAGTAGGAGGTGTATAGCGGATTCCGTAGACTTATAGCGGCAGTAGCCCTGCTATGTTGCTGGAATAAGCTTAAAGGCCTCTGTAATATCCCTTATTTTTGCCCCTATAACCTTCTCTAGTATTTTGCTGATACAGTTAAGTAGGGCTATAGGGCGGTAGCCCCTAGGGGCGTTGTAGGTGTCTAGCTGTTTTCCTGGCTTTGGAAGGACTATAGTAATTACCTCCTTATATTTCTATGGGTAAAAGCCGTAGAGGAAGGACTTTGATGCTAATATAGCGAGTACCTGGTATAGGGGGTTGCCGCAGGCCTTTAGAAAGCCTATAGAGAGTTTGTCTGGTCCTGGTACTTTCTAGGGCTTTGTTGTTTTAACAGCCTCCTTTATATCGTCTGGCTTAACCATCTAGCTAACCGGTAGCCTAGGGCCTATAAGGGGTTCCCCTAGGTTGTCTTCTTAGGGGGAGGGGGGGAAGAAGCATGCTGAAAGGGCCTTAACCTTCTTCTAGAAGGTACTAGCTTGTCCGAGGGTTAGTAGCTTTAGAGGGGGCGGTACGGCAGTACTCTGTAGCCTAGCCTATCTTTCTAGCTGCTATAGTTTTTCAGGCTTCTTCTTAGCTTCCTATAGAAAGGCCCTCTAGTTTTTCCTCTTATTATCCCTTATAGTCTTTGTTTGTTTCCTTAGGGCTGCCCTATAGGCGTTAGAGTAGGCCTGGCTAGTAGGAGAGTGCTGTAGTTGCCTTTCTGCCCTCTTCCTTTCCTAGACTGCTTGGTAGACTTCGTTGTTCTACTAGGGGGCTCTCCTTTTCCTAGTGGTTGTTAGGGCTCTTCTAGGGGTTATAGCCCTAGCAATACGCTGGAGTTCCTCTAAGAGCCGCTTATAAGCCTCCTAGAGCCCAGCTAGGTTAGCGAGGTATGTAAGGTATCCGTAGCCCCCTATATTGTATATAAGGGAGCTAGCCTCCCTTGCTACCTCCTCTTTATTCATCTTCTTCCACTGGAACCTAGGGGGCAGTAACAGGGCCTCTATAGTCTCTAGGTCGATATCTAGGGTCTAAGGGTAGTAGTCTAAGCATAAATGTGTCCCTAAGCTAGTATAGGAGCAGGTAAGGCTACTACTAAGCCAGAAGTGGTTAATAGTAGAGGTCCGGCCTATTTGATCTCCCTATGGTGCCCTAGTTATAGCGCTGTAGGGTGTGCGGAGGGTAAGTCCCTATTCTGCTACTAGTAGTAGCAGGTCCTCTGATTTAGGACTAAAGCGGTTATACTGGTCCTATAGGGGGTGGTGAAGGTTAAGGTCTCTAGCTAGAAGGTAGAGGCCTAGGTAGGTGTTGATCTTCCCCCTTATTTCTTCTAGAAGGAGGGGCAAGCCTGCTTAAGGCTAGAGGTCGTTATATAAAGACTAGACTGTAAAAGGGCCGTTCTTCGTTTGTATAGTAGCCCTAGCCCAGTCTAGGCTAGAGCTATAAGCCTAAGCTAATAAGGGGAGTAACTTGTAGATATAGAGGGCCGCCCTCCTGTTTAGGGTAAATATAAGGTGGTAGGGGGCTGACCTAGGGCAGTAGGTAGAGTATTGGGCTTGTCTATTTATCTAGGGCTCTTATATAGCAAGTATTTCCTCTATTGCTATAGAGAGTAGTATTTCTTATACCTCTTTAGAGCCTTATACATTCTAGAGGCATACTCTTATATCTTTATATCCTTTGGTTATATAGAGGGTAGTAGTTGTATAGTTGTAGGTAGTAGGTATGTGGTTAGGGTAGTGACTGATCTAATTCCTAGGTCTAGTCTAGGTCCGGTCTCTAGGGTTCTAGGTCTAGTTTCCAGGGTCCTAAGGGTTCTAGGGGCTCTAGTCTCCAGGCTCCTAGGGGCTCCTGCGGTCTCCAGTCCAATAGGTCCTCTAGCCTCTATTTAGCTAAAGCAGGCTGTAATTATGCTTTGGTTAGGGGTTAGCCCTTTTGTTAGCCGGCCCCTTTGTCTCTTCCCTAAGACTATATTATAGCCTTCTTCCTCCTCTTTCTATAAGGGAGGGTAGTGCTGCTACTGCTACTGCTATTATTGTTGTTGCTGCTGTTGTTGTAGGGGCGGTTAGTTGCTGTTAAAGGACTTAGGTCTAGACCGTAGGTATCCTTTAGCCTATACCTAGGCTTCTTTTAGGCAGGGGCAGTCCTTTAAGCGGGTGTGGTAGGCTTTGTAGTAGTTTCTGCAGCAGGGTGCCCTAGAGTAGGTAGGGGCTTCCAGTATAGTGTGGCTGTTAGCGCTATAGTTATAGCAGATCTCTTCTTTACTCCGGCATACCTTAGCCCTATAGCCCTATTTCCAGTACCGTAGGTACTGAATAGGCTTAGCCTCGTCGATCTAGGGCTCTGCTTCTAGGGCCTAGCAGTTCTAGAAGACCCCCTCTTTATAGGCCCTTTAGGCTAAATCAAAGGAGGAGAAGGCTAGCAGTGCCTTAACCCTAGTCCTTCCAGGCCTTTAAGGGTGCTAGACCTTTGCCCTAGTTGCTATAGGGTACTGCTTTTTAGCCTCTTCTAGTAGGCCCTCTTCTGTAACTTGGTTATAAACAGTAAGGCCCTTGACTACTACTGCCTAGGTTATGGTATATAGGGAGGCCTTCTCTCTAAAGGCTCTTGTAATCCAGGTAGTATTGTTCTCTAGGCTCTTCTTTATCTCTATGCTTTCTATAATAAGAAGGAGGTTGCTGCTAGAGAGGGTCCTAACCCTCTGAACCGCTAGGCTAGATACCTGTTTAATAGCCTGTACTACCTCTAGGGCGGTCTTAGAGAGTACCTCTTGTTGTACTAAGCCTAGGCGGATAAGCACCTAGTGTTCTAGGCCTAGCCTAACTGCCTTACTAGCAGTTAGTTTATAGGCTATATTAGCCTAGGTAGGGGTAGTAGGCTGTAAGTGGCTAGGCTATTGCTATGGCTGTTGCTAGTGCTAAGGGTAGCTAGGTTACTACTATTGTTGTTGTTGTTATTGTTGTTGTTACTGCTTAGGCGGGGCTTCCTTAGGCAGGGCTTCTGTCGATTGCTAGCGGGCTATCGTAGCTGGTATAGGTTGGTCACGGTAAGGGAATGGCTAGATGTGGGGCATAACCCCTATGCTAGCGCTAGGCATAACCCTAGTTAGGATACAGGGTCATAACGCCCTGTATCTAGGAGAGCGAGAAAGAGAGGGAAAAGGAACAGATTATTAATCATTATTATAGGAATCGTACTTGTTATTTTTGCTCTTTCTCTATCTTGCTGTTCTTATTCCTTACTATCTACTAGAAGCCTTTTACTATAGTAAGAGCGAATCGATACTGATTAGTTTCTATTGTTTTAATAGATAGTAGGAGCAGAGTAGCTAGATTAACAACTATACTAGAAGTATACCTATAAAGAGGAAGAGCTAGACTAGCTATAATAAGAGACGGATCTCTTTATTAAGCATATCCAACCTGCAAATACACCCTGAAATAAGGAGATAAAACGCAGACGCGCTTTTAAAAAACAACTTTACTTGTCTAACATTTTTCAGCGGATATAACGAACGACAATTCAATACTACAACTATAGCTTAAAACTCAAAGATAGAACGTAAAATGCAATTCGAAATAGCTAATACTATAATATAGATGTACATACCAACAGCCAAAGATAAGATGCTTAACAAGCTGCCCTAGTAGCTACCGCCTAGTAAAGCCTACCTGCTAGACGTAGCAACCTTCTTCAAAACCCCGGACTATATCGAACTAGGCTATAAAGATAAGAGGATCATCAATACCTATATATTAATAGAAGTAGTAGAATGCTAGAGGTTAAAAATAGAGGGAGAAAGGCTGTAAATAAGAGTGATTAACAGCTTTAACGGATAGACTAACAGGGACTTTTAAAAGGCTTCTATAATCATTAAAACAGAGTTAGTAGAACTACTTAGAGCTAGCAGTTTTACTATAAGCCCGATAAGAAGCTACTAAGACGCTAAACTAGCTAGGTTTGCCAATAATAAGAGCTTTATTAGTAAACCTACCTATTAGCCAGTCCTGTCAGCCACCTCCTTACCTCTCTAGCTAACAATAGCACCTCTACTATCACAAGTTTTCTCGCCTGCCCTAGGCAAAGATATACCTCTACCGCCATTAGTACCGAGCTTCCCTTTACTACTTAAACTGCTAAATTCAGGGCCTAAGCTAGAGAGCTTAGTATAAGGACTAGGAGGAAATAAAGGATATAGGGGAGGACCTAAGTATAGGAACGGAACTAGGCCTAAATATAGAAACGGATTTAACCTAGGGCAACCGGGGTTTATTCTAGGACTACCAGGCTTTAACCTATAACCTTAGTAATACTACCCTTATCAGTAATACCAACTATAGTAGTACTACCAGCAGTACTACCCTTAGTAGCAGCAATAAAGAAGGTATAACTAGCCTTCTGTTCTAGCTAACCTACTAGAGGTTACTAGAGTCGAAATAGGGAGTCTGGAATACCTGGAAATTCCCCTAAGGCTAACCTAAAGGGATAACAACCCCTGTATTAATCGAAAGCTATATATAGACTTTGAAAAAGCGTAGAATAGCAGCAACTGCTATAATAGGGCGGAAATAGAGATACTAGACGACAAAGTCAAGATTTTCCTTTACTAGTGTATAATATTCTAGATCGACTATGCTACTTTGTACCTGGTTTTTCCTTATATCCTCTCTGGTAAGGCTAGGGACTACTAGGTTAACCACCTTAACCGCCTTCTTCCTTTCTACTTGGTTTATGCTAAACTAAGTAAGCATTTTAAGATAGACGCTAAAAAGCAGAACCTAATAACGATATAGAGCTCTATTACTTTTAGAAGTATATAATAAGAAAACCCTGGAAAAAGCAACAAAGAAGTCCTCTAGCTACTGCTTAATAAGCTGCTAGTAATTTAGCGGGCTTTAGGGCCTATTTACTATAGCAAGGAAATCCTTACTTCGAATATAGTAAGGGTATGCTGTAGAGTGCCCGAACTGAAGTTGGCTTTGTATAAGCCGATTAAAGGATTTAAGGAGCTAGTAGCTATACTATAGGGTACGCTAGAAGTAGAGGAAATGGAAAGCTAGTAGTATCTGATAGACCAGCGGTATTTCTCTAAGAAGTTACAGCTAAAGTCTACCCCTAGAAGGTCTCAACGCTGCTAGATTTGTAAGAAGGATAGGTACTACTCTACTAAGTACTTAGAAGAGGAGCAGAAGAAGAATCAACTTAACTAGCTAAAAAGCCGGCAAATCGACCCTAATAAGGGGAAGAAGAGATATTAGTCGTTTCTAGTCGACTATAAGGGCTTTAAGTCTAAGGGGAGTATAGCAGAGGACGATTTTAACAACTATAGCCTAGAGGATTATACTATAGAAGACTCCGCTGGAAACGATATAGCAGCAGCTTTCTTTACTAACAAGGCTTTCCTATATAGATTATATAGGGAAGAACCCTGCTATAGTAGGGAACCTAAAGATATACCACGCGCTGTGCTCTCTTCCGTATAATTTATGCTCGACAAGTATTCCAAAACGGTATTCTAGGGGATTATACCGGATATAGGTACCGCTAATTTTTCAACTGCCGGCATATATTAAGTACTAGCCCTATAACGCCAAGTACCTAGTATCTGTATTAATAGGGTAAGGGCTGGAGAGGCTAGTATTACCTTTAGCCTAGGCAAAGTAAAGGAATCTATCAGCACAGTTATAGTAGATACTGCTGCTAGGAAGGCAACTTTCTACGTTCTAGATATACCTACCCCTTTTCTTCTTTACCTTTAAGATATAGATCAACTTGGGGTATATCTGGATAATACGATAGATACTATGGTTAAGGGTAAGCAGCGGATCCTAATTATCCGAAGATAGGGCTACCTATAGATCCTAGCACTTAACGGTATAGTATGCGCTATATTTGTGTAGGACAAAGCACAACCGCGCTTAACAGAACTTATAGAAACCTAGCTACAGCGAATTCATCAACGTTATAGCTACCTGTCAGTAGAAAAGCTGTATAAGCTCCTTAACCACGCCGACTATTAAGTAGAACACAGCGCGTTAGAGCTTATTAACAAGTTCTGCCACTTTTGCCAGGTTAAGGGGCCAGTACCTAGGCGTTTTAAATTCACGCTTAGGGACGATATCCACTTCAACTATAAGGTAGTAATAGATATCCTAGATCTTAACAGCCGGAAAGTCCTTTATATAGTCGATACAGCCACCTCCTTTTAAGCAGCCTGTTTTCTAAAGGATATAACAGCAAAAGAGACTTAGAAACGGTTAAAGGAGTACTAGATAGATACGTATCTCGGACCGCTGGATATCCTTCGTTATAACTAGGGGACTAATTTCGTGGCTAAGGAATTCCAGGTAGAGG
This sequence comes from Phyllachora maydis, assembly GCA_029339225.1. Classification (NCBI taxonomy): domain Eukaryota; kingdom Fungi; phylum Ascomycota; class Sordariomycetes; order Phyllachorales; family Phyllachoraceae; genus Phyllachora; species Phyllachora maydis. The sequence goes on along the minus strand of JAQQPM010000001.1, from coordinate 630,221 downwards.
CGAAATTAGCCGGTATTACAGTAATAGACGTTCCGGTTAAGGCCCATAACTTGGTAGGGAAGGTAGAGCGCTACTATACCCTACTACGCCGGGTATATAAGATTATACAGGAAGAGGCCGGTACTACTATGTTAAAAACGGCTAGCTTATAAGCTGCGGTCTCCGCTGTTAATAATACAATAGGGCCTAGCGGTTTAATCCCTACCCTACTAGTCTTTGGTACTTTTCCCTAGCTAACTGGAAATTCGCTACTAAGTCCAGATCAAGTTACAAGGGCAGAAGCCATTGAAAAAGCGATAGCTAAGCTTAAGAGGTAGCAAGGTAAGCGGGCTATTAGAGAGGCTCTTAGCCGCTGAAACAGCCCTAATACCAAGGTAGTACTACCTAGTGTACTAGGTATTAGCCAGGAAGTCTTGGTCTACTGCAAAAATAACGGGTAGACTGGGCTATATAAGGTGTTAGCAGTGTTAGAGACTTCTATAACTATAGATATGGTTAACAGTACTATAGACTTTAGAAGTACGGTTGTAAAACTATACTACTAGGAGCTATAGAGGGGGCTATAAGGGAAGCCGCAGAAGGAGGGGGACGTTAAAGACCCGGAAGATCCGGATATAGTAGAAAAGTTTGTCTACCCTAACCCTATACTGCTAAAGAGGTAGGGCCGGCTTAGGAGAGAAAGAGGGGCCTGGGTTTTACTAGAGATTATAGACTTATAACCTAACGTACTACCTAGATACGGCGCAACTTACGCCGCGAAATCCCAGGATAAGACATGGCCTATACTAACGAACGATATACTACGACTTAGACGGACGACCTGCAATTCCAGTATGCCGGATAAGCCGCAACTTACGCTGCGTTTTACCATTTTAGACTACAGCTGCGCCCTTATATCGGGTAGGGACCTTACGAGTTAAGTCCCTATAGGACTCTTCCTTTCTAAGAAGGAAAGGAAGGACTACGCCCTAGCCCTAGAATTACAGTACTAAGGCAAGATTACCATACTAGGTAAGCCGTTTAAGGCCTTAAATAAGGCCAAGATCGATGCCCTCCTTAAAAACGGTATTATTAAGGTAATCTAAGAACCGAAGGACCTCTATAGCGTTAGGGTATTTAAGTTAAGGATGGTTCAGGAGATAAAGGATAAGACTTCTAGCCTATATGAAAAATCAAGGCTAGTAGCCTAGGGGTATAGTAATCCGGGAAAGAATAGTCTTCTTACCTAGTTACTAACTATCTAATAGTATACCTAGTAGATTTTACTTGCCCTTTACCCTTCTCTTCTTTACGATTTTGGGCTATACCTATAGTTACGAGATATTATATAGGCGTATACGTAGTCCAAGACAGCCCTAAACCGCAAAATACTTCTTTAACTGCCTAAAGAGCTTTAGGGTAAATATCCTACTAGCGCTATTTTACAGGTAAACTGCCTGCTATACAGTATAGCAGAGGCAGGGCTTTACTAGTTTGCTACCTATATATAGTAGTATGTAAATTACCTTGGTCTTTAGTCTTCTTCTTTTGATCCTTGTCTTCTGATTTCTACTGCTATACTAGGAAAGGGATTTAGGCTTATTAGCTTGTAAACCGACAATACCCTTATTATTAGGGATAATCCCTTTTCCTAGTTAGAAGAGGAAGAGCTAGAAAAAGCTAGCTTTAAGTTAAAGCTAGCTACTAAGGTAGTAGATAGGCTAGAGGTGGATTTTAACGGCTGCCGGCTTTACCTCTCTAATAGCAACCTTTCAATATGGTAAAAAGGGCAGGGTAAACGCCTGTCCCTTATTAATATAAAAGGGGTAACACCTGCTTAGCAATATGTTAAGTAACGTGCTTAGGGGGCTTATTTGGCCTCTATTTGCTAGCTAGAGGCGGCTTTCGACTTAGCCGTAGCTGCCTAAGCCTAGCAGCCCTAGCTAGAGGACTATAAGCACCTTAACGCCTGGATCTAGTAGCAGATAGATAATATGGAAAAAGGCCTGGTTTATCACCTTTTGGATCTTGCTATAGCTAAGCTCTTTATCTTTGTTAATAGGTCCTTTGCTAATAACGCGGACCTAACTTCTTAGATCGGCTATATTATACTACTAGCTAACGAAGACGATATGCCGGGAGAGGCTGCTTTTCGAATTTACGGAAATATAGTCCACTAGTCCTTGACGAAGTGTAAGAGGGTGACGAGAAGCGTACTAGCTAGTAAGATCTATAGGATAGTAGCCGGCTTTGATATTAGTTTTATAGTCCAGCGGACTATTTCTATAATTTTTGCCTACCTTGGCCTAGGGGCTAACCTTCCGATTATTCTTTGTACAGACTCTTTTAGTCTATACAAGTGCCTTGTTAAGCTTGGTAGTACTGTTAAAAAGCGCCTTATAATCGATATTATAGCTTTACAGTAGAGCTATAAGAATAGGGAGATTTAGGAAGTTAGGTAGATTAATAAGGAGGACAACCTAGCGGACGCTATAACAAAAAGACTACCTAACTAGGCACTTACAGCGCTAGTCGACAATAACGCGGCTAAGATACGTATAGAGGGTTAGGTAACGTAGTGATAATTGCCGTATAGCGACCGTAACGCGCCGATAAAAGAAAGATAGTAAGGGCGGGATATACTATATACTGATGCGCTGCGGAAGAGGAGGGAGGATAAGGCGCGGACGTACTATAAAACGAAAGAATAAAACGCGACAAGTGCAGCAGGACTGCGAGATAAAGCGTAATATACTTTTATATTTTTTTTATATTTTTATATTTTTCTCCTTCTCTTTCCCCTATACCGCTAACAATAAAAGTGCTTTGGCTATACAGGCCGACGCCTATATATAGGTCTTTTGCAAGGCCTTCTTCCCTATCCCTACTAAGTCTGCCTTCTCCTTACTACTGCTAGGCAGCGTAAGAACATAGTAGACAGCGGACTGCCACTTCCGCTAGTCCCTATGCTACTGCTTCTTAGCGGCCTTTAACAAGTTAGTATATCGCTAAGAAGATAGAGGGGAGGGCTTACGGCAGAGGCGGGCTTAAAAGCTATAAGGACTTTAAGATAGCGCGTTATAACGGGGCGTGCTAACGCAGAGCTATATAGGTAAATTAGAGCGCAACTGCGGTTTTATTTGCGTAAGACAAAGCGCTTATAGTAGCTTGTAACTGCCGCCGGCTAAGCAGGACTAATAACGGCTGCTAACAACCCTAACGTAATCCTAGTAATACTAGTCTTAACGCTATATATTGTTAGGACCCTAGCCTTTACTAGCTATTACTACCTAGACGTAGTAAACGTATATATCAGCGCAGGGCGTACTAGGAGGGCTGTAGAGGTAGGACGTAACGCGCTATTACTTACGCAGCAGTATATCTAGAAATTACGAAAATGTTAGCTATATTCTAAAGCGTAGCTGCGCTTTGAAACTTACCTTTGCAGTGCGAAGCGCCCTTACCGCGCTTGTATATGCCGCCACCCTCGCCTTTATCGGCACTATCGCTAGTACTGCTGTTAACGCTGTTGTCGTTGCTACTACCGTCCTCCTCCTCCTCCTCCTCCTCCTCCTTTTCTACGTTGGTAGGGGGGACGTATACCCTGTTATAGGCGTTATTATCGTCCTTATCGGCTGTAAGGCCGGAATTAGTAGTATATCTGCCGGCGTTGCTGCCGGCAGTGCGCTTAGAGCGCTGCAGGTCCTCCTTCTTAGCTAGCTTGTAGGCCCGGGCATTGGCCGCAGCCTCTTTACGCTTCTTATAGCGCTTAGCAGCCGCCGCCCTACCTGCCGTAGTACGGGCCTTAGCCGATTTATGCTGCTTAGCCTTATGGGTGGCCGCGCGACGTATAGCCGGCGTGATCTTAGCCAGCTTAGCCGGCATAGGCGCCGGGGCTAGAGGCATAGCGGGTATGCCTATATCGCACTAGGATATTAATAAACAAGATACGCCTACGCCGATAATACATAGGATACGACGTATATATAGCGGACAATAAAGCTAGTACAGCGGATAATAATAAAGTATTTACCTAGGATATCGTATACCAAGTCGTCCAAGTCGGAAAGAGAGTCTATATTAGCTATAAGTAAGTTAGTAAAACGACAAAGCGCAGCAGTAGCAGCGGTAGGACAAGAAGGCTATATATATATATATTTTTATTAGCAAGACTTAAAAGAGAAGGACTACATTAGAAGTATAGGCTGGCCTATTATTCTATTTATTCTATAGTAGACGGTCTAGAAGTGTATAATAACAAAAAGACAATGCCGGTAGAAAAGGGCGTTGTTAATTGATTAAGGGATAGGTAGGCTATAACTAAGGAAGAAAAGGGAGAAGGAGATAGAAGGTGGTTATATAGTAGGATTAGCATAGCAACGGGCAACACAGATATGTCGCTATAGGTAAAGCGTAATACGCGTTTTATATAGTACTTGTAGGATACAACGCGCGACTTGTCTTACAGGAATAGGGCGTATTAAGAATTGATTGCAGGACACGATATGTACTCTGTCTTACATAGACAAAGTGCGTTAAGTGGCGGACTGCAGGTAAGGATGTCCTATAAGGACGGACTATAACTAAAAAGAAAAGAGAGCTAGTATCGATTGCTAGCGGGCTATCGTAGCTAGTATAGGTTAGTTATAGTAAGGGAATGGCTAGATATAAGGCATAACCCCTATACTAGCGCTAGGCATAACCCTAGTCAGGATACAGGGTTACAACGCCCTATATCTAGAAGAGCAAGAAAGAGAGGGAAAAGGAACAGATCATTAATCATTATTATAGGAATCGTACTTGTTATTTTTGCTCTTTCTCTGTCTTGCTGTTCTTGTTCCTTACTATCTACCGGAAGCCTTTCACTGCAGTGAGAGCGAATCGACAGCTTCCTTAGGCAGGTCCTAGAGCAGAGCTGTAAGGGCTAGCTACCTAGCCTTAGTGGTTACCTCTACTATCTTGCGGAAGTTAGTACTGTCCTTTGCTAGGCCTATAACCTGGTCTAGGAGACTGGAAAGTATAAGGGTGAGTTTCGGGGGACTAGGGGCGGTTTTAGCGGTTTTAGCAGTCTTCTTGGTTGCTGGGGTAGCCTGGCTGGTCTTTGGGGTATTGTTGACGTTCCCCTTTCCTCCTATATTTTTCTCTGATTTTTTCTCTGTGTTTTTCGTATTTTTCTAGCTAAGGGGGGCATGCTGGCTATTGTTTAGTCCCCTTAGAAAGGGGGCAAAGATGTTTGTAGAGGGGGGGGCGCTAGAAGCCGGGGTATTAATAGTAGGGAGGGCGCTAGAGCTAGGTGCTGTAGGTACTATAGCTATAGCGCCTATGGCAGCCTTTATAGCGGTCTTTATAGCAGTAGTGGCTGCTATAATCTGGCAGTTGTTTATCTCTACGTTGTTTAGGGGCTGTTGGTCCGTACTTAGGGGTTAGTAGTCCGTGCTTAGGGGGGGGCTATTGTTGTTGTTTTCGGTCGTAGGGGCGGGGTTGCCAGGGTACAGAGCCTTATTGTTGGCCCGTGCGCGCGAAAATCGCAGCCCTGCGAGGGAGGCCAGGCTCGCCATTTTCGCGGTTTTCGCACGCCTGCTGCCGTCGCGTAACCGACAGCGCTGCTGCGAAAATTGGCGGGCGTTGTGTCCTCGATCGGACGGTTCGAATGGATGTGGTTGCACGCGATTTGGTGTGGTTTTGACCAAAAACCCGTTTTCGTATGTTTGATGTCGGTCCTATTAGCCTATATAGCAATAATCTGGATAATAGGTTAAAGATAGTGTATAACATTTTCGAAACAGCAGCGGCCTTACCTGCCATTACCTCCTAGATACGACTGTTAGTCTAAGTATTGAATTTTAAAATAGATGGATATACTCTGCTAGCCTCTGTATTTTTCTTTTTCAAGTCCTAAAGGACCTAGGCAGTCTTCTTAGCCTTGACCGACCTATAATATATATAGTTAGCTTTATAGTAAAATTGTTAGGCCTAGACAGACTTATACAGGACAATAGTAGTAAGACGCGGTCTACGTTAGAAGATAGTAGTAATAGCGGCCGCTGGTATCGTTATACTAAGAAAAGTATTCTCCTATAGTATATCCTTTTAGTAGTAACCGGATATAGGGCTTATAAGATGGCAGATAAAGAGGGCTTAGAGGGCCGGATTTTTCAGATTAAGGCGTCTTTACTTAACTAGGAGTCTGGCCTATAATCTTCTTAGGGCAGCCTAGTATCTTAGAAGCAGGAGTTTCCGGTATAGCCTCTAGGACAGGGCTTAACAGTACGTCGTTACTAACTCTCTTAACATCTAAGGACATAATATAGCTACTAGCATTATCGGCAAGCCGATAATAGCTAGAACAGAGCTAAGTAAAGTTTAAGGTCAGATCCTAGAGCTGTTTTTACAGGGATACCTGCAATCTTAGCTTTAGAAGAACACCGTTATCTAGCTATAGAACGCTATAGCTAGTAATAGTAATAATCAGGAAGACTTACCACTCCTTGCTCAGGCATAGTAATAGGAAAAAGAGAGCTAGATAAGAACAGGGGCAGGCTTACGAGAAAACTTTACCTTAAAAAGGTAGTTATAAGAAAGAGAAAAGGAATAGGGCTAGAAGGAATTCTCTATACTCTTCTTATACCTAAAAAGAATAGGCCTGTAATAAGCTCTAGAGAAAAGAGGAAAGAGTAGGTTAACCTTGCCGTCGCTATAGTAACTCACAGCAGTAAGGTTGACAATTCAGCACGCTTGCCTTCTTTTAGAAAGAAGGCTGCCTATATAGCTAGCAAAAGGGCAGTAGGTAAGGCTACTTAGGATAAAAACTAGTCCTATAACTTATAAACAGGAAAAAGAAGGTGGTAATAGCAAGTAGGCTGGCAAGAGTGTTATTAACCTAGCGAAGTTTTCGCTAGTAAGGTATTTGCTAGGTGCCTATACTAGGCTTAAGTATATTACTATCTTGATATGCTTAAGGGGGTATAGGAGTTGTAGTTACTATAATCCTACGTTCTATAGGTTAGACTCCCTATAGGATAGCGAATCTAAGGGGGTATATGACGGAACATAGTGACAGTTATAGAGTGACCTATCTGGGACTAGGGCTCTCTATGCTTAGATATCCTAACAAGCTGCTTATCAGGCTTAGAGACGCCTATATAAGGAGTGGCAGGTCCCGTAGTAAGAAGAAGAACAGGCACATTCACTTCTTCATATCCATTACCTGCTCTTTACGTGACACTAACCCTTCTCACTGCTTTACCTCGATCATAGCTAGAGCAGTGAAAATCAGCTTCCTTTATTTTATCAAAATTAGGCAGCCCTTTAGTAATACTAGAGGTCTTTTTCAAAAGACATAGGCCTATATGGCCTAGCCTAACGTGCCACAATTTAGCTAAATTAAGTAGATTATAGTAATCTCACTGACCTATATTAGGCTCCTTTAAAGTAGGGCTAGATATAGCCTTTTCTACTTTATTCCCCTCTATAACTGGCTCTCTTAGCATATAGGGCAGGTCTCTAGTGCCAGTCAAGGGCTTAGGCTCCCTAGTCTTACAGGGACTTTAATAGGGGGCCTAGGCAGTGGCTAAGGGCTCTACAGGCCTACAGGGCCTTTTCCCCCTTAAAGAAGGTCCTATACCTTCTAAAGTAGTACCCTTAGCCGGAGAATTCCTTAGCTTATAGTGCTTATTAGGCTCTATAGCTTTAGATACTATAGCATCCTCTATAATAGGTCTATAGCCTTCCTTTCTAATAGAATTAGAAGGAATTTCCACTACTATCTTATTACGCTACAGCTCTATACTTTTAGTAGTATAACTAGAAAGGCCTAAAGGAAAAGCAAAATTTGTATGTAATATAGGCTTAGAGCTGCCTTTAATATCAGGGAAAAATCCTGATTTCTTAAAGTCTAGTATAGCTATACAGCGTCTATTACCCCTGCAAAGGGTTTCCTTTATAAGGCAACCTCCCGAATCATAGTGCCTAACCCTACTAATAATATTTATATTAATATTAGGTAGGTATAAAACGTAATCTAATACTAATTTAGTATAGGTAGGGGGGGCCTTTCTAGATAATACTTCTAGTGTAATAGAGCCTATACCAGCCGGGCTTATAGGGCTATTTCCAGTGTTAATAGGGCGTAACTAGCCTATGTTAGGCATAAAGGTAGTAAACCGCTCTTTACTATTACTAATATGGTCCGTAGATCCTGTATTATACAGCCAACTATTATAAAGAGCGGGGTCTCTAGGGCGTCTTCTAGGCTGATTATCTTTATATTTTGCCTTATTAGAAGAGGTTTTTAGGCCTTTTCCTTTAAAGTCTTTACGCTTCTTATACCCTTTTAACGCTAATAGCTGTGCTAATTGGGTATTAGAATCGCTAGAAGAACTAGAATTAGAACTAGAGTCGGATTCCTCTTCTTCTTCTATAGCTAGGTTATAGGACCCTAGTATAAAGGAGGCTTGTTCAGCACTTTTAGCACTATAATTCTGCCCTTTAATATTATAACTAGCCTTCTTCTTACCCTTTTTCTTATTTTTACCCTTCTTACTAGGGTTATAATTTGAATTAGGGGTTGAATTAGAGCTATTAGCCATATAAGCTGCTCTATACGCCTTTATAGCCGGGTTCCTAGATTCTTCTAAAATATCAGCCATTAGATATTCTATATTAAGGCTAGAGGCTATAAGGCCTAGCATTCTAGCCTGTCTTATAGAGCTCTTTTGGCGTGATACCCAGCTAGGAAACTTAGATTCTAGAGCCTTAAAATACTGATTTAGTATTAAAGAGGGATCTATATCTATTTTAGCTATAGTAAGCTTAGCAAGATAGCCGTTAAATTCAGCGTTAAAAGCTGATAAGCCTTTTCTATAGGTACTAAAAGTAAGGGCATGGAATTCGTTATAGACGTCCTCCTTTTTAGACTCTATAGGTCGGCTATACTACCTAACAAGCAGCTTAAAGGCCTTAGAAGGTATATAAATCCATGATATAGCGGCCCTAGGGCTACTAGATAAGCTATTGCATAGAAGCATTAAAAGAATAGCTTGATCAGAGTTACTATAAGTGTTAGATATATCAGGGTTTTCTAAAAAATTAGATATCCCTAACGCTCTTAACACTATACTTAAAGCCTGAATCCACTGTTCAAAATTGCTTTCCCCGCTAAGCTTACTATCGTCTGGTATAGTAGATAGATTCTATTACGCTATCTGATCCCCGTAGGGGATATCTAGGTGGGCTAAACTAGTGCTATAGGAAAACCGTACAACGGGTGAAAAACCTATAACCGTATATAGGAAAAAAGGGGGGTGTGATAGGGGGTAGGCTAATCTTTACCAGAGTCGATACCACCCCCTTAGGAGTATGAAAACATACTGCCTAAAGGGGTATAGGCTAGACCGCTCCTAGCCTCTAAGCAACTGAGTATTCTGGCAGTCTAATAGCGATATGGCGAACTAGGGGGCGTACAGCGCTACCGCCCCCTTTTTCGAGTCTGTAGAGAAAGCTGTATATATCTCCTCTTTCCCTTTCTTTAAAGAAGGCTAAAGGGTAGGCCGGGCAACCGTCGAATATATGTCGGATGTCCTCTGTAGCTAGGTAGTAGCAGCAGAGGGGGTTATCAACCCTAGGTACCTTACAGGTAAATAGGAATCCCCTTAGGCCTATCTTCCCTATATAGGCCTGTATTAGTAGCGAGCTTTCAGCCTTAGAGAGGTTATAGTAGCGTCTTTAGAAGGCCTTCTTAAAGGCCTTAGCTAGGTTTTCCTCTTAAAAGGTAGCCTTGGCTGATTTCTCTAAGAGGCTCTCTGTATAGGGGTTGTAGCTAGAGGCCCTGGCCTCCTATAAATAGCAATCCTTTTAGGCAGTATAAAGGGGTTCCTTGTTAATAGCTTTCCTTAGTTATTAGTAGTGCTACTAGGCTGTTACTTCCCTTTTCCTTTCTTGCTTTATACGCCTACCTAGGGGGAGGCTAGTCCTAGGGGTCCTACTTCTAAGGGTAAGGTATAGGGCTTCCTTCTACTTAGCTACCTCTTCCCCTATAGCCCTGTTTATTCTAGCCTAGCTAGAGAAGGAGAGGGCGTTAAGGTAGAGGTCGAGAGGGGGGACGTTAGCCTTATAGTAGAGGCTTCGGATTAGTGTTCTTTTATAGGCCCCTATAACTCTCCTTAGGGCCTCGTTTTCGGCTACTAGTAGGCCTCTAGTTATACCCCATGGCTTATTCGGTATTATAGGTATAGGGGTATGCTAGGCCGAGGCTGCGTAGGCTAGGACCGGCCTTATTACTACTGTATATAGGAGCCTAGCCTTTTCGATTCTAGGTTCCCAGGTCTTTCTAGCTAGCCTAGTAATAGCAAGGGACTGTGTTTTTAGCTTCTGCCATAGGGTATTAGTATAGGCCTTCTAGGTAAGCTTAGGGTCTAGCTAAACCCCTAGAAAACAGGCCTCTATAGCTGGTTGTAGGGGGGGGTCCTCTGTTAGTCCTAGGTTAATAGGGTTGGTCCAGGGCCTTCTTCTAGGGGGGAAGTGTATAAGCTTGCTCTTTGCTACTAAGAAGGTAACCCTGGCGGTTGTTGCCTAGTCTAGGCACTCTCTCCAGGCTTTCTCTAGCTGCCTAACTGTTGTTATAGCTTCTCTACCAAAGGCTAGTAGATTGGTATTGTCTGTATAGCCTATAGTAGAGATAGTAGGGTATTTTCTCTCTAGTCTTTCGTATAGGGGGCGTAGGTATAGGACTAAGAGGATTGGTGAAAGTAGTGAGCCTTAGGGTACTCCTATTAGTACTAGGATTTACCGGCTCTTTTGGCCGTCGAATAAGAGGCTGGTAGTCCTAGAGGAGAGGAATTCCTTTAGCCAGGATAGTAGCTAGATAGGTAGCCCTAACCAGTCTAGTATAGCTAGGAGTCTATTGTGAGGGATGCTATTGAAATACCCTAATAGGTCTAGCTGTAGGAGGGAGGCCCCGGCTTTATATTTCCATGCCTTCTAGACCTAAGCTATAAGGAGGTATATAGCCAATTCGGTAGACTTATAGCGGTAGTAGCCCTATTACGTTGCTAGAATTAGCTTAAAAGCTTCGGCCATATCCCTTATCTTAGTCCCTATAACTTTTTCTAGGACTTTGCTAATGCAGTTAAGCAGGGCTATAGGTCGGTAGCCTCTAGGGGTGTTATAGGTATCTGGCTGTTTTCCTAGCTTAGGAAGGATAATAGTAACTGCTTCCTTATATTCCTATAGATAGAAGCTATAGAGGAAGGATTTCGAGGCTAGTATAGCAAGGACCTTGTATAAGGGGTCACTACAGGCCTTTAGAAAGCCTATAGGGAGTCTGTCAGGTCCTAGTACTTTCTAGAGATTTATTGTTTTAATAGCCTCTTTTATATCGTCCGGCCTAACTATCTAGCTAACCGATAGCCTAGGGCCTATTAGGGGTTTCTCCGGGCTGTCCTCCTAGGGAGAGGGGGGGAAGAAGCGTACTGAAAGAGCCTCTACCTTCTCCTAGAAGGTACTGGCTTGTCTAAGGGTTAGCAGCTTAGAAGGGGGTAGGGCGGTAGTACTTTGTAGCCTAGCCTATCTTTCTAGTTACTAGAGCTTCTCTAGCTTATCTCTAGCCTCTTATAGAAGAGCCTTCTAGGTCTTTCTCTTACTTTCTTTTATAGCCTTTGTTTGCTCTCTCTAGGCTAACTTATAGGCGGTAAGGAGGGCCTGGTTACTAGGGGAGCGTTAGAGCTGTCTTTCTGCTCTTTTTCTCTCCTAGACTGCCTAGTAGACTTTGTTGTTCTACTAGGGGGTATTCCTCCTTCTAGTGGTTACCGGGGCTTCTTTAGGGGTTATAGCCCTAGCAATACGCTAGAGTTCCTCTGATAGTCGCCTATAGGCCTTTTAGAGCTTAGCTGGGTTAGAGAGGCATGATAGATATCTGTAGCCCCCTATATCGTATATTAGGGAGCTAGCCTCTCTTACTACCTCCTTTTTATCTATCTTCTTCTACTGGAATCGGGGGGGCGGCAGTAGGGCTTCTGTGTTTTCTAGGTCGATATCTAGCACCTAGGGGTAGTGGTCTAAGCATAAGTGTATATCTAAGCTAGTATAGGAGTAGGTAAGGCTACTACTAAGCCAGAAGTAGTTGATAGTTAAGGCCCTGCCTACTTAGCTCCCCTATAGCGCCCTAGTTATAGCGCTATAGGGGGTATGGAGGGTAAGTCCCTACTCTGCTGTTAATAGCAGTAGGTCTTCTAACCTAGGGCTATAGCGGTTATGTTGGTCCTATAGGGGGTAAGAAAGGTTAAAGTCCCTAGCTAGAAGGTAAAGGCCTAGGTAGGCGTTGATCTTCCCCCTTATTTCCTCTATAAGGGGGGTTAGGCCAGTCTAGGGTTAGGGGTCGTTATATAGGGACCAGACTATAAAAGGGCTGTTCTTAGTCTGTATAGTAGCCCTAGCCCAGTCTGAGCTAGAGCTATAAGTCTATATTGCTAGTAGGAGTGATTTGTAGATATAAAGTGAGGCCTGTCCGTTAGGGGTAAAAACCAGGTGGTAGGAGGCTGATCTAGGGTAGTAGGTAGAGTACTGTACCTGCCTATTAATCTAGGGCTCTTGTATAGCGAGTATTTCTTCTTTTGCTATAGAAAGTAGTACTTCCTATACTTCCTTCGAGCCCTATACGTTCTAGAGGTATATCTTTATATCTCTATCTCCTCTAGCTGTATAGTAGGTGGTAGTTGTTGTATAGTAGTAGTGTTAGCTAGTCTAGTATCTAGGTCCGGTCTAGGTTTAGCATCTAGGGGTCTAGGGGCTTCTATAGGCTCTGGGGTTCCAGTAGGTCCTATAGCCCCTCTAGGGCTTATAGCCGGTATAGAGGAAGGGGGGGTTTAGCCGCTTAGGTAGCTAAAGCAGGCAGTAATCGTGCTCTGGTTAGGGGTTAACCCTCTTAAGCCTGTTAGTCGGCCCTTCTATCTCTTCCCTAAGACTATAGTATAGCCTTCTTCTCCCTCCTCTTATAATAGGGCCTGCTAGGGGGGGTATTGTTGCTATTGTTACTATTACTGCTATTGCTGTTGCTATTGGTACTACTGGTATTAGGGCGGTTGGTTAACGTTAAAGGCCTTAGGCCTAGAACGTAGATATCCCTTAGCCTGTGCCTATGCCTCTTTTAGGTAGGGGCAGGCCTCTAAGCGGGCGTGGTAAGCTTGGCGGCAGTTATAGCAGTAGGGTGCCCTAGAGCAGGTAGGGGCTTCTAGCGTGGTATGGCTGTTAGCGCTATAGTTATAGCAGATCTCCTCCTTACTCCGGCATACCTTGGCCCTATAGCCCTATTTCCAGCACCTTAGGTATTAGATAGGCTTAGCTTTGTCGATCTAGGGCTCTGCTTCTAGGGCTTAGCAGCTCTAGAAGACCCCCTCCTTACAGGCCTTCTAAGCTGCCTCTAGGGAGGTAAAGGCTATTAGTACCTTAACCCTAGTCCTTTCTAGCCCTTAGGGGTACTAGACTTTTGCCCTAACTACTGTAGGGTGCTGCTTTTTAGCCTCTTTTAGTAGGCCTTCCTCTATAACCCGGTTATAGACTATAAGGCCTTTAACCGCTACTGCCTAGGTTATAGTATATAGGGAGGCCTTCTCTCTAAAGGCCCTTGTAATCTAGGTAATGTTGTTCTCTAGGCTCTTCTTTATCTCTACGTTCTCTATAACTAGTAGGAGGTTACTGCTAGGGAGCGTCCGAACCCCCTAAACAGCTAGGCTAGAGGCCTGTTAGATAGCCTATACTACCTCTAGGGCAGATTTAGCTAGTACCTGTTATTAGGCTAAGCCTAGTCGGATAAGCACCTAGCATTCTAGGCCAGGCCTAGTTACCTTGTTAGCTGTTAGCTTACTAGCTATATTAGCCTAGGTAGGAGCTATAGGCTAGAAGTGGCTAGGCTATTACTATTATTGCTACTATTGTTACTAGTAGTAGCTAGGCTACTAAGGGTATTACTAGTACTATAGTTTAGGCGTTCCTAGGGCAGTAGGGCGGTTTTAGGGTACTAGAGCTATTACTATAGCTAGGGCTTCTTTAGAAGGGTCCTAGAGCAGGGCTATAAGGGCGATTTACCTAGCTTCAGTAGTCGCTTCTACTATATTATAGAAGTTAGTACTGTCCTTAGCTAGGCTAATTATCCGGTCTAGGAGGCTAGAGAGCGTTAGGACAAGCTTAGAGGGGCTAAGGGCAGCCTAGGTGGGTTTCTTGGTTGCTAGGGTGATATAGTCGGCCTTAGCAGTACTATTATTGTTTTCTTCTTTCCCTGTATTTTTCTCTGATTTTTTTCCTGGTTTTTTCGAGGTTTTCTAGCTAGAGGGGGTCAGGGCTAGGGCATACTAGCTGCCATTTAGGCCTCTAAGGAAAGGGGCAAAGACGTTGGTTAAGGGAGGGGCGCTAATTGTAGGGGCGTTGATAGTAGAGGGGGTGCTAGAGCTAGGTGCTATAGGTACTATAGTTATAGCACCTATAGCAGTCTCTTTAACAGTAGTAGAAGTGGTAGTTTAGCAGTCTTCTATCTCTATATCGTTGTTTAGATAGTCTGTACTTAGGGGTTAGTCTATACTTAGGGGCTAGCTTAGGGGGTTATTATTGTTGTTGTTAGCTATAGGTAGGATAGGGTTGCTAGGGCGTAGAGCTATATTAGTAGCCTATATATAAGGAAATTGCAGTTGCAAGAGGGCAGCTAGGCTTGCCATTTTCTGCATTTTCGCACGCCTAGGGCTGTCGCACAACCGACAGCGCTATAGCGAAAATTAGCAGGCGTTGTATCCTCGATCGGACGGTTCGAATAGATGTGGTTGCACGCGATTTGGTGTGGTTTTGACCAAAAACCCGTTTTCGTATGTTTGATGTCGGTTTTAGTGTACAATCCGTCTGGTATAGTATAGGCCTTTTTAGAAAGCTTCTTTACTATACTACTAGTAATAGTATCCTTAAAGCCTTCCTTAGACCCTGTATCTATAGGGGGGTCTAAATTACTAGTAGCTGTATTATCTATAGCTGGCCCTAGATAGGGCTCTTTCCCAGGGGGACGTAGAGGAGAATCTAAATCTATAGTACCGCTAAAAGGATCAAATCTAGGACTATAGCTAGTTTTTCCAGTAGTAGTAGCCGCAGTGTTACTACTATTAGTTAAAGAAGCTAAAGTAGAAGATATATTCTTTATAGTGCTAACGCTATCCTCGACAGAGGCTTCTAGGGTATTTAGACTTAAAAGTAGTGTTTTTATATCACTAGATTGGCTAGCTATAACTTGCTTATGAGATTTTATATGCTGTTTTAGGACTTCTATAACCTCGCTATAGTCTTTGCTATCTTCCTTATCTTCTAATAGGGTTTGTATAGGTAGTAGAGGCCTAGAAGATTACCCTGGATCAGCTGGGTTACTAGCCCTTTTAGGCGCTATACCCTTCCCTTTAGCTTAATCCGCTATTGTAAATAGGCTACTATTTACTTTTTAGTGCTAGCTAAAGCACTTAATTAGCTTCCAGTTTACTAAAGCTAATTAGCTAGCTTACTAATTATAGTAGTGATTTTCTAGGCTAGTCTTAGCGCTTAGTAGGTTTATAGCGCTGCCTACTTGCTGCTTAGTAGGGCTTTCTAGTAGAAATTCTAAACTAGGCTCTAAGGGCTAGAGACTTCGACGTAGGGACTAAACTACCGCCTATAGATATATCTATAGAAAGGGCTCTATAGTAGGGAAATATAGGTCTTTAGCGTCAGAAATTCTAAAATGCTAGCCTTTCTACTTCCAGCTATAAGTAGAAAGGTCTTTTAGTATAGGTAAGTATACTAGCCTAAGTGTATAAGAGCCCTAAATGCTTGTCAATACTATAGGACTTAGATTTTTTAGCGATTTCTCCTTCTAGATTTTCAGGCTTTTTAGTCCTTAAATAGCCTTTAATAAGATGTAATATATAGCTTTTTAGAGCTAATATAGTACTATATTTTCAGCTATAAGAGGCTTAAATAGCCCTATATATATAGGCAGAGGTAGCGCTTTGAAATTGGACTCTAACGATAACTATCCTATAGGCTATCCGGGCTTATAACCTATTGGAATAGGTAATCCTATATAAGGATCTGTAACAACTATAGCCTACTAGTAGTAGTTGTATAGGGTACGTAGGGGCAGCAATAGCGTTGATATGGCCTAAATAGCACTTCCTAGTGTTAAACGTACAAAATAAGCTATAGCGCTCTAACGGTTATAGCTTAGGCAAAACGGATTTCAGTTCTCGAACTACTAGATATATAGCTTTATTCTGAGGGTGGACCCACTTTTGTGGATACCGCTGACTAAGCTATATACTCTACTATATAGCCTAGAAATAGCTTTAAAAGGCTTTTCTATTTTTAGATTTATGCCCTACTTTTGTGGAGACAGCCTCCTTAGGCTGTATAAGCGCTAGAAATAGCCTTAAAAGGCTCTTCTACTAGGTTACCTACCTACCCTGTACCTACCCTGCACTGTAGGAGCGAAAACAGAACTTACAGGAAAAGTCGTGCGGCTTACCCTGCAGCTTAGGTGGCCGTGAGTCGATTATTTAAAATCGCCAGCTTATTTGGTTTTTCGGGAAGTGGCCATGCACCTACTAAGGCACTCCTGCCGTATAGAAGGCAGGAACGGTCCTGGAGGGTATATGTAGGGAAGGAAATTGCGAAGCCTTACCCACTAGACTAGAAATCAAATTATACGTTACCTACAACTATAAGCCTTATAGGCCTATAAGACCCACTGAAAGCCGTGATATATAAGCTTAAAGCCCCTATAATATAGCGCTATAGCCTATAACTATACTGTTATATAAGGACTTTTATAGAGGGAATATAGTAAAGGGCCCTACTTTACTATATTAGCATATACCTAGGAAGTGCTATTTAGGCTATATCAACGCTGTTGCTGCCCCTACGTACCCTATACGACTACTACTAGTAGGCTATAGTGGTTATAGATCCTTATATAGGATTACCCATTCTAAAAGGTTATGAGCCCGGATAGCCTGTGGGATAGTTATCGTTAGAGTCCATTTTCAAAGCGCTACCTCTGCCTATATATATAGGGCTATTTAAGCCTCTTATAGCTGAAAATATAGTACTATATTAGCCCTAAAAAGCTATATATTACATCTTATTGAAGGCTATTTAAGGACTAAAAAGCCTGAAAATCTAGAAGGATAAATCGCTGAGAAATCTAAGTCCTATAGTATTGACGAGCATTTGGGGCTCTTATACGCTTAGGCTAGTATACTTACCTATACTAAAAGACCTTTCTGCTTATAGCTGGAAGTGGAAAGGCTAGCGTTTTAGAATTTCTAGCGCTAAAGACCTATATTTCCCTACTATAGAGCCCTTTCTATAGATATATCTATAGGCGGTAGTTAAGTCCCTACGTCGAAGTCTCTAGTCCCTAGAGCCTAGTTTAGAATTTCTACTAGAAAGCCCTACTAAGCAGTAAGTAGGCAGCGCTATAAACCTACTAAGCGCTAAGACTAGCCTAGAAAATCACTACTATAATTAGTAAGCTAGCTAATTAGCTTTAGTAAACTGGAAGCTAATTAAGTGCTTTAGCTAGTACTAAAAAGTAAATAGTAGCCTATTTACAATAGCGGATTAAGCTAAAGGGAAGGGTATAGCGCCTAAAAGGGCTAGTAACCCAGCTGATCCAGGGTAATCTTCTAGGCCTCTACTACCTATACGAACCCTATTAGAAGATAAGGAAGATGGCGAAGACTATAGCGAGGTTATAGAAGTCCTTAAACAGCATATAAAATCTCATAAGCAAGTTATAGCTAGCCAATCTAGTGATATAAAAACACTACTTTTAAGTCTAAATACCCTAGAAGCCTCTATCGAGGATAGCGTTAGCGCTATAAAGAATATATCTTCTACTTTAGCTTCTTTAACTAATAGTAGTAACACTGCGGCTACTACTACTGGAAAAACTAGCTATAGTCCTAGATTTGATCCTTTTAGCGGTACTATAGATTTAGATTCTCCTCTACGTCCCCCTGGGAAAGAGCCCTATCTAGGGCCGGCTATAGATAATACAGCTACTAGTAATTTAGACCCCCCTATAGATATAGGGTCTAAGGAAGGCTTTAAGGATACTATTACTAGTAGTATAGTAAAGGAGCTTTCTAAAAAGGCCTATACTATACCGGACGATAGTAAGCTTAGCAGGGAAAGCAATTTTGAATAGTGGATTCAGGCTTTAAGTATAGTGCTAAGAGCGTTAGGGATATCTAATTTTTTAGAAAACCCTAATATATCTAACACTTATAGCGACTCTGATCAAGCTGTTCTTTTAATGCTTCTACGTGATAGCTTATCTAGTAGCCCTAGGGCTGCTATATCGTAGATTCATATACCTTCTAAGGCCTTTAAGCTACTTGTTAGGTAGTATAGCCGACCTATAGAGTCTAAAAAGGAGGACGTCTATAACGAATTCCACGCCCTTACCTTTAGTACCTATAAAAAAGGCTTATTAGCTTTTAACGCTGAATTTAACGGCTATCTTGCCAAGCTTACCATAGCTAAAATAGATATAGATCCCTCTTTAATACTAAATCTGTCGATTGCTAGCGGGCTATCGTAGCTGGTATAGGTTGGTCACGGTAAGGGAATGGCTAGATATGGGGTATAACCCCCATGCTAGCACTAGGCATAACCCTAGTCAGGATATAGGGCTACAACGCCCTGTATCTAGGAGAGCGAGAAAGAGAGGGAGAGAGAATATATTATCAATCATTACTATAGGAATCGTACTTGTTATTTTGCTCTTTCTCTATCTTGCTATTCTTGTTCCTTACTATCTACCGGAAGCCTTTTACTATAGTAAGAGCGAATTAACATTAATTAGTTTTTATTGTTTTAATAGATAGTAGGAGTAGAGTAGCTAGATTAACGACTATACTAGAAGTATACCTATAAAAAGGAAGAGCTAGGCTAGCTATAATAAAAGACAGATCTCTTTATTAAGCATATCTAACCTATAAACATACCTTGAAATAAGGAGATAAAACGCAGATACGCTTTTGAAAAACGACTTTACTTGTCCGACATTTTTCGGCGGATATAACGAACGATAATTCGATACTGTAACTATAGCTTAAAACCTAAAGACAGAATGCAATATGCGATTCGAAATAGCCGATACTACGATATAGATATATATACCGATAGCTAAAGATAAAATGCTTAATAAGCTGCCCTAGTAGCTACTACCTAGTAAAGCCTACCTACTAGACATAGTAACCTTCTTTAAAACCCTAGACTATATTAAACTAGGCTATAAAGATAAGAGGATTATTAATACCTATATATTAATAGAAATAGTAGAATACTAGAGGTTAAAAATAGAGGGAGAAAGGCTGTAAATAAGGGTAATTAATAGCTTTGATAGGTAGACTAATAGGGACTTTTAGAAGGCTTCTATAATCATTAAAACAGAGTGAGTAGAACTGCTTAGAGCTAGTAGTTTTACTATAAGCCTAATAAGAAGCTACTAAGACGCTAAACTAGCTAGGTTTGCCAATAATAAGAGCCTTATTAGTAAACCTACCTATTAGCTAGTCCTATTAGCCACCTCCTTATCTTTCTGGCTAATAATAGTATCTCTATTATTATAAGTTTTCTTGCCTGCCTTAGGCAAAGGTATACCTCTACTGCTATTAGTACTAGGCTTCCCTTTACTACCTAAACTGCCAAATTCAGGGCCTAAGCTAGGGAGCTTAGTATAAGGACTAGGAGGAAATAGAGGATATAGGGGAGGACCTAAGTATAGGAATAGAACTAGGCCTAAATATAGAAACAGATTTAACCTAGGGTAACTAGGGTTTATTCTAGGACTACTAGGCTTTAACCTATAACCTTAGTAATACTACCCCTATTAGTAATACTAACCGTAGTAGTACTACTAGTAGTACTACCCTTAGTAGTAGTAACAAAGAAGGTATAATTAGCCTTCTATTCTATCTTACCTACTAGAGGTTATTAAAGTCGAAATAGGGAGTCTAGAATACCTGGAAATTCCCCTAAGGCTAACCTAGAGGGATAACAACCCTTATATTAATCGAAAGCTATATATAGACTTTAGAAAAGTATAGAATAGTAGTAACTGCTATAATAAGGCAGAAATAGAGATACTGGATAATAAAGTTAAGATTTTCCTTTACTAGTATATAATGTTCTAGATTAACTATACTGCTTTATACCTGGTTTTTCCCTATATCCTCTCTAGTAGGGCTAGGGACTACTAGGTTAACTACCTTAACTGCCTCCTTCCTTTCTACTTAGTTTATACTAAACTAAGTAAGCATTTCAAGATAGATACTAAAAAGCAGAACCTAGTAATAATATAAAGCTTTATTACTTTTAGAAGTGTATAATAAGAAAACCCTAGAAAAAGTAATAAAGAAGTCCTCTAGCTACTACTTGATAAGCTACTAGTAATTCAATAGGCTTTAGGGCCTATTTACTATAGTAAGGAAATCCTTACTTTGAATATAGTAAGGGCATACTATAGAGTGCCTAAACTGAAGTTAGCTTTATATAAGCCGATCAAAGGATTTAAGGAGCTAGCAGCTATACTATAGGGCATACTAGAAGTAAAGGAAATGGAAAGCTAGTAGTATCTAACAGACCAGCGGTATTTCTCTAAGAAGTTATAACTAAGGTCTACCCCTAGAAGGTCTTAACGCTACTAGATTTATAAGAAGGATAGGTACTACTCTACTAAGTACTTAGAAGAGGAGCAGAAGAAGAATCGACTTAACTAGCTAAAAAGCTGGTAAATCGACCCTAATAAGGGGAAAAAGAGATATTAGTCGTTTCTAGTCGACTATAAGGGCTCTAAGTCTAAAGGGAGTATAGTAAAGGACGATTTTGACAACTATAGCCTAGAGGATCATACTATAGAAGACTCTGCCGGAAACGATATAGCAGTAGCTTTCTTTACTAATAAGGCTTTTCTATATAGATTATATAGGGAAGAACCCTGCCATAGTAGGGAACCTAAAGATATACTATACGCTACGCTCTCTTCTACGTAATTTATGCTTAACAAGTATTCCGAAACGGTATTCTAGGGGATTATGCTAGATATAGGTACCGCTAATTTTTCAACTGCCGGTATACGTTAAGTACTAGCCCTATAACGCCAAGTGCCTAGTATCTATATTAATAGGGCAAGGGCTGGAGAGGCTAGTATTACCTTTGGCCTAGGCAAAGTAAAGGAATCTATTAGTATAGTTATAATAGATACTGCTACTAGGAAGGTAACTTTCTATATTCTAGACATACCTACCCCTTTTCTTCTTTACCTTTAAGATATAGATCGGCTCAGGGTATACCTAGATAATATAATAGATACTATAGTTAAGGGTAAGTAGCGGATCCCGATTATCTAAAGATAGGGCTACCTATAGATCCTAGTACTTAACGGCATGGTATATGCTGTGTTTATATAGGACAAAGCGCGACTACGCTTAACAGAACTTACAGAATTCCAGCTATGGCGAATTTATCGACGTTATAGCTACCTATTAGTAGAAAAGCTGTATAAGCTCCTTAGCTATACCGACTATTAAGTAGAATATAGTACGTTAGAGCTTATTAATAAGTTCTGCTACTTCTACTAGGTTAAGGGGCTAGTACCTAGGCGTTTTAAATTCATACTTAGGGATAATATCTACTTTAACTATAAGGTAGTAGTGGATATCCTAGATCTTAACAGCTAGAAAGTCCTCTATATGGTTAATACGGCTACCTTCTTTCAAGCAGCCTGTTTTCTAAAGGATATAACGGTAAAAGAGACTTAGGAACGGTTAAAGGAGTGCTGGATAGATACGTATCTTAGGCTGCTAGATATCCTTTGTTATAACTAGGGGACTAATTTTATAGCTAAGGAATTCCAGGTAGAGGCGAAATTAGCTGGTATTACAGTAGTAGACGTCCTGGTTAAGGCTTATAACTCAGTAGGGAAGGTAGAGCGCTACTACGCCCTACTACGCCAGGTATACGAGATTATACGGGAAGAGGCCGGCACTACTATGTCGAAAACGGCTAGCTTATAAGCCGCGGTCTCTGCTATTAATAATATAGCAGGGCCTAGCGGTTTAATCCCTACCCTGCTGGTCTTTAGTGCTTTTCCCCGGCTAACTGGAAATTCGCTACTAAGTCCAGATCAAGTTATAAGGGCAAAAGCTATTGAAAAAGCAATAGCTGAGCTTAAGAGGTGACAAGGTAGGCGGGCTATTAGGGAGGCTCTTAGCCGCCGAAACAGCCCTAATACTAAGGTAGTACTACCTAGTATACTAGGTATTAGCTAGGAAGTCTTGGTCTACTACGAAAATAACAGGTAGACCAGGCTATATAAGGTATTAGCGGTATTAGAGACTTCTATAACTATAGATATAGTTAATAGTACTATGGACTTTAGGAGTATAGTTGTAAAACTGTACTACTAGGAGCTATAGAAGGGGCTATAAGGGGAGCCGGAGGAGGAGGGGGACGCCGAAGACCTAGAAGATCCGGATATAGCGGAAAAGTTCGTCTATCCTAACCCTATACTGCTAAAGAGGCAGGGCTAGCCTAGGAGAGAAAGAGGGGCCTAGGTTTTACCAGAGATTATAGACCTATAACCCGATATACTGCCTAGATATAGCGCGACTTATACTGCGAAATCCTAGGATAAGACGCAGCCTATACTAACGAATAACATACTACAACTTAGACAGACAACCTGCAATTCCGGTATGCTGGACAAGCCGCAATTTATACTACGTTTTACCATTTCAGACTATAGCTATGCCCTTGTATCTAGTAGGGACTTTACGAGTTAAGTCCCTATAGAACTCTTCCTTTCTAAGAAGGAGAAGAAGGACTATACCCTAGCCCTGGAATTACGGTACTAAGGTAAGATTACTATGCTAGGTAAGCCGTTTAAGGCCTTAGATAAGGCCAAGATTGACGCCCTCCTTAAAAACAGCGTTATTAAGGTGATCTAAGAGCCGAAGGACCTCTATAGCATTAAGGTATTTAAGTTAAAGATAGTTTAGGAGGTAAAGGATAAGACTTCTAGCCTATATGAAAAATCAAGGCTAGTAGCCTAGGGGTATAGTAATCTAAGAAAGAATAGTCTTCTTACCTAGTTACTAACCATCTAACGGTATGCCTAGTGGATTTTACTTGCCCTTTACCCTTTTCTTCTTTATAATTTTAGGCTATACCTATAGTTATAAGATATCATATAGGCGTATATGTAGTCCGAGATAGCCCTAAACCGTAAAATACTCCTTTGTCTGCCTGAAGAGCTTAAGGGTAAATATCCTACTAGCGCTGTTTTACGGGTAAACCGCCCGCTATACGGTATAGTAGAGGCAGGGCTTTACTAGTTTACTACCTATATATAGTAGTATATGAATTACCTTAGTCTTTAGTCTTCTTCTTTTAATCTTTATTTTCTAATTTCTACTACTATACTAGGAAAGGGATTTAGGCTTATTAGCTTGCAAACCGACGATACCCTTATTATTAGGGATAATTCCTTTTCTTAGTTAGAAGAGGAAGAGCTGGAAAAAGCCGGTTTTAAGTTAAAGCCGGCTACTAAGGTAGTAGATAGGCTAGAGGTGGATTTTAACAGCTGCCGGCTTTACCTCTCCAACGGCAACCTTTCGATATAGTAAAAAGGGCAGGGTAAACGCCTGTCCCTTATTAATACAAAGGGGGCAACGCCTGCTTAGCAATACGTTAAGCAGCGTGCTTAGGGGGCTTATTTGGCCTCTATCTGCTAGCTAGAGGCGGCTTTCGACTTAGCCGTAGCTGCCTAAGCCTAGCAGCCCTAGCTAGAGGACTATAAGCACTTTAACGCCTAGATCTAGTAGTAGATAGATAACGTGGAAAAAGGCCTGGTTTATTACCTTTTGGATCTTGCTATAGCTAAGCTTTTTATCTTTGTTAACAGGTTCTTTACTAATAATATAGACCTGACTTCTTAGATCGGCTATGTTATACTACTAGCTAATAAAGATAATATGCCGGAAGAGGCTGCTTTTCGAATTTATAGAAATATAGTCTACTAGTCCTTAACGAAGTGCAAAAGGGTAACGAGAAGCATACTAGCTAGCAAGATCTATAGGATAGTAGCCGGCTTTGATATCGGTTTTGTAGTCCAGCGGACTATTTCTATGATTTTTACCTACTTTAGCCTAAGGGCTAACCTTCCGATTATTCTTTGTATAGACTCTTTTAGTCTATACAAGTGCTTTGTCAAGCTTGGTAGTACTATCGAAAAGCGCCTTATAATTGATATTATAGCTTTATAGTAGAGCTATAAGAATAGGGAGATTTAGAAGGTTAGGTGGATTAACAGGGAGGACAACCTAGCGGACGCTATAACGAAAAGACTGCCTAACTAGGCACTTATAGTGCTGGTCGACAATAATGCGGCTAAGATACGTATAGAGGGTTAGGTAACGCGGCGATAATTGCTATATAGCAGCTGCAGTGTATCGATAAAAGAAAGATAGTAAGGGCAGGATATGCTATATGCTAATACGCTATAGAAGAGAAGGGAGGACAAAGTATAGACGCGCTGTAAAACGAAAGTATAAAACGCAATAAGCGTAGTAGGACTGTAAGATAAAGCGCGATATACTTTTATATTTTTTATATTTTTATATTTTCCTCCTTCTCCTCCCCCTATGCTGCTAATAACAAAAGTGCTTTAGCTATATAGGCCGACGCCTATATATAGGTCTTTTACAAGGCCTTCTTCCCTATCCCCGCCAAGTCTACCTCCTCCTTACCGCTACTAGGCAGCGTAAGAACGTAGCGGACGGTGGACTGCTACTCCTGCTGGTCCCTATGCTACTGCTTCTTAGTAGCCTTTAATAAGTTAATATATCACTAAGAAGATAGAGGGGAGGACTTACAGTAGAGGCGGGCTTAGAAGCCGTAAGGACTTTAAAATAGCGCGCTATAATAGGGCATGCTAACATAGAGCTATATAGGCAAATTAGAGCGCGACCGTAGTTTTATTTACGTAAGATAAAGCGCTTATAGCAGCTTGTAACTACTACTGGCTAAGCAGGACCAATAACAGCTGCTAATAACCCCGACGTAATCCTAGCAATACTAGTCCTAACGCTATATGTTATTAGGACCCTGGCCTTTACTAGCTGTTACTACCTAGATATAGTAGATGTATATATCGGTGCGGGGTATACTAGGGGGGCTATAGGGGTAGGATACAACGTACTATTACTTGTAAAGCAGCGTATCTAGAAATTACGAAAATATTAGCTATATTCCAAAGCGCAGCTGCACTTTGAAACCTACCTTTATAGTATAAAGTACCCTTGCTACGCTTATATACGCTACTACCCTTACCTTTATCAGCACTATCGCTAGTACTGCTGTTAATGCTATTATCGTCGCTACTACTGCCCTCCTCCTCCTCCTCTATATTAGTAGAGGGCATGTATGCCCTATTATAAGCGTTATTATTGTCCTTATTAGCCGTAAGGCTGGAATTAGTAGTATATCTGCCGGCATTGCCGCCAGCAGTGCGCTTAGAGCGCCGCAGGCCCTCTTTCTTAGCCAGCTTACTAGCCTAGGCATTGGCTGCAGCCTCCTTACGCTTCTTACGGCGCTTAGCAGCCGCTGTCCTACCTGCTGTAGTATAGGCCTTGGCTAACTCGCGCCGCTTGGCCTTATAAGCGGCCGTACGGTATACAGCTGGTATGATCTTGGCCGGCTTGGCCGGCATAGGCGTTAGGGCTAGGGGCATAGTAGATATACCTATATCGCGCTAGGATATTAATAAACAAGACATACCTACGCTGATAATACATAGGATATAACATATATACAGCAGACAATAAAGCTAGTATAGCGGATAACAATAAAGTACTTACCTAGGATAGTATATACTAAGTTATCTAAGTTGGAAAAGAAGTCTATATTAGCTATAAGGAGGTTAGTAAACAACGAATCGCGGCAGTAGTAGCAGTAGGACGAGCAGGCTATATACATATACATTTTTATTGGTAAAACTTAAAAGAGAAGGACTACGTTAGAAGTATAGGCTAGCCTATTATTCTATTTATTCTACAGCGGACAGTCTAGGAGTATATAACAATAAGAAGACAATACTAGTAGAAAAGGGCATTATTAATTAGTTAAGGGATAGGCAGGCTATAGCTAAGGAAGAAAAGAGAAAAGGAGATAGAAGGTAGTTATATAGTAAGATTAGTATAGCAACGGGCAACATAGATATATCGTAGTAGGTAAAGCGTAATATACGCTTTATATAGTGCTTATAGGACACAATATACAACTTATCTTATAGGAATAAGGCGTATTAAGAATTGATTGCAGGACGCGACATACGCCCTATCTTACGCAGATAAAGCGCGTTAAGTAGCGGACTATAGGTAAGGATATCCTATAAGGATAGACCGTAACTAAAAAGAAAAGAGAGCTAGTATCGATTACTAGTGGGCTATCACAGCTGGTATAGGTTGGTTATAGTAAGAGAATAGCTAGATATAGGGCATAACCTCTATGCTAGCACTAGGTATAACCCTAGTTAGGATATAGGGCTACAACGCCCTATATCTAGAAGAGCGAGAAAGAGAGGGAGAGAGAACACATCATTAATCATCACCATAGGAATCATACTTGTTATTTTGCTCTTTCTCTGTCTTACTGTTCTTGTTCCTTACTATCTACCGGAAGCCTTTCACTGCAGTGAGAGCGAATCGACAAAATCAGTATTTTAAGGCTCTAGAATCTAAGTTTCCTAGCTGGGTATCACGCTAAAAGAGCTCTATAAGACAGGCTAGAATGCTAGGTCTTATAGCATCTAGCCTTAATATAGAATATCTAATGGCTGATATTCTAGAAGAATCTAGGAACCCAGCTACAGAGGCGCATAGAGCAGCTCATATAGCTAATAGCTCTAATTCAACCCCTAATTCAAATTCTAACCCTAGTAAGAAGGGTAAAAATAAGAAAAAGGGTAAGAAGAAGGCTAGTTATAATGTTAAAGGGCAGAATTATAATGCTAAAAGTGCCGAACAGGCCTCCTTTATGCTAGGGTCTTATAACCTAGCTATAGAAGAAGAAGAAGCGGAATCCGACTCTAGTTCCAATTCTAGTTCTTCTAGCGATTCTAATACCCAATTAGCATAGCTATTAGCGTTAAAAGGGTATAAGAAGCGTAAGGACTTTAAAGGAAAAGGCCTAAAAACCTCTTCTAATAAGGCAAAATATAAAGATAATAAGCCTAGAAGACGCCCTAGAGACCCCGCTCTTTATAATAGTTGGCTATACGATATGGGATCTACAGACCATATCAGTAATAGTAAAGAGCGGTTTACTACCTTTACGCCTAACACAGGCCAGTTACGCCCTATTAACACTGGAAATGGCCCTGTAAGCCCAGCTAGTATAGGCTCTATTACACTAGAAGTATTATCTAGAAAGGCCCCCCCTACCTATACTAAATTAGTATTAGATAACGTTTTATACCTACCTAATATTGATATAAATATTGTTAGCAAGGTTAGGCACTATGATTCGGGAGGTTGCCTTATAAAGGAAACCCTTTACAGGGGTGATAGACGCTGTATAGCTGTACTAGACTTTAAAAAATCAGGATTTTTTCTTAACGTTAAAGGCAGCTCTAAGCCTATATTACATGCAAATTTTGCTTTCCCTTTAGGCCTTACTAGTTATAATACTACTAAAAGTATAGAGCTGCAGCGTAATAAGATAGTGGTGGAAATTCCTTCTAATTCTATTAGAAAGGAAGACTATAAACCTATTATAGAGGATGCTATAGTATCCGAAGCTATAGAGCCTAATAAGCGCTATAAGCTAAGGAATTCTCCGGCTAAGGGTACTACTTTAGAAGGTGTAGGACCTTCTTTAAAGGGGAAAAGGCCCTGTAGGCCTGTAGAGCCCTTAGCCACTGTCTAGGCCCCCTATTAAAGTCCCCGTGAGACTAGGGAGCCTTAGCCCTTAACTGGCACTGGAGACCTGCCCTGTGTGCTAAGAGAGCCAGTTATAGAGGGGAATAAAGTAGTAGAAAAGGCTATATCTAGCCCTACTTTAAAGGAGCCTAATATAGGTTCGCGAGATTACTATAATCTACTTAATTTAGCTAAATTGTGGCATGTTAGGCTAGGCTATATAGGCCTACGTCTTTTGAAAAAGACCTCTAGTATTACTAAAGGGCTGCCTAATTTTGATAAAATAAAGGAAGCTGATTTTCACTGCTCTAGCTGTAATCGAGGTAAAGTAGTGAGAAGGGTTAGTAAGGCTTTAATGCCTGACCTACCTAGGGTCTTAGACTCAATAGAGGGGGATACTGTTAAAATTAGGCCTAGGCCTTATAATAGAAACCCTATAGTCTTACTTCTAGTTAACCGTAAAAGTAGGTATAGGTGGGTTTTTAACCTACCTAATAAATCAGGCCCTATAGTAGCTAACGCTATTAAGGGCTTTTTTAGGGGCCTAAGGAATGGATTTGGTAGATATCCTACTAAATTCCACTTTGATAGAGGCACTGAAATAACTGATTTATTAACTACTTGGTTAGCTAAAAGGGGTATTAAATTTAGCACTTCTGCCCCTTATATCTACAAGTAGAACGGCTTAGTAGAACGATCAGCTAGAGTTATACTAGACCGTGTAAGGTGTACTATTCTTAGTAGCACTTTACCCCAGTATTTGTGGTGCTTTATACTGGAGGCTGTAGTAGAATTAGTTAATAGTACAGCTATAACTAATAAGGAAACCACTCCTTTCCAGGCGCTATTTGACGAGCTAGAGCCTGGTATTCTACATATACCTAACCTAGAGCGCTATAGGGCTATAGGCGCTAGAGGAGAGGCGATTATACCTCTAGAAAAACGGTCTAAATCGTTAAAATTTACCTCTAGAACGGAAGAGTGTAAATTACTAGCGGTATTAGGTTCTAAGACCTACCTAGTATATATACCGTCTAGAAGAGCAGTACTTAAAACCTCTCCTGTTAAATTTATAGAGGATAATACAGTACTAAGTCAGCCTACTGATAATACGGCTTTAGAGGGGGAATTAGTAGACCTAGACCTAGATTTAGAGGGGGCTGTCAGCCCGGACCCTTCTAATCTTAATACTGAAAAGCCTATTAGTATAGAAATAGGACCTAGTAAGCTAGAATCCTACGAATCTTCTTCCGATAGTGAATTAGATAAACCCTTACTGGATAAGCCTATAAATCCGGTTATAGTAGAGTCTACTAGGCCTACTATATCTATTAGAAAGCCTGAATTACCAGAGGCGTTTCCCCAAACTATAGAGCCTATTTTTGCACCTAAGCCTATAGAAGTTATAGCGCCTAATCAGCCTATAACGAACGAACCTCTTAATAATAGTGATCTTATATCAGAGGGGGATAAAATGCAGCTCGATTACTATAAGCTTTTAGCTAAGACTAGTAGCTATATACTGTCTTTTATCTATAAGGCTCGAAAAAGGGTAATATCTAAGGATAGTACGCCTACTACTTATAAGCAAGTCTTAAAACTACCTAGAGATGAGCGTAGTAAGTGGTTAGAGGCTGTTACCAAGGAATTTATCCAGTTATTAGAGCTAGGGGTTTTTAAATTCCTACCTAGGAGTCTATTACCTTCTAACCGTAAGCTTATTACCTGTCGAAACGTTCTTAAGGTTAAAAAGGACGCTAAAAACAGGCCTATTAAGTATAAATCTCGGTTAGTAGCTAGGGGCTTTATGCAGGTAGAAGGCCTAGATTATACTGTAACCTACGCCTCTACTAGTATACCACCTACTTGGCGTATACTTCTAGCTATAGGTGCTGTTCTAGACTGGGAAATAGAACAAGCTGACTTGATAGGGGCATTTCTTAATAGCGCTCTTAGAGAAGAAATATATATGGAAATCCCTAAAGGACTATGAGACCTAGCGGCTTCTAATAAGGCTATTTATAAGCTTTTACTGAAATACGGCTATAATCCTTCTACTCCTAATATTATTAAACTATCTAAAGCGTTATACGGTCTGAAACAAAGCCCTAGAGAGTGGCAAGATAAGCTTAAAATCTTACTTAAGAGCCTAGGCTATCTCCCTCTTATTTCAGATCCAGGGGTCTTCTATAATACTAAAACCTGCCACTTTATCGTTACCTATGTAGATGACTATCTATTTATAGGGCCTAATAT